>LZPO01087025.1:1122829-1134524 GCA_001675575.1 Neotoma lepida
AAAGAAAAGAAAAAAGAAAAAGGGAGAGCCTATTTTATTTTTATGATTTCTGAAAATTGTAAGACTGAACTTCTAGCTTGTGAGAGGTGATGACTGAAAAGCCTGAGACTAGCCAGGTGTGGTGGTGTACGCCTAGAATCTCAACACTTGGGAGGCGGAGGCAGAAGCAGGTGGATCTCTGTAAGTTTGAGGCTAGCTTGGTCTACACAGGAAGTTCCAGGACAGTCAGGGCTACATAGTGAGACCCTGTCTTGAAGGGGTGGGGGGAGAAAGAAACAAAAGAAAGAGAAACCCAAGACTATAGATTTTCTAATGAAAAACGATTGAGCTTGAAATTAAGGCACTAGGAGAAAGAGGTGGAAACTTCATAAACATTTTACTAGATTTCATCAAATAATCCTTCCAGAGCTAACATTATGAAATCCGATATTGCATTTGGTAGAGTGAAGCTTCTGCACAGTGCCCAGTGGGAGACCTCTTGGGGTTCCCGATATTAAACTCCAGGCAAACGTGGAAGGACTAATGTGGAGAAGGAAGAGCTTTGCCAACTCAAGGAGCTGGCACGTGTTCTCTTCAACGACACTGAAAACACACGGAATTAATTGTGACTCCTAGGATCAGGTCACTTAGAGATCAATTTATAACTCAATTCTGTCAACTTCGCTGAGCTACGTGACCTAGAAATCAGTGACTTGGTTTCCTTCCTGATTTTGGCCACCTGGTCTAATCTGCTTACCATTATATTTGTCTTTTTCCATCCTGGCATCTCAAATGCTTTATGGGATGCAGAAAGGAATTAACAGATAATTCACTGAATTACAATTTTTAAAAGCTAGTACTGAAGCAGGCAGTGGTGGCACACACCTTTAATCCCAGCACTTGGGAGGCAGAGGCAGGGCAGGTGGATTGAGTTTGAGGCTAGCCTGGTCTACACAGTGAGTTCCAGGACAGCCAGGGCTACGAAGAGAAACCCTGTCTCAAAATAACTAACCCACAACGGCCAGCTAGAGCTTTCCTTAAGCCAAAGAGAAATTTGAGCATGTTGTTAATATAAGGATTAAAGTCATTAGTAGCAGGCACAGGTAATTTGGCATCATATTTCATAATTAGCATCACTACATCCAGTATCTCATTTAATCTGCTAAAGATTTTTAAATGAAGTTTCTACCTTTTGTGTCTCAGGATCTATTAGCCAGTTCCAGGCACCAGTAGCTGTACAGACAGACACCACTATAAGAAGCACTGATGAAAGATAAACAGAAAATTAGTAAGCAAACACCCTCATCCCTCATGTCTTGATACCCCTTCCATCAGTGCCTAAGACACACAGCCAAAGAATGCAACACTTGATCAAACTCAGCAATGACCAGGCTCAAGAGTCAGACTTGCCATCTTGAGAGACTCTCTTCAACATTCTGAACTCCAGGAATGGAGGATGACAGCAACTTCCTCTCTCTTGGTTAGAATTCATGAGAATGAAGTCTAAAACTTAAAACCAGGTGGCAAAATTTCAACCTAAAACTCCATGTTACAGAACTTTCATTGTGGTTCTGCAGATCCTGTAAACTCGAATTGGAAAAAGAAAACCCTATTTTCTAACGTAAACACACAAACAAAGGCTCCTTTCTGAGGCCTGTCAGTTGTAACTAGGGGCTCTGCAGTGACTACTGCTGTTGGAGTAAACAAAGGTCACTGTGGAGCAGCCAATCTATACTGGTTTTTAAAAGGGACTTAAAAGAAATTTCTAGGTCTAGAAGAACCTGGAAAGGGTTTAGTTCTTCCCACTAAGCTTTTTTTTTTAAATTTTACATTTGTTTACCTGCGTGTGTGTATGCACGCGTATGTGTGTGCCATGTGCCCATGTGGAGGTCAGAGGTCCCTATGGGAGCTGGTTCTCTCCCTACACCAGATGGCTCCTGGGGACTGAACTCAAGTCATCAGGCTTGGTGACAATCACCTTTACCTGCTGAGCCATTTGCTAGACACTCCCTCCTTCTTAAAATCTAAATAGATTATAAATTGAAGAATAGATGGTATTAATAATAAAAAAAGAATGAAAGGATACCATGACTTAGCTAATGTTCTGGAAATGAAGACAATTCTTTTAGTCACATTGGATAGATTTACAAATAGGAAAACCAAATTTCAGAAAACAGAAACATACTTAAATCGTAATCACCTGGAATTCCGAGTGATAGAGGTAATAAAAAATCATTTTAGGTATTTAATAATAGAATCAAAATTATTTTCTGAGCTAAAAACAAATTAAACTCAATTCCTTAATCTGTATTTCCAGAAAGAAATTTATTACTCTGGTACTTTCATAAAAAGTGACATAAAACCAAAACCAAAATATTAGAAAGGATTTCATATATATGTTTTTATTTGATTGGTACCTTAAGCAAGCTGATGGCACTTGCATTAAGTAGATGGAAAGTACAGTGTGTTCATCATATGACATTTTAAAAGGTTTTCCAGCAAAGGTTTGGGAGCAATTTCTTCATCAACAAGAACAAGAAAATCATTACTTATGTATCTAGTCAATCAAAACTTATGGAATATGGTTACAGCTCCACAAAGACAACTAATAAAAAATCATTTAAAAGTCCTGACCCCTATGGGGCTGGAGAGATGTCTCAGAGGTTAAGAGATCTTCCAGAGGTCCTGAGTTCAATTCCCAGCAACCATATGGTGGCTCACAACCATCTGTAATGAGATTTGGTGCCCTCTTCTGGCGTGCAGGCATACATGCAGGCAGAACACTGTGTACATAATAAATAAATAAATCTTAAAAAAGAAAAAAGTAAGTCCTGGGGCTGGAGAGATGGCTCAGTGGTTAAGAGCACTACTGACTACTCTTCCAGAGGACCCAGGTTCAATTCCCAGCACCCACATGGCAGCTCACAACTATCTGTAACTCCAGGTCTAGGGGACCCGACACCCTCACAAAGACATACATGCAGGAAAACACCAATGCACATAAAATCAAAATAAATAAATTATTAAAAAAAAAAAGTCCTGAGCCTGACTTCAGTAGTGCTCTTCTGGTCCTGCAGCCTGATTGGTCAAGCTTTGACATAAGATATGTCTGTGCAGGGCTGGGATGGTTCAGTAGATAAAAGAGCATACGCTGCTCTTGCAGAAGAGCGGAGTTCAGTTCTCAGTACATGGTGGCTCACAACTGTCCTTAACTCAATTCTAGGAGGCCCAGCACCCTCTGCTGCCCTCCTTGGGTACTAGGCATGCACATGCTGTGCATACATACATGCAGGCAAAACGCTCATACACATACACAGATAAAAATAATAATTAAATCTTCACAAAATATAAAGAACTGGGTTCAATTCCCAGCATCCACACTGCAGCTTACTACCTCTCGGATACCAGGCACACATGTGGTACACAGATGCATATGCAGGCAAAATACTCATACACATAAAATAATAAAAAAATCTAAAAAAATTTTAACAAAAAAATAAAAATGAAAAACCCATGTCTTTGTGCTGTCTCTGTGGTCCAGCCACAGAGAGNGTGTCTAGCAAATGTAAGGCCGGGGATCTGAGTCCCAACACTCAAAAACAGGTTCCATCTTGATTGTACTTCTAGGCAGAAACTAAATCTCAAGAGTCCCACTTCCTACGACTAGTCCAAAGCTGACTGGTAATAACACATCTGTGGTCCCAACAACTGGGGAAGCAGAGGTAGGAGGATCATTTGAGCCTAGTACTGGAGGCCAGCCTGAGCAAGGCAGTGAGATCCCACAGCCAAAAAGATAAGGGTGGAGGGAGGAGAAAAGGACACTTGCCTTATTATGGATGAGCAGAGCCTTCTCGTTTGTTCACATTTCCCACTCTGCCCCTTCCTGGAGCTGTAACTAGAGCTCATCAAATCACACCTTGTAGCCTTCATAACACTTAGGAATAGGCAGTAGGAAGGTGAAAGTCTTTCTGGGTCAGGCTCCAAAGTACACCTTTATGCTGTATTAAAAATCAAGGCTAAGGAGGCCAGGCAGTGGTGGCGCACACCTTTAATCCCAGCACTTGGGAGGCAGAGGCAGGCGGATCTCAGTGAGTTCTAGGCCAGCCTGGTCTACAAGGCAAGTTCCAGGACAGCCAGGGCTGTTATACAGAGAAACCCTGTCTCGAAAAACAAAACAAAACAAAATCAACTAAGGATGTCATCAAGATGGCTCATCTCTTAACAGTGCTTGCCATCAAGCCTCATGACCTGAGCTCGATTCCCAGGACCCACAGGGTGGAGAGAGAGAACTGTCTCCTACAAGTTGTCCTCTGACCTCAACACGGGCTGTGGCATGTTAGTGAACCTGCATACTTGCACACATGCCCACAATAAATACACGTAATATGTTATTTTTAAAAAATAAACTAAAGGAAATGTCTTTTTATGTCTATGTTTATATCTTTTTTTTATATCTTTGTTTCTTAAATATCTATGTAATTCTACATGTATGTACCTGAGTGTATGTATGTACAGTATACGTATACAGGACCTGCAGAGGTCAGAAGATTGTGAGCCACCATGTGAGTGCTGGGACCCAAACTCAGGTCCTCTGCTGAGCCACTTCTCAGCCCTATGTTTTAACTTTTATAGATATAATTGAATGATTTTTTTTTAAAGCAAGAGCTTTGCATAGGCTAAGTATATGCTCTACCATTGAGTCATCCCCTCAAATCAAAATACGATTTTTCTTCTCTCGAAAAAGATTTATTATTTTAAATTATGTGTATTTGTGTGTGTGTCCATACNGGTTTGTGCACCTGTCTGCAGAATCTAATAGGGGGTGTCAGATCCCCTGGGGCTGAAGTTACAGGTGGCTGACCTAAGTGCTAGGAACTGAACTTGTGTCCTCTACAAGATCAGTATGCACTCCGAATCACTAAGCCACCTCTCCAGCTCCAAAATATGATTTTTCTTAACAAAATTATATTTCAGTAGCTTGTAGGCAAATTGTGTTTTGCTTGGGGAGTCTCTTATGTATGTGTGTACATGTTCATGTATGTATGTACAGGGTCGGGGGGCAGAAATNAATGTATAACTTGTTTTATGAGACAGTATCTCACTGAATCTCATAGGCTACTAAAATTTTAATTGTGTGTTTTTAATCAAAGTTATAACATTTAATAAAAAACATGTATCTTGGGGCTGGAGAGATGGCTCAGCAGTTAAGAGCACTGGCTGCCCTTCCAGAAGTCCTGGGTTCAATTCCCAGCACCCACATAATAACTTACAACCCTCTGTAACTCCAGTCCTAGAGGATCTATTGCCCTTTTCTGGCCTCTGGGCACTACACACACGTAGTCCACATGCAGTCAAAACACCTATACACATAAAACAAAATGAAAAATAATGTGAGTTTTTTTTAGGGGGCGGAGGCTTGACAGACAGCTCAGCAGTTAAGAGCACTTGCTGTTCTCACAGAGAACCTGGGTTCAGTCCCAGCACCCACACAGCGGCTTACAATCACTAGTGACTCCAGTTCCAGGGTATGTGGTACCCTCTTTTGGACTCTGCAGGCACCAGGCATGCACATATGTATATGCAGACAAAGCACTGATATACTTAAAAATTGATAAATATGTATTTTCATAGAAAAATAAAAATTCAGCTGGGCAGTGGTGGCACACACCTTTTATCCCAGTACTCAGGAGGCAAAGGCAGGCGGATCTCTGTCAGTTTGAGGCCAGACTGATCTACAAAGTAAGTTCCAAGACAGACAGGCTGTTACACAGAGAAACCCTGTCTCAAAAACCCCCCAAGAGAAGGGAGGATGGGGACTTGAGAGATGGCTCATAGGAGTGCTGGCTGCTCTTCCAGAAGTCCTGAGTTCAATTCCCAGCATCCACATGGTGGCTCACAACCATCTATAATGAGATCTGGTGCCCTCTTCTAGCATGTGTATACATAATAAATAAATAAATGCAAAAAAAAAAAGAAAGAAAAGAAAAATTCAACCATATAAAATAGTCTGTCCTTTTAGGGTGGCCAGTTATAATTTTTCTTTAAAAAATCATTTATTGTGTGTGTATATACACGATATGTATAGGCATGCAAGCCACAGCACCCATGTGGAGGTCAGAGAACTTTGTAGAGTCCATCCTCTCCTTCCTCATTTAAATGGCTTCTGAGGATAAAACTAAGGTCTAAAGTCTACTGCATGCACCCTAGTCACTGTGCCAGCCCATAATTTTCTTTTCGTAAGCACTTATTTGTAACACATTGTTGACAGTGTTAAGTAACACATTTAAAAGTTGTCTAAACACAGAAATCTTGTAATTTAGTAAAACAAGCCTTTATTAGTCGAAACTATTAAATGAAAGGAAGTCATTCCTAGTTAGGCATAAAGTTATCAGCTGCACTTCATTTTCCCTTAGAAAGCATTCGGCAACTTACTTCTCCAGCGTCCCGTGGCAGGTTGCAAGCAATGAATATACTCAGTAAGTCTTCTTTCGAAAGCCTTGAGATCTAGGCAAAGAGAGTTCAGTTCTCTACCTACGCTTTCCAGTTTGAACTTATTAAAAATGAAATTTTTAGCTCGATAACAGCTACAGGTCTTAGGCATCAAATCACACGTGTCATGCACTGTTTGCTTATGATGACACTTTTAAGGACAGAACAAAAGCATCACTCTTCTTTAATTTCAATTTCTGGAAACCAGTTGGTCTACTTTTAGAAGCTTGAAAAATGGTATGTGGAGACCAGCCAGAGCCAAAAGCTGCAATTGGGGGAGTCGCAAATGAAAGGACCAAAATCCAGCAGAATTCTAATTCTGTGGAACCAAGAACTTTCTGTTGAAACATCAAAACCCATGAGGTCTACTTGACTGCAATTATCCGACTCAGGCTCTAGCTCTTATCATTAATCGATGGCTACGTACTATGGCTTACTAGACTTCCGTAGACAGATAACGGGCTGTGCAAAGACACTCCCTCCCCTCCTGGGAATGGGTTACCGGTGATCGTCCCGGCAGCAGCAGGGAGCACCTACGCCTTCTGCTGTGTGACAGGACGTACCTCTGAATGAAGTGCGGTGTTATTTCTACAGTGGTGTTTTTTTTAAACTTTGGAAGGCCAAGAGCACTTCGAAACCCCGGCAATTACCGGAAGCCAAGGAAGAACTTAGGGTTTCGGCTCGGGCGGTTGTCAGACAAAAAGAAAATGAATTCGCACTGTACAACACGCAAGCGCTCGTCAATGAGAAGGGCCCCCCGCCCGGGCGGGAAGAATGCGACACCTCCCCGCGGCCGTGCGCCCCGTCTCCCCGTCACGCTGCCCTCGCGGCCCCATCTGCCTCGGGACGGGGCGGGCGACACACTCTACCTTCCGCCTGTTCCAGCGAGTTCATGTCGGGCGGCAGCTCCGGTCACCGTCGCGGCCCGGTCGGCATCGCAGCCCTCTGTCCCNGCCCGGCCGGCAGCGCCAACTCCCACCTCTAACCGCTCCCCTCAACCCCTCCCCTTCGCACCGCCCATTTTCTAGAAACGCTGAGTTTATTGGGTACATTAGTCAGACCTCTTAACTAACGTAGTTTTCTATTGGCTAATTTCAGCAAACGCCTTCGGGGACTAGCGTTAGGCGTTCAGCGGGAAAGGCCAAGAATAGCAGGCAGCCAGGCAGATATAGCCATGGCGCCGCCTCCTGCCTCGGGGAGGAACTGCAGCCTGGCCAAGCGTACTTCATTTTTACTNGGTCCCTTTCTTAGTTCTTTCAGTCTCCAGTGATTGAGCGCCTACTACCTTCTGGGCAGTATTCTGGTTGCTAAGGAGAGATCAACAAGCTGTCCTTGCCCTGGATAAACTAAAATATGTTCAGCGGTAAGTAACTAGAAGCCCTCAAAATAGATTTCCTTGATTAGTGCTACCTCTTTCTTAGATAGCCAACTACTCAAAGAAGGATTTCTCTCTTAGTTATCTTCTTCTCATGTCATTCGATATTCATAAGTAATAAAGAATGTAAAGCATAAGCCTCAGTAACTATAACAAAAATATGTACAGGGTTAGCATAATTGATATTTGATTATAATGTCCTGTTTATGTCCTGGTGGTCATTGATTCATTCAAGAAGTATTTATTGCGTGACACACTAAGCACCGTATTTATCCAAGATACAATTATGACTAAGGTAGGTAAGATTGCAGTCCTCACAGTGAAAGGTTGCAGGGAGCCATAAGCTTGCAAACAAGCAATTGATTTCAGATGAAAGTAGTTCTGTGGAGGAAGCAACAGATAACAAGATGACGGAAAGGAAGGGGGTTTAGTGGCATTTCCAGGACTTTTGAGCTGAGGGCCCCAAGATGATAGAAAGATCAGGGCTGAGCAGGTCTTGAGCAGCACTGCTGTTTTTCCAAAATTGATATATTGTGTATTGTACTCACCTTCAAACTTCCTCCTCTGTCAGAGGTGGAAAGATGTTTGTGAGATGAGGCAGAGGCATGCAGATCTACACAGGGAGCTCCAAGTTAACCAAGGCTACACAGTGAGACCAAACAAAAAGCTGCATGGAATTGAGGAGGAAATGAGGAGGAATTTTTGTTTCACAGGCTTTTGCTTCAGGTGTGTGTGTGTGTGTGTGTGTGTGTGTGTGTGTGTGTGTTTATCTGTGCATATGCCTACAGTATGTTCATCAAAATGTAAAGCATTCATACCTAACTGAGGGATCCAGTAAAGAAAAAAGATTTGAAACTGTATGAATTATCAAGGCAGCTGTTCAGAGGTCAATTCTACAAGTGAGAAAAGGAAAAATGTGTTTGTGAAAATCTGAGTGTAAACTCTAGTTCAACCTACCCTCTTCCTCCTTCTGTCTTTTTTTTTTAAGGAAGGAGGGATTTATTTATTTATTTATTTATTTTCACAATTTTCTTTCTTTCTTTCTTTTTTAAAGATTTATTTATTTATTATGGATACAGTATTCTGCTTGCACGTATACCTGCAGGCCAGAAGAGAGCACCAGATCTCGTTACAGATGGTTGTAAGCTACCATGTGGTTGCTGGGAATTGAACTCAGGACCTCTGGAAGAGCAGCAGCCAGTGCTCTTAACCTCTGAGCCATCTCTCCAGCCCAGCTCACAATTTTCAAATGTTAAAAATTTTATTTTATTTTATGTGTATGGATGTTTTGCCTGCATGTATGTCATGGGCCATTTGTATGCCTGGTGCCAGCAGGGGCCAGAAGCGAGTGTCAAATGGCCTGGAGCTACAGGTAGTTGGGAGCTGCAATGTGGGTGCTGGGAATCAACCCTGAACTCTTTAGAAGAACATCCAGTGGCTTTAACCTGTACACCATCACAGTGTTCTAAAGAGTATTTTAAANTCTNTTTACATGATTATGTCTTTATGTCACCTGTGTGTGGATGCTGGAAGAGCCCAAGAGGGCATCNGATCCCCTGGAACTGAACTGAGCTGTCTCTCCAGCCTATTAGTTCCAAATTTAAGGGTAAACATTAATCATGACAAAGAAGGCATGAACTGGGTGCATGAGGCAGCAGTGGAATTGCATCACGAAGTTAGTTGCAGAGATAAATGCTGGTGTCCTCAAGCTTCTTTGACTTCTTCAATGTTCCATTTCTGCATCTCCAAGTCTAATTCATCACACTCCGTTTTGACACACAGCAGTACTCAGAGAATGGCTATTATGTTGGGTGACACTTTCTGGGGAAGGGAAAACAAATGTCCACTCACCCCAGATAAGGAGCTGACAAAAGGGGAAAGCATGGATAACTCCAGAGTCCAATTGGAGAGCCAGTGAGCTCATCAGGGTCACTTACAGGAGTATAGGTGAGAGTACTCACAGGAGCATAGGTGAGGTACTCACAGGAATATAGGTGAGGTACTATTATGTGAGGGTGCTCACAGGAGTACAGGTGAGGGTGCTCACAGGAGTACAGGTGAGGGTGCTCACAGGAGTACAGGTGAGGTGCTCACAGGAGTACAGGTGAGGGTAATCACAGCAGCATGGATGTCTCTGGCAGGTATGTGCATGAGTGTTAATACACTCAGAGACCAGACCCTCCTGTGGTGAGTGCTCAGTTAGTGCTGAGACCCAAGCTCACGTCCTCTAAACGAACAGTACACACTGTTCACTGCTGAGCCCATGTCTCCGGCCCCATCACTGGCGAGTTGGGAAAACTTGATCCAATTATCTGTTGACTCCGAAAACCATTGGTAAACACACCCACAAACTGAGAGCCCGAGAAAAGAAAGACAGTCCATCAAGCTGGTGTAGCCCTTCTTGTGTAGGATAAAATAGACTTCAAGTCTAAATCAGTCAGAAGAAATAAAGGGTGGCTGGGTGGCTCTGTAGGTGAAGACACTTGTCACACAACTCTAGTGACCTGAGTTCCGTTCCTGGAACCTACATAAAGGTAGGAGGAGAGAAGTGACATGACTAACTTGTCCTCCACATCATTCACACAGATACACATAGACAAACACACATATACACACACAGACACACACACACAAATATATACACACAGATGCACACACAGATACAGGTACACACACAGATATACACACACAGACACACAGAGACACACATAGATACAGGTACACACACACAAACACCTAGAGACACACAGAGAGACACAAACACACACAGATACACAAACACAGACACACACAGATATACACACACAAACACACACTAAGACATAAACACGCACACAGATATGAATACACATACGTATACGGATACACATACGGAACACACACGTACACACACACAGATGCACACTGGAGCTCNCACACATACACACAAAATGATACCAATACTAATAATAATAATTTCAAAGGAAAGTCAGGGCCTGGTGAGATGACTTGGCAGGCAATGGAGATTGNAGCTAAGCCTGAGGACCTGAGGTGAACCCCTAGGTATCATGTAGTATAAAGAGATAACTAACCCCTGTGGTTGTCCTCTGACCTCTACATACATGCTATATCATTTGTTCACTCATACACATATACAAAAATTAACAATTTTTTTTAAAGAAAAGGGACTAGAGAGATAACTCAGTGGTTAAGAGCACCAGCTATTCTTGCAGAGGACNCAGGTTCAATTCCCAGCACCCACATGGTGGCTCACAACTATGTGTAACTCCAGTTCCAGGGGTCTGATGCTCTCTTCTNTTTGTCAAGAGTACCAAGCATCCAAGTGGTTTAAAAACTTATGTCTATAAAAAAGATACCTGGAACATCTAGAAGTGNNTAAATTCCTATACACACATGATCTATAAAAATTAAGAGGATATAAATAATTTAAATAGACCCATAACAAGCAAGGAGATTGAAGCAGTTATTAAAAATCTCCCAACACAGCCTGGTGATGGTAGTGTACGCCTTTAATCCCAGCACTTGGGAGGCAGAGGCAGGCTGATCTCTGTGAGTTCAAGGGCAGCCTATTCTACAAAGTGAGTTCTGGGACAGTCAGGGCTATTACACAGAGAAACCCTGTCTCAAAAGACCAAAACAAACAAACAAACAAAAAAACAGTCTCCCAACACCGAAAAGCCCGTGAGCAGATGAATTCACTGGCAAAATGTACCGAACCTTTCAAGAAGAGCTAACGCGAATGGTCCTCAGACTGTTTCGTAACACAAAAACAGAAGGAACCTGACCAAACCCATCCTAAAGAACAAGCATTATCATAATACCTGAAATGCATAAGGCTGTGACAAAAAAAGA
>LZPO01087142.1:4618-21486 GCA_001675575.1 Neotoma lepida
GGTCTTGGCTGATCAAACTTGATCCATCTTAACCTAGAACAAATCCATAGCCTCTTGCTTTCTGTGGAAACAAAAGCAGAGCTTGCTTTCCAAAGCAAAGTATCCTTAGACATAAATTTTGAAATTGAGATACCTTTAAAATGTATATATTGATTTAACTCAGCAGTTTTCACAATCAAATGTCTCTCTATAGTTAAAAATCTCAAAGACAACACAATCCAGATTCTCTGTGTAATATCCCTCTTTATGTGGCTTATTTTTTTTATATTACCTTTACTGTCTCTTTAAAGACTTTATTTTTTTAAACTATTTTTTATATAACTGTATACACTCCTTTTTCTTTCTCTCCCAAGCCTACATACATTTTTAACACACATTGTAAACCATTTAGTCTTATTACATCTGAATCTGTGTTATTGTGAATCTGTTGTTTTAAACTGCAGCAGGGTAGGACAGAAGCGGCAGCCTTGGCTGTGACTCTACCCACTTTAGCTTTTCAACATAGCAGAAGCACATTTACCGCCAGCTCTGGTGAAAACATGTTCACTGCCGACTCTGAGAAACAGTGAGTCCATGTCTCTAATCCAGCAGCATTTAGCCCAGAAAACTTTTTTTTTTTTAACTAGCAAAAGCTAAATCCACCATGTAGAGTACTGTGTGGCTTGCAGACACGACTGTGTACCACAGCGGGAATCCGCCATGATGCACTCAAGCTGTGGCGTCTCTCTGCCCGCATGAGACATGAAGTAGAAAGCTGCTTTTAGCTCCATTTTAGAATCTCTTGTTAAATCCTGTCAGGTTTTAGGTGGAAACTCTTGCCACCACGTATGGGCACCATTTGTAGACAAAAGTTTGTCCAGTTCCCCCGCCCGGCTCTTGATTTTGATATTTTTTTTGGAACTACTTTTTTGAGATTTGGTTTTTTATGTTTGCCTAGTCCTTTAGATATATCACTAAGTTAGTTATCTGAGTTCCTTCTGATTGCTCTATTAGTNATTTATTATTTGACTATTTCATATGTGTATGTAATGAATTATTTTTGTACGTTTAAAATTTTTTTTTGAGATTAGCAGTTTAATTAGAGCAATTCTCCCTCACCTTTCCTCCCTCTAAACCTTCCTGGCTGGATAGTTTTATGTCAACCTCACACAAGCTAGCGTTATCAGAATGGAGGGAACCACAACTGAGAAAATGCCTCCATAAAATTAGGCTGTAGGGCATTTTCTTAATTAATGATTTGTAGGTGAATGTTTTGTCTGGGTCCTGCCAGGCCCCACGTGGTCCTGCAGCCACTTAGACCCAAATAAACACACAGAGGCTTATATCATTTTTAAACTATGGCCCTGGCAGGCTTCTCGCTAGCTAGCTCTTACATCTTAAANATTATTTTTGTACGTTTAAAATTTTTTTTTGAGATTAGCAGTTTAATTAGAGCAATTCTCCCTCACCTTTCCTCCCTCTAAACCTTCCTGGCTGGATAGTTTTATGTCAACTTGACATAAGCTAGCGTTATCAGAATGGAGGGAACCTCAACTGAGAAAATGCCTCCATAAAATTAGGCTGTAGGGCATTTTCTTAATTAATGATTGATGGGGAAGGCCTATCCTATTGTGGGTGGTACCATCCCAGGGTTCTATAATAAAGTTGACTGAGCAAGCCATGAAGAGCAGGCCAGTAGTCAGCATCCATATATAGCCTCTGTATCAGCTCCTGCCTCTTCATTCCTAGCCTGTGTGATTTCCTGACCAGTGAGGTGAGGAAAAGCAGTGAGCTTTTGATGATGAACTGTTATATGGAACTGAGTGAAATAAATCCTTCCCTTCCCAAATTGTTTTTGGTCATGATGTTTCATCACAGCAATAGTAACCTAATTAATACAAATTGATACCTGGATATTGGAGTATTGCTGTGACAGACCTGACCACGTTGTTTTTGGCAGGATTGTGGAAGGATTTTGGAACTTTGGGCTGAAGAAGTCATTGAGTGTTAAAAGTTCAGTGAGCTGTTATGTTGAAGCTTTGAAGATAAGAATGTTGAGAACAGTGCAGATGATGGAAGCCCGGCTTCTGAAGCTTCATAGGGAAGCAAAGGCTCTACTGAGTCATTTATGTGAAGAATCTGTGGGGTCTGGTCAGATGGAGATGAAGAATTGGCTTTGATTAAGAAGAGACCTGAACCACTAAAGTGAAATCTCTTACTAGGACAATTGATGCTTGTTAACTGGAGCTGAGAAATTAGCAATGAGTAAGAAGAGCCCATCATTGTAGAGGTGAAATCTTCTGGGAAGTGTTTCCTGGGAGTCAGCACACAAGCTGTGTTTCAGAGGCAGCCAAGGTTGTACCTTGTACTGGAAGCTAAATTTCATAGTGTAAGAGTCACTCAGGTGGTACTGGTTTTGAAGGCATGAAGGGGTCATAAAGAACAGCTGAGGCTTGGCACTGTCAGAGGCCAGGAGAGGCCTTTGGTGAAGGTGCAGCCTCAAGGCAGTTGAAGACACAGGATTGAAGGGGTCATGCATAGAAATTGAGGCCTGGAACCATGAATCGAGCCTAGGAGAGGCTAGTAGTGAAAGTGCAACCCATATGCAGCAGAGGACTCCAGCATTTGCAGCAGAGGACCCCAGGATTTTGGAGATGTCAGTGGGGTGGGATGACCAGGAAGGACAGCATCAATGGTGGAGTGGAGCCAGCTGAAGCCTAGAAGACAAGCTATGTGTGCTGCACAGGGCACAGCTGGAGAAGTTATCCAAGCCTTTTGGAGGAGCCCAGAAGATCATGAGTAGATCTGAGATATTGGACATTGAGTTATTTACAGTTTTGGAGTTTGGTTTTGCTTTGTTTAAATTGTGACTGTGCCCTGGTTCTTCCTTCATGCAGGAAGAAAGGACTAAATTTGTTTTATTTTTTTATTTTACAAGAGCTCACAGTTGAGAGACTTTAAAGTTAAAAAAAGAGAGGGAGATTTGGGGATTTTACACCAGAATTTGGATTTTAAACCAGACTGGATATTTTTAAAGAAATAACTTTTAAAGTGCGTAAATTTGTAAGGCTGTAGAGTTTAAGTTGTAAAATGTTTTATATCATCATGTCTTTATTATTGTGTAATTTTGGGAATGAACAAGAAAGGAAAGTTTGGGGCTTAACAGCGATGTGTTTGTGTGTCAAGTTGACAGGGGCCAATTGTGCTGGCTAGTTTTATGTCAACTTGACACAAGTTATCTGAATGGAGGGAAGCTCAATTGACAAAATGCTTCCATAAAATCCAGCTGTAAGGCATTTTCCTAATTAGTGATTGATGGAGGAGGACCTAGTACATTTTGGGTGGTGCCATCCCTGAGCTGATGGTCCTGGGTTCGATAAGCAGGCTGAGTAAGTCATGAGAAGTGAGCCAGTAAGCAGCACCCCTCCATGGCCGCTGCATCAGCTCCTGTCTCTAGGATCCTGCCCTGTTTGAGTTCCTGTCCTGACTTCCTTCAACAATGAACAGTGATATGGAAGTGTAAGCCAAATAAACCCTTTCTTTCCCAAGTTTCTTTGGCCATGGTGTTTCATCACAGCAATAGTAACCCTAACTAAGACACCCCCCCCAAAATACCCATCTTCACTCTCCTTCAAATTCTTGGTCTCTTTTCGATAATTGTTATTGCATGTATACATGTATTTACATATATATATATTCCTAAATGTAACCTGTTTAGACCGTATAATGCCATCTGTATGTATGTTCTCATGTCTGACTGTTTAGATTTGGGCAATCAATTGGTGTTCTCTTTGAGGACACTTCTCCCACTCCCAGCTTTGCTCAGTTGCTTATAGTTCTTTGTGTAAAGGTGACGCCTCTTGAACATTTTTCTGTCCAGTTCGGCATGTTCATTGGTGTTATCCTTATTCAGCTCATATCTGGGCACTCATGTTGGCAAGACTTTATGTAATATATTCTTATTACCCTCCCACTCTCTTATCATCCCCTCTATCCCTTTCAACACCTCTATCCCTACAAATCTTGTTCCAAGACTCATGGATTTTTGTTTTGTTTTGTTACCCATTTAGTTTAACCACATAATCTCTGTGACAATTGGATTAAAATTATCCACTGAAGTCTGATGGAGTTATCAGGCTACATTATTGAAGGTAATGATTTCCCATCTTTCTAAATGTATTAGTAGCAAATAGTTGAGCAGTGAAGGTAGCATCTGGTGATCTCTTCATCCTGCAAAATCTTTAGTCTCAGCTAACCCAGATCAACTGTTCCAGCAAAGAAAAGGTTTCACTTTAGTGGTTTTCTAATTTAAAATATCATGTAACTGGCCTTGATAGAGTCTTTAATAAGGAACTCTCAAAACTTACCGCTGAACATTCACCAATCAGGCCTCCATTATCCACACTACTCTCAGCAGTATCTGCTAAGTTCCCACAATAGTTCATTAAGCTCTGAACCCTCAATGGCTTTTCTAGCCCAAAGCACCAAAATCCTTCTGTGATCTACCGAAAAAAATACATGGTCAGGTTTGTCACAGCAATACCCCCATGACCTCGTACCAATTTTTGTCCTAGTTGGAGTTTCTATTGCTGTGATAAAACACCATAAACAAAATTAACTTGAAGGAAAGGGTTTATTTCACTTTAATCAGGTTGCTTCTAGTTTTTCTCTATGTAGGATGATGCTGACTATGCATTAGTCATAGTTAGCCTTTACCAAACTGAGGTGTGTTCCCTCCCATACTATCCTCTCTAGTACTGTTATCATGAAGGAATATTAAATTTTGTCAAAGGATTTTTCTGCATCTGTTGATGTTATTATGTGATTTTTTTCTTATTAAGTCCATTTATATCATTTATTTCATTTTTGTGTTTGTATATGGTGAACCACTTCTGCTCATTTATGATCAAGCCAACTTCATCATGGTGAATGATCTTTTTGGTCTTTTTGATGTGGCTCTTTTTTAGGCTTACAAGCATTTCATTGAGAATTTTAGTATTTATGTTTATTGGGAATATTGGTCTATAGATCTCTTTCTGTGTTGTCTTTATCCCACTTTGATCTTAGAAGAATACTAGATCAGCATCCAAAGTTTGAAAGTATTTTTTTCCTGTTTTTTCATAATAACCTAGTAGAATTTGTTGTAGTTCTACATAGAACATCTGGTAGAATTCTATTATGAATCCATCCAGACAGGTCTCTTTTTTAAAGTATGCCCTTTTGATACTCTGGGTTTATTGATATTTTTGTATGTCTTGTTCACATCTTTAATTTTATTTACTTGGGTGTTCTGTCTCTCTCTTTTAGTTAATTTGGCTAAGAATTTGTTAATCTTGTTGATATTTTAAAGAACTGTCTCTTAATTTCATTTATTCTTCATATTTTTTGCTCCATTTCATTAATTTCAAACCTGATTTTGATTATTAATTCTTCTCATATACTGTTTTGGAGGCTTGATTTGTTCTTATTTATCCAAATTCATAAGTTATATCATTAAGTTGTTTATGCTCTTTCTGAAGTTTTTAAAAGGTAAGCACTTAGTGCTATAAACTTTTCTCTTGTGTAGGTCTTATACACGCTGTCATAGTTTCTGCAAATATTAGCTACATCAGCCTGGTTTTATCTGGAAAACACTATTGAAGTCATCTATCACTTCTGGATCTTACGATGTTCCTGCCTCCTCTTCCACATTTGGCACAAAGTCATACTCCTAACCAAGAAGCTATTTGCAATTGGTACCTACTGGGAGAGGGAAAATCAGTTTTCTTCAGTGCAATTACACTTTGTATATTAGCCACACTCCAGGGCAAGATTCATGATTGGACTCCATAATTTTGTGCTTTTTCTGTTTTTGTTTTTGGTTTTTTGTTTTCCTTTAAAAGGAGAAGAAACATGAAATTGAGTTGATAGGGAAGTATCTGGGGGATATGAAAGAATGTGATCTAAATATATTATACAAAATTCTCAAAAAAATAAATAAGAGCATTGTAGGAGAATGTTTTGTCCAGTCCTGCCTGGCTAGCTCAGTCAGTAGAGCATGAGTCTCTTAATCTCAGGGTCATGGGTTCATGCCCCATGTTGGGCACCAAATGTAGGAGAATGTTTGTCCAGTCCTGCCCAGCCCTGAGGTCCCATAGCCACTTATAAAATAATCACTCAGAAGCTTATATTAATTATAACTGCTCAGCCATTAGCTCAGGCTTATTACTGACTAGCTCTTACATTTAAATTAACCCATAATTCTTATCTATGTTTAGCCACATGGCTTCATACCTTTTCTCAGTTCTGCCTTGTCATCTTGATTCCTCTGTGTCTGGCTGGTGACTCCTGACTTCTTTCCTCTTCTCAGCATTCTCCTAGGCTGCTTGTCCCCCCTATACTTTCTACCTGGCACTGGCCAATTAGTGTTTTATTAAACCAGTGTTCAAGAGAATTATCCCACAGCAGAACATTGAAAGGTGGAAACTGAAAAGGAAACCTTTCCTTTTAAGACTGCCTTCATTGTGGCTGGAGAGATGACTCAGTAGTTTACTTAGTGTTTATGCACAAGACCTAGGTTTGGTTCCCAGCACCCAGTGCAAAACTGCCTGTGAATCCAATTGCAGTGTATCCAACATTCTCTTTTGACCTTCAAAGGCTTCTGAATATATGTGGTGTGCATACATACACTCAGGTTCACACACATACATACAAAATAAATAAATGAGTCCCTATAAAAAGATTGCCATTATTGTGTCTCATAAATTTTTGATTTGTTGTATTATCACTTTCATTCAATCCTAGGAAGTTTTAAGTTTCCTTCTTGATTTCTTCATTAACACAATTTTCTTTCAGTAGTATGTTGTTTAGTTCCAATAAGTTTGTGTACTTTCTGTAGTTTCTATTGCTATTGACATCCAGCTTTTTTCCATTCTGGTCAGATAGAATACAGATGTTACTTCAGTTTTTATATATTTGTTGAGACTTACTTTGTAGCGTAAAGTATAGTCAATTTCTGAGAAAGTTATATTGACTTCTGAGAAGAGTGTGTTTTGTTGTTCTTTGTTATTTTTTTGGAGTTTGGGTGGAATTTTCTGTAGAAATATATTATGTATATTTGACTTATGATGCCATTTTACTCCAATGTTTATTTCTTTCCTTTTTTTTTTTTTTGGTCTGGATGATCTATCTATTAGTGAGAGTTGTACACTGAAAGCATCTATTATCTCTGTGTTGAGGTTAATCAGTGGTTTTACATCTAGTAATATTTGCTTTCAGAAACTGGGTGCATCTGTGCTTGTGTGTATATGATTTGAAATATAATTTCTTCTTGGAGGACTGTTTATTGAATATGAAGTAAACTATTCTATCTCCTGATAAGTTTGTGTTAAATGCTATTTTGTCAGATATTAGAATAGCTATACCTACTCATTTCCTAGTTCCATTTGTTTTGGAATCCTGTTTTTCATCCCTTTACCTTAAAGTGATATGTGTTTGTTCAGAGTTAGATATGTTTCTTGGAGACAACAGAAATATGGCTCTTGTTTTCTAATCCAATATGTAGTCTGTGTCCTTTTTTAAAATTTATTTTATTTTTAATCATGTGTCTCTCTGTGTGTATGTGTGTGGGTAACACAAACAATAATAGGTCCAGCCTATATTGTTTGCTCCCAGGGTCTGGCAGAAGAGTCTAACAACCAGCTGAGGATTCTAATCTGAGGGATATTCAATGAATCTAAACACACTGAGTTCTTTAGTCCACTCCTTTATTCTTCTCAGTAAATTCCATCTACACAGTTTCTTTTCTCTTTTCATACTTAGCTCCTCTCAGTCCCTCCTGCTCTCAGTCCCTTCTGCTTTTCTCTCATGTCTGTCTAGTTCTGTCTCCATCCTCATCTTTGTTCTTCTCCATCAATTCCCTTCTTGCTGTTCTCTCATATCTATCTAGGTCTTTTCCATTCTCTCCCCTTTCTTCCCCCAAGCACATATATATCCATCCATTAACAACTTGTTAGTAAAAACTACCAAGTAAACTCTCAGGGACAAGTATTCTGATAAGAGTCACACTTGGCAAAAACTTGGTCAGCTTAATTGGTGACTGACAACAGCTGTAGATTGTAAAAAGTTCTGGCTATCTCTTAAAGGAATGGCTACAAGGGTTACAAGGAAAGAAATTAAACCAAGGAGAGATCTAAGGAAAAGGCAAAGAATACATATACTAGTATATGTTAATAATATCCAGACATGGTTAGTCAGTTAACAGCTTTTTCTGTTAGTCACCTGAATCTCAGGACCTACACATAATTAGTCCACTGAGCCTAAGATCTTGCATTTAAAACTGATGTAGGAATAAATACAAAGTGTTAATTGTTATTTGAATCAGAGTGGGGAGGTGCTGGTGGAGGAAGCTTAGGGAAACATAGGTGCTATTGATCTCTTGAAGGACTAAGATATACCAAGGCAGGCACCTGTACTATGTCTTCTAGTTTGCTATAATTCTTCTGAAGGGTTTTGATCCAACAAGGCCAGGTACCATACAATTCCACTCTGTGAAAGTTCTATGAGGACACTTTGTCTGGCCAGTATTTACCTCGTTAGTGGCTAAGGTTAGGGAACAAGACCTCTGAGTGTCTACAGTCCACATGGAACAATAGATCTAGTATGAAGCATATTTAGTATGTTTCTACTCATAAAAATTGTACATTAAATAAGAAACCATCTTCTAGACTATCCACAATTATGTGTGCCCATAAGATTGAGATGCAGTCCTGAGATTACATGTACACATAACATGGAAATGCATGGTAAATGGCGTGAATCATAGCTGTTATTGCACAAGAAGTTTACAACAAGAGACAGCCAATTCATTCAAAAGGCAGTAATTCCATAACACCTTGCATGATGGTTTCCTCTAAGAACCCTTAGTTCTGATAGATTGATCTTCTGAACACTAGTTGTCACTGTTGTATACTCCCATGGACTTTTGCTACCAGCAGCTCTCAATATGTGGGTATGTGCGTATGAACATGGGTGCCTGTGGAGGACAGAGACAGATCACCTGAAGCTTGAGACATGCAATTATGAGCCATATGATACGGGTATTGGGAGCCAAACTTAGGTCTACTGGAAGAATAGTATGTGCTATCAAACACTGAGACATCTCTCTGGCCCTAGCCTGGATATTTTATTGAGTAACTGAGACAGCTGTTTTTCAGAACTATTGTTGAGAGCTGTGTATTAATTGCTATCATTCTGTTGACTTTTTGTTGGTGGTAATGTTTTCTTAAACCTCTTTTGATTAGCTCTCCTGGTATTATTTACTTATCCCCTGTGTCCTGTTGTGTACACTTATCATTCTCTTTAGTCCAAAGTGTCCCCTACAATATTCTCTGTAGAGCTTGCTTGATGGTCATAAATTCCTTTAGTCTGTTTTCTCCTTCAAATTTAAGGGATAATTTTTCTGGATATAATAGTGTGTGTTGGCAGTTGTGGTATTTTGGAACAGGAGTTACATCTTTCCATGTCTTTCTGGTTTCAAAAGTTTCTATTAAATTATTAGCTATTATTTTGATGGCCCTGTCTTTATAAGTGACTTGATGGTTCTGTCTTGTAGCTTTCCATCCCCCCTTTTTAAAAATTCTGTATTTTTCAGTGTTTTAATTATCCCATTAGGAGTTTAATTCTGATCCTCTCTATTTGTCCTTCCATAGTTCTCTTGAACTTGAATGTGCATCTCTTTCTTTGTTTGGGAAGTTTTCTTTTATGATTATATTGAAAGTATTTTCTGTATACCATGAAAAGATGAAATATAATTCTATGTCCAGTATTATATTTCATCTTTTCATGGTATCCCAGTGCTCTCTCATGTTCCATTTATATATATTTAAAATTTATAATTGACCTTTACTGAATGATTCAATTCTTCTACCTTATCTTCAGTCTCTAACACTTGGTTTTCTACTGCTACATTCTATCAGTAAGGATTTCCACTGAGAGATTTTACTTGGGTTATTAAGTTTTTAATTTCCAGAATTATTTGTTTCACTTTTCAAAAATTATCTCCCCCTCTCTATTGAATTCTATTTTCATATCTTGAACTGACTTCTTTATTTCATTCAGCTCTTTGATTTTGTTCGCTTGGAGCACATTAATGTGTTCTCTGAGCTGTTTGAACATAGTTAATCACTCTTTTGAATTCTTTGTCTGGAAGTTCTTCAAGTCATCTCATTGGGGGCCATTACTATGGGATTACTAATTTTTGAGAAGACATGTTGTCTTTGTATTTAATGTTCCTTTATTTTTCAGTGCTGGGACTTATACATCTGGAGTTAGTTTATTGGTGGGCTTTATCTTTCTTTTTCTATTCAAATCATTTTCATTATTTCAGTGGAAACATTTGCAATATTCAGTAGAAGACTAAGTAATAATAAAGTTTAAGTGTCATTTTACTCTATATGACTGCTATTCGTGACCACATTTTCTCTCCCTCATTTCCTCTGTCTATAATAACAGTCACTATCCAAGAATCAGTACATCCCTGGAAGTTCTTTGCCTCTACTGCTATCTGATGTGGTGCCCCACATGTGGATACTTTACCACAGATACTCTAACCTGGGTAAAAGCTAGCCCAATTCCCAGCTCTGCAGTCTTCCACAACACTTATCAGACTCTGCATGCCTAGTCACCTTACCCTGGGTTAATTCCAACCTCCTTCCTGTTTCCACAGCTTACAATATATGCTATATTACCTGTACATCTGGGAGCCTTACCCTGGCTCAGCTCTGGCCTATTCCCTGGGTTCACTAGCTATGGAACTCTTGAGGTCTTTTTGCTGACCCCACGGGAACCCCAGTCTCTTTCCTTGGTCTACCTAAAAGTGTGCTTTTTAGGATATTTTCTGCAACCTTTGAGATTTTATAGGGCAAGAGATAGCATATATGATGATTTAAATAAGGAAAAATTAAATACTTGACAATATACACCTGTAATCTGGGTATGTTTTCTGGCAAGAATCTAAGCTACTTTGTTATATAAATGTTTTATGCACACTAAGAAAAGGAAATGGTAATTGCCAAGAACCAGATGGTTTCTTCTAGTAATAAGTCTTGTGAAAATAGTCTAATTGGGTTTTTTCCTCACTTGCTAATTTGATAGATAAGAAATTGTATTTTGTTTTTTGGCAAACATTTGACAATCCTTAACATGTAATTAATAGGGACATGTGGACCAAATGGAAGTCAAGGTAAACAAGTTTTTTCATTGTTCCACTAAGCATATCTGAAGCACAGTGATCATTAAATCAGTTAGGTGACATTCTTTGGCAATACTTTGTGTTCTGTTCTTGCTCATTTCCAAACATTTTTAAAATAAACAAAAATTGGAAGAAGGCATCCTATAAAGTGTGCAGATGGCATTATCGAGAATAGTTACTATTGTAGAAGGCTCTCCAGAAGAAAGAATATGAAAATGTACATTTTGGAGTTAGAAAGATATAAGGTTTCAATCAAATATGTTGTTTTCTAGTTGTGTGATCTGGGTGAAGTACACTTTTCTCTGATGCATAAAGATAAAATAATGACCCATGAAACAGTAAAAGCTTCTATTCTTTACTGATATTCACATATTCACATAGCCATGATTTCTTACACAGGCCACAAGAATAAGCTGAATGTGATGATGGAAATTATCTGTTAAGATTAAAATTAGTTGTACAAATGAAAGACTCAAATCTACCCTGTCTTGTACGAATAATGCTTAATGGTTTTAGTTGATTGTAAGTTCAATGTGAGCTATACTTACAACTTGAATGAAAAACCAACTAATGTAATCTAGGCCTTAAATAGGATTCTAGTATTTTGCTTATGAGAGATAGTAGTCCTACAATGTTTAAGCCACATTTGGGAGATTAGGTTAAAGGCGAACCTTAGTTTTCTCATAGAAAGATTACTAGGATGGTGATGAGAATGCAGACATGGCTTGAATAATGATTCTTTTATATGAAAAAGAGTTAGGAGACTGGGATTTGTTAATAGACAATAAAATGGGGGTGTGTTTTTCTTTTACTAAACTATTTGTTATATAAATGTTTTATGCACACTAAAAAAAGGAAATGGTAATTGCCAAGAACCAGATATAGAATTTGAATATATATGAAGAACAAGATTAATACAATGATCTCTGAGAAACCCAACCCCCAGCTTCAACATTTATCAAATTAAGGTCACCCTGATTGGATTTTGAAAGAAATTTCAGATATTTCACTTACAGATTCCTTGTCATATATATTAAAAAATATATAACTTATAATGCCATTCTATAATGTCATTTCATACTGAAAAGTTGACAGTAGTTATCACAGTAATTTCAATATTGCTGATTAAAGTATCCACTTAACAATGGAATTTGTAAGTTGCCTCATAATTGTTACTTTACACTTGATTTAGGGTCTAAACAAATATGTATATTATAATTGAATGATATAATTTTTAATTCCATTTATGCATATAGGCTTGTCTTCCATCTCGTTTTTTGATTGCTATCATTTATTTATCATTTTTTTGTGAATTTTTCTAGAGCCTAAATTTTATGGGTTAAGTTCTTATGGCACAATATTTCCCTTCATTTTTTTTTTTGTTTAGTAATAATTAGTATAGGATCTTAAGGCTTGGCCACATTTAGGTTTATGTATTTCAAAAGAATGCTTTGCAAATAGTATTCATTTATTCATTTATTCATTTCTTCCAGCAATAAACAATGCATTTCTTCTTATTTTTCTATTATTTTTAATGTTAGAAACAGCATTACTTATATTTCTGTTTTTTTAAAGACTGATTTTTAGTTGTATTTACATATATGTATATGTGTCTATATGTGAAAATCCTCACATGAATCCAGATGCCCACAAAAGAAGACATCAGATCTCTTGAAGCTGGAGATACAGGTAGGTGTGCAATGCTTGGCATGGAAGCTACAAGTCGAACTATAGATGAGTAGTTTATACTCTTAGCCACTGAGCCATCTCTCTAGTTTCTGCTCACATTTCATATTAGGAGTTGAAAAATATTTATATTCAATACCTCCTTCATTTATTAATGGAAGTATTTCTAAAATAGAAAGTTACTTTATTTAATTTTTGATTGTTGGAAGTTTTTTCTCAAGGAAGTTTTCCTTTTTTTTTTTTCTTCTCCAAAGCTTTGATGCATCTTGGATAAAACTGGATGGGAACTGGGGAGAAAATGGCAAGTTTATGTTAGCTCCTTGTCTTAGTTAGGGTTTCTGTTGCTGTGAAGAGACACTACGACCACAGCAACTCTTAAAAGGAATCATTTAATTGGGGCTGGCTTGCAGTTTAGAGGTTTAGTCCATTATTGTCATGGCAGGAAGCATAGGGGAATGTAGACAGTCATGGTGTTGGAGAAGGGGCTGAGAGTTCTACATCTTTATCTGCAGGCAGCAGGAGGAGTCAGTGAGCCACTAGGTCTGGCTTGAGCTTCTGAGGCCTCAAAGCCTTCCCCACACAGTGACACACTTCCTTCAACAATGCCACACATATTCCAACAAGGCCACAACTCCTAATAGTGCCATTCCCTATGGGTCTAAGGGGGCTATTTTTATTCAAACCTCTATACTCCTCAAGTGAGTCTTCCTAACATTAAGAACCAAAAGAAGTTGATAGACTCTTTCAAATGAAATGGTTATTTTAATTAAAAATTAAAATGGGTATACTTACCATATAAAGCATGAGTCTTAAAATTCCTATACATTGCCCAATAGCTCAACAAGCTGAGCAATAAATTAATTTCTTCATATTCTTTCATTTTTTATGATGAGAATACTTAGCAATTTTATTTTTAAAATGTGTTCCATCGTTATTAATGGTTACTATTTATGTAAAATAAAGTTCTGGACTGCTGAGATTTCTTCTATTTGAAACATTTGTGTGTGTGTTCTGTGTTTGTTGTGTGTATGTGTGCACATGTGCATATACCCATGTGTATGTATGGGAGTCAATTCTCTCCTTCTGCCCTATGGATTCCAGGGATTGAAATCATTTATCAGGTTTGGTGATAGGAAACTTTTTCCACTGAGCCATTGTGCCAGACCTCTCCTAAAGATTTCCGATTGAAATTTTGGTTAAAATTTTAAGCATAGAAATTTTTGTACCTGTGAATATAGTACTCCAAAAGCCAAGGCAGGAGAATTACAAGTTAAAAGCTAGCCTTAGCTGCATAGCAAAACTCTCTCAAAAAAAAAAAGAAAGAAAGAAATTCATTCCATTTATTCTGTTGTACTCTGGGGTGTAATGCTAAGATGGGTTGTCAGCTTTAGGAGAGGGACAGGAATTTCCATTTCCTATAAAGAAAATTCTATAAACATTTAGAATGGCCCTGGATGGAATGGATTGCTTCATGGAGCTGGATGGCTGCCTGTTTCTAGTTTGTACAAGAAAGGGTTAGATGCTAGTGTTTCAAGGAAATAGTAAGAGAGAATCTTCTTCTGGGCAGATATTTTACAGGATATTTCATCTCTCAGCTTCCACTATGCTGAGATATTCCTGAGGAAGTA
This sequence comes from Neotoma lepida, assembly GCA_001675575.1. Classification (NCBI taxonomy): domain Eukaryota; kingdom Metazoa; phylum Chordata; class Mammalia; order Rodentia; family Cricetidae; genus Neotoma; species Neotoma lepida. The sequence continues at coordinate 19,142 of LZPO01087142.1, forward strand.
GAATTAAGAAAGAATGCAGGAACTCCTCCAGGTGACAGCTATGAAAGGCATTTTTGAATATTTATGATGGAAGTTTCTGATCCAAGCACCATATACTATAAGTAGCTTAAGAATATCCTTGGTATCCTTCTCATATTGGTTTGCTTGTCAACACCTTGTAACTCCTGACCTTTGCCTACATACAAAGTGTAATGATTCTTTTGTTAACAATTTAGTCCCAATTGAGGATTTTTCTCCACAAATAGCAGCCACAGTTCAGAATTAACAGATGCTACTATTATGGTCAAATCCCAAGACCATGTATTTTACCATTGGTGAGGGATTGCAGCATCCACAGTGATGGCTTCAAATTTTTTAACTAAAGATCATTAGTAATTTTTTATGGTATTGTACATTTCTTTCAAGATTTTTCAGGGCACAGTTCCAAGAGGTGTTAAAGTGACTCTTTAGCCCCTTTATATCAGAAAAAGGGATTAAAATAATTGAGAAAACTTTGAGTCCTAGTCATGTTTCTACTGAGAAAAGGAGTCAATGTAATTTATTGATCTATGAATCTATCTATCTATCTATCTATCTATCTATGTATCTATCTATCTATCTATATTTATCTACCTATATGTCATTGATTTGTCAATTGATGCATTTGCTGATATAAATATAAGAAGAGCCTTACTATGGGAATTACCTTACATGGTGGTTATGGAGACCAAGATGACCCAAAATATGCCATCTGTGAGCTGGAGGACCAAGAAGGCTGCTGAGTAATTCAGTTCAAGGCTGAAGAATTGGGAAACATGAAAGGCAGTTGTCTAAACTACAGTCTGAGATCCCAAGAGAGTGGTGGTCTAATTGTGGGAGTCCGAAGGCTCTAGAACCAGATCCTCAAAAGTCTGAAGGCAAGCAGGAATAGGTGCCCCAGCTCAAAGCCAAATATAAGAAAAATTTGTCCTTCTTCTATCTTTTTCTATCTGGACAGTAAGCAGATTGGATGACATCTGTCCACAGTGGTGAGGCTGAACCTTTTTTTAACTCATTCTGCCAAATGACATTGATTATGTCTACAAACACTTTCACAGACACAGAAATGATGTGTGACTAATCTAGGCACATTTACTATAGTCAAATTTACTTATAAATCAAGGAATAATAAGTCTACCCTTGTCAAATTTACTCCTATACAAATCTTGTCAAACTATAGTTAATTGAAAAACAAAGGCAATAATAAGATCATAGTTCCATCTAACTTGGCACTATCATCTTGTATGCAATAGAAAGAGCAGACTAATCAATTCCCCAGATGTGAAGATAAAGTCCTTGAGTGATACTTACTTTTTATACCATATAGTTTGACTAGCACTGTAAAAGTACTCATATTTAAGTATGAAAATAAAATCAGTTCTTATGTTACACGATAAGGGAACATGAGAAGAAATAATCATATTTGCTTAATACATGTGTAAATAACACAATAAAAGAGGAAGGAAACACTTATAATGACTATAGTCCTTATTTCTATAACTAGTCCCTTACAGGGTCTGGTATTTCTCATTGCCTTCTTGGATTATCATTCTATATTTTCTTTGTATTCAATAAATACCCTATTAGGCTCTGGTTCTTTACTTGGTAGGGTAACCCGAAGCTCCACTGCTGGAAGGTCTGAACCATTTATGATCCTGTTTGAATTGGTCTGTTTTAGTTTTACCTTTGACCTTAATTACAGGGTATGGCAATTCCAAGAATTGCCTTAAAGAGTCTCCTGTATTCCAGATGTAATCTTCCTTATCTCTGTTGTGGAGTACTGGTCTGTTTCCTCTTCCAAATAAAGTAACCCCAGCCATCAGAGAATTCCCTTCTTAGTTTGGTGACTCAGACATGAGGAGCCTAGTATGTCTAGAGGATGGATAGTTTTACCATCCAGTTCAATGGAATCATTATTGTGTCTCCAGGTGAAACATTTCACCTCTGACACAAAGACCTTTAGGTAAACAGGCTTCAGGCCAGGAAATAGAAATATTGGAGGTAAGAGACAGTGGTGCCACTCCTATTTCCATTCCTTAATTCCTTTACATGTGAATCTTGACTATAGGAGCAACAGTATAACATACTGGGTGCTGATTCAGAGAACATATAGATGCTGTGACTTACATTTTAAAAGGCCATTTTACTGTTCTGCTAAACTAATGGTGTCAGGACGGTGGGAAACATGAGAAGACTGATGAAATCTATGAGCATAAGCCTATTGCAATGTTATCTTTGCTTTGAAGTGAATTGTTTGGTTAGAAACAACATTGGTTGGAACAAGATCACGGTGGCTTTTTCATTCTGGAGCCATGGTTGTAACATGA
>LZPO01087142.1:38359-88508 GCA_001675575.1 Neotoma lepida
AGGGTTTCTCTGTGTAGCTTTGGCGCCTTTCCTGGAACTCACTCGGTAGCCCAGGCTGGCCTCAAACTCACAGAGATCCGCCTGCCTCTGCCTCCCGAGTGCTGGCTGGGATTAAAGGCGTGCGCCACCACCGCCGGGCTAGTTTTTTTTTAACTAGAAACTTTAACACAAAACTTTCAAACACATAAAAAAAGTTAAAGAAAAATGCAATGAGCACAAACACATATTCAGTAGTATGTGCATACCTTCGCATTTGCATGTTACTTCTGTTCACATTTGTCCATCCACCTATCAAAACAATCAAACTACCTTCGTTGTTTTTTTTTTCTTTTCTTTTTTTAATTCTTGAGTAACAAGTTGCCACAAGCACTGCTCCAGTAATTATGCTTATTACCTCTGTTTTTGCCAACCAGGTCGTGTACAGAAGAGTCTCCCATAGACATATTTTAATGTGGAGCCTTATATGGAGAAGCTTTGCTGGCAAATTTGCTCAGGTTATTGGTTGGATCCATTTCTCTGTGGAGGTGACACTGAGGACTCTGTTTTCTGGATGGATGCTGGCTTGAGTCTCTTCTATGCTCATCCTTTTGAGCTCATCCATGTTCATCTTAGGACAAGGCTGTTCAATTTTTCAAGACAGGAGAATCTCTGGCTTCAACTGTTAAGATTGCCTATGGTGTATTTTGATTGTCAACTTGACTAGATGTGGAATCACCTAAGATGCAAGCAATTAGGCATATCTGTGAGAGATTTTCTTTATTCCAAATTTAAGTTGGAAGACATAAGCTGAATATGGGAAGCATTTTCCAGCACAAGATAAGGTCTGAAGGAAACTGCCTTTGTAGTTTCCTTCCTTGCCTTCATATCATTCTGAAAAGTTCATCTTCCCTGATGCTGACACATCTGCAGCTGTTCTTTGCTGACATCAGAATCTACATTCTTTGGTGTTCCAAAGTGGACTGAAGACCAATGTCTCTCCAAGAATCCTTCAAGTCTTCAACATAGACTGGAAATACATAGAGTCTGGTAGACTGAGTAGCTACCATGTGCTCAGCCTCTCTAGCATAAAAACAGCTGTTGTAGGACTACCAAGACTGTATTGTGTTAGCCAATCCAGTAGCTTCCTTTTTAGCATATATTTATTCTATTGATTTTGTTCCTCTAGAGAACTGTATTTCAGATTGTGGTATCGAAAGTGATTCTACAGACCCAGAATTAGAATAATGAATTTCTCTATTAGCCTTGGTGTCCATAGCTGGTACTACAACTCAGTAAAATTAGTAGTCACTAAAGACTTTGTTGATAGTTTGGAAAGCACTGAGAATCCATGATGAAAGCTATTTAAAGAATTAAGATTTGTCATGTTTAGAAAGGATATACTGTTTGTCATATTCCAGATAATATCTACAATATTTTACTTAAATTTGAACTGTCACATTATGGCAAGCCTGTGTGTCTAATAGCAAAAAACGGTGTTTGCAATAAAAAACACAAATAAGGGCATCATTGTCTACAAATGGAGTGTGAATTGATTTTGGACTGTTGTGAATAATAATATTCATTTCCTTCTAGTCTGAGAAGAATAACTTCCCCCTTCCCATATCCTTAAATATGGCACTTGCATAGGTTTGAGTATATGGACCAATGTTTATGCTGTTTAGTCTCAATTGTCAACTTGACACAATCATAATCTAGAATCACTTGTGAAGAGAGTCTTAATGAATAATTATCTAGAAAAGGCTGGTTATGGGCATGGTTGTGGAAGAGTCTTGACTGGTGATAGAAAACCCACCCATTATAGGTGGTACCACTCCCTAGGCCAGCAGTTCTTAACCTTGGGGTCATTAACCCTTTTGGGGGGGTCACATATCAGGTATCCTGCATATCAGATATTTGTATTATGATTCATAACACAGCAAAATTAAAATTATGAAGTAGCAACAAAATAATTTTATGGTTAGGGTCACCACAACATGAGGAACTGCATTAAAGTGTCACAGCATTAGGAAGGATGAGAACCACTGTCCTAGGCAGCAGAGCCTAAACAGTATAATAGAGGAGAAAGCTAGCTGAGAACTGATGGGAATGTCTTTCTAAAAATGTGTTGCTCTGATTGGTTGATAAATAAAGCTGTTTGGCCAATGGTGAGGCAGAATAAGGTTAGGCGGGACATTCGAACTAGGGGAAGAAAAGCCAAAAGCAGAGCATGGGCAGACGCCATTCTCCGCCCAGAAAGCAACATGTAACTGCGCACAGGTAAAGCCACGTGGAACACGTGGCGACATAGATTTATAAAATGGGTTAATTTAAAATGTAAGAGCTAGCTAGCGAGAAGCCTGCCAGGGCCATAGTTTAAAAATGATATAAGCCTCTGTGTGTTTATTTGGGTCTAAGTGGGCCGTGGGAGCCGGGCGGGGAAACCGGACAAACTTTCGTCTACAGAGAACAAGTAATCAAGTGAGCCAGAATGCAGCCATTCATTTTTCTCTTCCCTTTACTGTGGTTGAGATGTGACCAGCTGCCTCACTCCCTTGCCTCTATGACTTTCCAGTATGATGGACTATAACTTGAAATTATAAGCTAAAATAAACTATTCCTCCCTAAGTTGCTTTTTGTAAGGACATTTTATAGCCATAACTGAAACAAAACTAGAACAGGAACACTTGAGAAATTCTTTTTTGTGGTTGGAGTTATTATTGCTTAAATTTCCAAACTCATTTTTGATCCATTCAGATTTTCTTTCTTTTTTTTTTAAATTAAATCTATTTAGGTTATATATTACAGGAATATATGCATTTTGGGGGGGGTTACCTAGTTTGTTGGCATGATAATTTTATACTAGCCTTATAAGAATGTATTTCTCCTCAAGACAGTCTCCTTCTGCAGCCCGGACAGGCTTGGAATTCACTATGCAGCTCAGACTGACCTTGAACTCATGACAATCCTCTTGTTTCAGCATCCCAAGTTCTAGCCTTACAGATGTGATAGATTACACTCTTTTTCTTCTCACTAACTCTCTCTTAAAGATTTTTCTTTTTAAGTTCTTTGTTTTGTTTACCATTTATATTGTGATTCTAGATTCTATTTCATTTATTCATTATTATTCTTTATTATTTCTCCCTTATATTAAGCTAGGGTATAGTTCTTCTTTTTCCTAGTATAAAGTGAGTTTGTTTACATTTTTCTTAAAGAACACCTTTTTATTGCTATAAATATCCATTTCCAAAAGATTTTGATTTGGTGGACTGTTTCTTTTTCATTTATCTTAAGATATATTTTTATTTCTTTTTTGACCTTAGTATTCACATATTTGTGAATTTTCCTATTTTTTTATTATTGATTTTGGTTTTTCAATATTATAGTTGTAAAAAGTATACTTCAAATGACTTCAGTCTTTTGAAATTTCTGAGATTTTTTTGCATGAGTCAAAATGTAGTCTATTATGTAGAATATTCCTTATGCAGTTGAGAAGAATTTTTTTTTCTGATGTTTTGGATGAAATATTCTTTACATGCCTGTTAGATTCATTTTGCCTACCAGGATTGAAGTTTGTTTATTTTTTGGGTTTTGTGAAATTATTTTTTGTCTGAATGATCTTATTATTGAAAAGAGGACATTGTAGTTCTTTGCTATTTTATCATTGTCTGCTTTTCTATCAGTTCTGTTTATAATTGTTTTAGGAGATGGCTGTATATGTATACGTACAAGATTTATATGCTCTTGATGAAATGGCATCTCATCATTATTACATTGTGGTTTTCTTTGTCTCTTTTGATATATTTTGACTGATATATGTGTTGTTACCCCGCTGTCTTAGGTTTACTACTTTCATGGAAATCTTTTAAAATTTCTTAGTTTTCAGCCTTTATCTTTAATGTTAAACTAATTACCTCTAATTACCTTGTAAACAAACATATTGATTAATTATTTTTAGATTACTTATATTGAATCTTTCAATTAGAATTCTCATTCTGCTTTAAAATAAGAGATAGCTAGATATTTGATGGTCGTTTCATATATACCATACTTCTTTCTTCTTGGTATGCTTTTATTCCTTTCTCTTCAGTGTCTAGGTACTTACTAGTGGATATTTTTTGTGGTTATTGTGATGCTTACTTAAAAGATCTTACAATTATAACACTTCATTTTAACCTGATAACAAATTTCATCGTATAAATACATTTTACTCTTTGACTTCTTCCTCCCATTTTATGCTATTGATGTCATATTTTTCCATTCTTTCATCATATTGTATGTTCATCATAAAATTTTTATAATGATTTTTTAAAAAATTATAAATGCTTGGCCAATAGCTTAGGCTTGTCTCCAGCCAGTTCTTACACCTTAAATTAACTCATTTCTGTTAATTTATGTGCTACCCCAAGGCTAATTTACCTCATCAATGAACTTCCCATGTTGCTTCTTCCACGTCTGATTCATGACCCCTCAGACTTTGCCCTTCTTCCCAGCATTCTCTCTGCCCCAGAAATCCTGCCAGCTTTTTATTAATGAGAGCAACACATTTTCACAGTATACAGAAGGATTATTCCACATTTCCTCCTTTTTGTCTAAATAAAAAGGAAGGTTTTAACTTTAACATGGTAAAACTATATGGAACAAAGTTATCAGTTATCAAGTAAGAATTACGGTAATAGTATCCAGTCAATTTGTATTTGGCAGAGAAAATATTCCATCAATTGTCCTCTCCTGAAGAGTCCAGAGTTTCATACCTAATTTACTTTCTACTATGATTAGGTAGGACTGTAACTGTATCTATCTAGTCTTCTATCTGTATCTATCTAGCCCTGAGAGGGCTTTGATGGGTTTGAAGGATATAATACTACCTGAGTCAGCAGAAAGTGTAGGGCAAGCGATTTCCAAAATTGAAAGATGACAGAAACAGCTGGCTGCCTAGACAGTAACCCTAGGTTCTTCTGTAATGTTAAGACATCCAACTGTGGTCTATAGGCCTAGTAATTTGATAGACATTTTTGTGAAGCAGGGAATTATGAAGGACTGTCCTACTTTGTCTTGGCAAAGTTTGGCAGTTGGTTTTTTTGTGTGTCCACCTGGTCTAGTTTGGGCAATATACTGTCAGCAATTGAGGCAAGGGTAATTTGTTTGCCCAAATGGCTACCATTTGCCATATAGAAAACAAACTCCATATGGAGTTTCTTCAGTGCCCATCATCTTCTCTGAAGTAGATTGGTTCTGCCAGGAACATACATATCTCATTGTCATAAAAAGCCTTAGGTTATTAAACATATTAAATGACATATTCTGTAGTCCTTTGAAGTGTTTGAAGACCATATATCTATCTAAATATATCTGTGTATGACCTTGAAAACATACCTAACACGACTATAAGTTTGATTATTATAGATACGTAGTGATATTTTTAAAAAATACTTTTAGTCTCTTAACTTCTGTACTAGAGGTGTAAGTATTTTATTCCCTGTGGCTGGAGAGAGATGGCTCAAAGGTTAAGATGGCTTTTTTTTCTGCAGAGGACCACACCTAGGTTCCCAGCACCCATATCAGGCAACTCACAATCTCCTATAACTCAAGTTCCAGGAAATCCAACATTCTCCTTTTACTCTGACATGCAAGCACCTATATATGTGTGTATATATATATATGCAAATACACATTACCAAAAATATTTTAAGTAAGTGTTTTATGTACTATCATGGCAACAACAGATTACCTTGGATTTCACTGGATATTGCTTATTTTTTATGTTTTTATGTTTTATCCTTTTGTTGTTTACCATTGATGCATTTCTTCTCAGGAAAAGATAATTTAAAGTGCTTATCAACATTGTAAACAGCACATGATTACTTTTTAGAACACTTTTCAATTGTTTTTAATTGTCTTTAATATTTTACTTTGTAAATATGCCACAAATTCAATGCACCATTAAATCGTTGGTTAATTTTAATTTTTGCTTGTGATTATATTGTGTTCCCCAAAATATTGTGTACCCTAATAAAACTTATCTGGGGTCAGAGAACAAAACAGCCACTAGATAGACATAGAGGCCAGAAAAATGGTGGCACACACACCTTTAATCCTAGCATTCCAGAGGCATAGATCCATCCAGATCTCTATGAGTTCAAGGCCACACTGGAAACAGAACCAGGCATGGTGGTATACACCTTTAATCCCAGCACTTGAGATCTATGTCTTGCTTGGGAAAGACACACACTTTTAATCACAGGAAGTAATGGCAGGAAACAGAAAAGTATATAAGGCATAAGGAAAGGAACTAGAGGCCTCTTAAGCTTTGAGGCTTTGAGCAGCAGTTCAACTGAGATTCATTCAGGTGAGGACTCAGAAGCCTGCAGTCTGAGGAAACAGGATCAGCTGAGGAGTTGACAAGGTGAGGTTGGCTGTGGCTTGTTCTGTCTCTCTGACCTTTCAAAATATATCCCAATACCTGGCCTGGGTTTTCAATTAATGAGACCATTTAAGATTTGTGGTACTTTTGCTATCTCAAATAATCCTGCTATAGTTATTCTCATGTAATTCTCTCATGGTAAACATGCAAGACTTTCTCAAAATTGTTAATCCATAAAGTCTGCATGAACTAATCTTTTACAGAATATAGTAAACTGCTTATCTAAGTTTGTGAGCTACTTTTTGTGAACTAATTTTTACTCTAAGTGAGTGTCAATTTACATTCTCACCAGCAGAATATGAGAGTTCTATATCTTTATACATGGTTTTACTTAATTTTTAACTTCTTTCAGTCTAAGTATATTGTGTATGGAATTTTATTTTAGTATGAGCATCACCTAATCAATACCAACATTGAGCTTCCTTTTGTATTCTTTTCTTATCTAACATGATCATTGAAACTTGTAAGTTTATGTATAAATATGACTTTGTCTGCATCTCATATCTCAGCACAACACAGATTTTGTTTACTAAGTTGTAAATATATTTAATATGTATTATGATTCTTCTTCCATTTGAGAATTATACTGAAATTTCTTGTTAAATTTCTATATTTGTCTCATCAACTTCTCTAGTATACCAGCTGTATATTAAATCCCAGTAACTCCAAAGATTAGATGTTTCTTGAGGGAATTTTTGCCTCCAAAAAGTGATGCCACTTATAATTATTTAATAAAAGTTAATTATGCAGAGAGAAAAAATACCTTGAAGCAGATGGTAAATGAGCCATAGAGTTCATTCTCAAGGATAATTCTTTTACATTTGATGTTAGCCAAAAGGCCAAGACCCAATTACAAGCAAATACCTGTCAAATTCATGCCTCGATCACAATTGTTTTCTTCTTTTATTTGTTTGTTTTTATTTTTTGTCTTTTTATTTTTGAGACACTCTCTCTTTATACTCCAGACTGGCTTCAATCCTTTGAAACTATTCCCCTTGAGTACTGACTGGAAATGAACCACAATGTCAAGCTGTAATGCCTTATACTATGTGGTTCCTTAATTAAAAATAATGAAAATATCAAAATGAACTTTGACATCTATGAATGATGTTGACATTTATTTTATAAGTTTTAATGATCATCACACATATCATTCACACACATCACATAATTTAACTCAAAAGTACTCCTACAAGGTGTAGGTATGATTGCTTTATAGATGGTACCAATCAGGTTTAAATGCCTGAGCTGAGGTAGTAGTAGTGAAACCTTGTATATAGGTATGTAAAAACTGCAGTAGTTTTTCAGTTTTTGTCAATTTGATACAAACATGGACATACTTGGGAACAGAGTACTTCTAATGAGGAATTGTTTCTATCAGACTGACCTGTGGGCCTGTCTGTCGAGCATTTTCTTGATATCTGATCGATGTGGGAGGGCTCAGTCCACTGAGGGTGGTACCACCAGCTGGGCTGTATAAGAAAGGTAGGTGAGGTCGTAGAGAGGAGAGGGAGCTGGAGATGTCTGACACCTGGTTCTGAGGAGCGATTTGCAACGCGATGGAGCGAGCAAGAATTGTTCCCTGCTTTACAAGATAGTGGTGAAAGCCGCAGTGTTCTGTTTTCTTGTTTATTTTGCCATCGTCAACCATCATCCCTCACTGCAATGGTTAATGTATGAAATGTATGCAAAACTTGCTTTTACCCACACCCTGAATTGTAGAGGGGTCGTGTCCTGTGTCAAACGCCATTGTGAGGTTCCCTTAAGATGGCCGCTGCTGCAGAGGTGCTGATGTGCGCAGGCGCAGCATGGTGCATGGGGGGGTGCAGTAGACCCCTCCCCACTTCGCTGATAGTGGCTGCGGTCACCGGGCGAACCACCTGCTTGTCAGTTCTGCGGCGTTGGAATTTCAGCCACACCCTCTCCTCAGGACTGCGGGGATCGCTTACACCTGAGAAGAACTACTGAACAGCACGTGCCAGAAGTGGAAGTCCAGGTCAAACGTAGAAGGACTGCCTCACTGAGCAACCAAGAGTGTCACCTGTACCCACATCATTCTCAGCAGCAGCAACAGCAAGTTCCTGTGGTGGATTTCTAGGCAGAACTGAGACAGGCTTTCTTAGCTGAGACACAAGAGGTGGTTAAAGCAGTATTGAAACATCAAGGTGGTGGAAATCTAAGAAAACAGGACCCATCCATTGTCTGTGAAACTTCAGTCAAGCTTACATTGTATCTAAGAGAACCTGCATCACACCTTTATTCATAGCCCTCCCCCAAGTATTATGGATCTTGAAATTTTACTGTTGAAACGGCTATTGAACAGCAATCATGACTGTGGGTAAGAGTAGCAAGATGTTGCAGCACATTGACTATAAAATGAGATGTATCCTGCAAGATGGAAGAATCTTCATTGGCACCTTTAAGGCTTTTGACAAGCATATGAATTTGATCCTCTGTGATTGTGATGAGTTCAGAAAGATCAAGCCAAAGAATGCAAAACAGCCAGAGCGTGAAGAAAAACGAGTTTTGGGTCTGGTCTTGCTACGTGGAGAGAATTTGTTATCCATGACTGTGGAGGGTCCACCTCCTAAAGATACTGGTATCTCTCGTGTGCCACTTGCTGGTGCTGCAGGTGGCCCTGGGGTTGGGAGGGCAGCTGGCAGAGGAGTACCAGCTGGTGTACCTATTCCTCAAGCTCCTGCTGGATTAGCAGGCCCTGTCCGAGGAGTTGGAGGTCCATCCCAGCAGGTCATGACTCCACAGGGAAGAGGCACTGTAGCAGCTGCTGCAGTTGCTGCCACTGCCAGCATTGCTGGAACCCCAACCCAATACCCACCAGGACGTGGAACTCCACCCCCACCTGTAGGCAGAGCAAACCCACCTCCAGGAATTATGGCTCCTCCACCTGGTATGAGACCACCCATGGGCCCACCAATTGGCCTTCCCCCTGCTCGAGGGACACCTATAGGCATGTCTCCTCCAGGAATGAGACCCCCTCCACCAGGAATTAGAGGCCCACCTCCCCCAGGAATGCGTCCACCAAGACCCTAAGATATGGTTGATAAATAACAGCCTTTCCTTTTCCCTGCAATGTGTCTTGTGAAATTGTGTAGCCTAAAAGCTTTTGACCCCTCTTACTGCATTAATTATAGCTAATAAATACATAGAGCAATTGAAAAAAAAAAAAGAAAGGTAGGTGAACAAATGCCTAGAAGCAGCATTCCTCCATGGTTACTGTTTCAATCTCCTGTAGTGGCTTTCCTCCATGATGGACTGCAACCTGTAAGCCGAATAAACCATCTTCTCCCCAAATTGCTTTTAGTCAGTTTTATCACAGAAATGGAAAAGCTAGCTAGAGCAGATAGAATTAATATTAACTTCCATACCACAAGAAATGGGATGGGATTTAAGTGGAACAAAAGCAGTTTGTGTAGTTTTAAGAGCTACATGTTGATGTAGCAACATGCAATACATATTTAGAAATAAAAAACCCAGAACGTTATTTACATTTATTTGTAGAGAGATGATAATAGGAGCCATGTGTGAGGTTTAGACTACCTAATGGGAGGGAAAGTCATAACTTTGGGTTTTGTCTACATTCAAAAGCAAGCTAGAAAAAGAATATAGAAATGAAAAAACTAGAATGAATATAAATACTTACATGAGTTAAAAAAAAGAGAATGTAGTTTCTTGGTAGTCAAGGGAGGAGAACATTCCAATAAAAGAATTAATGTGGATTTCCTATGTCAGCTGCTGCAGAAAGGCTGAATATTAAGAGAGCTGAGTGGAATCTATAGAATTTGATGATTAAGAAATCATTGGTAGCATTATTAAGAGCAACTTCAGGAGAGTGGTGGCAAAAACTAGATTGTAATATATTTAAGAACAATAGATTTTTCTTTCATATAGTTTGATAACAAAGGGAAGAAAATTAAGGGAGATTTTTTTTAAGAGAAAAGAAGGCAAGACTGTGGGATGTGTTGTCTTGTTAATTTTGCTTTTGTACGAATAGTATTTGAGTAGGTTTTTATATCTCAGAGGAAGTCATAAATGCCACAGAAAATATTAGATATACAAGAATAGGGGAGCAGATGGTGATAAAAAGAAATGTATTGGAAGGACTGTTGAATTTAGTGTAATGGATCAGTGTTTAAGTGCTGGCTTTGCCATTTTCCAGATAGGTGTTTATAATTTATAATTTTGTGGCTCAAATGTCCATTCTCCATAAAGTCAGAATAATAACATTCAAGTTATGCTCATTGGAAATCGTTGTAAAACCAAATCGAACAATCTTTGTAGAAGCACAGTGAGAAATGAATCTGTACTCTGCACCAGGGTGCATGACTTTGATAAGTAATCATTAATATTGATTTTTTTCTCATTTGACACAGTTATTCAGTTAGTAAGATGGACAAATTCCTAGAGGATAGAATGAAGGGTATGTGTGATGGATGATATATTGTGTACATCTGGCATCTAACTTGTGGGACACAAATTCACAACAATGCCACTTGCCTGTGGCCTTGCAGTCTCCGGCTCAGGCCAGAGCTAAACATGGCAGAAATCTCACACTGCCTGGCCTGGGAGTTCCTACCCCACTGGATAAGTTTCTGTTGCAGCCTCTCTACAGCAAATTCACAAGGCCTAGGCTCGAAACATACTGGAATTTCCTGCTTTTCCATGTTTTACTGTACAAAGAGCTGACTCTCTAGTTTTTTCCCTTTCGATTTCTCCGGGCCCCATTCTTGGGCTGCTACTACACCATCATCTGATGTTGTCAGCAGATTTGGTGAGTCAATTAAGATTTCTTAAAGGAAGGAATTAGTTAAAGGAAAGTTTTTTCCCCCACATTAAAAATGGGAAACATTTTTATAATGGAGGGAGTTTGGTCTCTATTTGATAATACATTAGATGGTCTGAAAATGGAACAATTAAATGAGAGAATAAATAATGTTAATGGGATTTATGTAATGTCAATTATAAATATCATTTGTTTGATCATTTCTGTTTTATTATTTAAAAAGTTGGTTAATATGAGTGCCAAGATAAAAGTTTTAGAAAATCTGTTAAAACAGATCATAAAGGTATTCAGACCCAGACAGAAGAATTTAAAGGTGAACCAATCTCAGCATTACATCTAAAGGTTACAGAGAAAGAGCCTAAGGCTTTCAAACTGCCAACCTTAATCTATCCAGTAACCTTATAAGAACTGTCACATGATAGATATCCTCAAGGTTGTGTATGAGCTGATTGGACTCCTGTGCAAATGTTAGATTTGAGGAGATTAAAAGAAGCAATAATCTCATATGGCATCTACTTATTTTTCGTGAAGCAGATGTTAAACTCGTAGTCAACTTGGAATAGAATTATCCCTCAAGACTGGAGAGATTTGGTTACAGCAGTCTTAGAGGCTGGTCCCCAATTACAATGGAGGACCTAGTGGAAAGATTTGACTGAGATCATTGAACAATGGAGTAGGGCTAGAAGTATTGAAATTTGCCAAGATCAACTTCTTGGAGAAGGTGATTATGCTGATATATACAGACAATATTTATATGGTGACCACACCCTGCCTTTATGCTGCATGGCAGCCTTGAAAGCTTGGGACAGAATTGAACAAGTAGGAAAGCAAATTGAGTCATTTATAAAAGTTATACAGGGCCCAAAAGAAACCTTCACTGATTTCTTACAAAGATTGACTTCAGCAGTAAATAGAATGATATCAAATTCAGAAGCTAGATAGGTAATAATTGAATCTATGGCTTTTGAAAATGCTAATGCACAATGAAAAAGGTTAATTAGGCCATTAAAGGCAAAATCAGCAACCTTGGAGGAGTGAATCTGAGATACAATTAATATTGAATCTCATGATCATGATGATGCTTAGATAGGAGAGTTGATTTCCAGAGGTTTGAAGAAAAAAAATGGCAAATGTTTCAATTGCAGTAAACAATGTCACCTAAAAAAGGACTGTAAATAGGACATTCCTAGAAACAATATTTTTGCTGTGAATAGTCCCAATAGAATGCCCCTCCCTTCTGGATTATGCAGAAAGTGTGGCAAAGGCAGACATTGGACTAACAAATATAGATCAACAAGAGAGAGTCAAGGTAATCCTTTGCTGTCAGAAAACTCACTGAGGGGTCTCTTGTAGGCCCCCACGTCAAATTTGGTTCAGTCCTTTACTGTCACCATGGAAGAAACTCCTTCCCAGAGCAATTAAAGAACCTAATGCCTATTGTAAAAAACCATACTGCTTGGGGTGATAGAATAGCTATAGAAGAGAGAACAAAGAATTCACGAGAAACCATAAAGTGAATTTTTTGGCAAACTTCTATAAATGAACAAAGACCAAAATTAAAAATATGAGTAAATGACATCATCATTAAAGGTTTTGTAGACACAGGTATGGATGTAACAATAATGACACCAGAATCTTGGCACCAAATTGGCCTATTCAGGGGGTAAATGTTTAGCTGTTAGGGATTGGAATATTATCCCAAGAGACAGAACATGAAATAGGTCAAATGTATAGGGCCAGAAGGACATACAGGAAAATTAAAGCCATGTGTGACTAACATAGTTATGAATTTATGGGGATGTGATTTATTACAACAATGGAATACCCAGATTATCATTCCTCCAACCTCAGAAACAAACCATAAACTAACATATGTTTCTGAGAAAAATATTAGAAGGTATTACAAAGAATAGTCACCTACCATCCAGATTGCACAAGAACAGGGCACAACAGCTGCTGATCTTTCAAAGATACTCACAGCCCTACATTTAAAATGGTTAACAGACCAGCCTGTATGGGTTAAGCAATGGCCTTTAACAACAGAGAAACTACAGGCCTTAGAACAGCTGGTACAAGAGCACAGTTGAATGATCAGCATATTGAAGAATCAACCAGCACTTGGAATTCTCCTGTATTTGTTATTAAAAAGAAATCTAGTAAGTAGAGAATGACAAGAGATCTAAGAGCTGTTAACAAGGTAATTCAGCCAATGGGCTCTCTACAATCTGGAATTCCTTTGCCTACTTTATTACCTAAAGGATAGCCTCTTATAGTTATCAATTTAAAAGACTGTTTCTTTTCAATACCCTTACAAGAAAAAGACAGAGAAAAATTTGCCTTCACGGTACCTACTTACAATTCTCAGCCTGTTAAGAGATATCAATGAAAGGTTCTCCCACAGGGAATGTTAAATAGTCCAACCTTGTGCCAATATTTTGTATGACAGCTGTTGGAAGTAATACGTAAACAATTTCCTCAATCTGTGGTTTACCATTACATGGACAACATTTTACTAGCTGATTCAATTGTAGATACTTTAGAAAGAATGTTTGAAGAAGTAAAAAAAAATTTGCCTTGTTGGGGATTACAAATTGCTCCTGAAAAAATACAAAGAGGAGATTCTATTAATTATTTAGGATATAAAGTAGGTCTACAAAAATTAGACACCAAAAGGTGAAAATTAGGAGTGCTCTGAGTTCTGAAAAGGCTGATTCTGTAATCATGCATTTGCTAGAAGTTGTGGCTGTTGTGGGTATACCTGTACAAATTAAAACTGACAATGCTCCAGCATATATCTCTGGTGAAATGAAACAATTTTTTGCTTATTACAATATAAAGCATTTTACAAGTATACCGCACAATCCTACATGCAAAGCAGTCATAGAAAGATCAAATTGAACTTTAAAGGATATATTAAATGAACAGAAAGGGGTAACAAAACCTCTCAGAAATAGAGTACAAAGTGCTTTATTAACTTTGAATTTTCTCAATGCTAATGAGAAAGGAACCACAGGTGCAGACAGACCTTGGATAATAGGAAAAACTACAGAATTAAATCAACCTTTATACTTTAAAGATGTGCTGACCACAGAATGGAAACCAGGATATGTGTTACATTGGGGATGAAGTTTTGCTTTTGTTTCCACAGGAGAAGAAAAGCTATGGATACCATCAAAATTGATAAAGGTTCAATTTTAACAAGAAAGACCTCTTAATTAGAAGAGATGATAGTTCATCAACCAGCATGACCATTCAATTTAAACTAACTTATACCACTTGTAAATGCTTTTCATTTGATCAGATATAACTTGTCAAAAGGGAACCTCCCCAAATTTAGGGTTGGGGAAAGGTTTTGTTTTTGTCTTTCAGGAGAATGAAGGCTAAAGAATCTGAAGAACATTGGACAAATGAGGCAGGTTGAAAAAAAAAGGACAAATCATTCAGAAAAACTGTCCCAAGAAAAAGAGAAAATTAACCTAGTGGTATATCACATATCTAACAGAATAAAATTTCATAAGACTTCCTAAATGTTTGTATCTGCTATTATCTACAAACATATAACACAAATGGTCTTTATGTAGTCCTGGCTCAATTAAAAATTAAAGCTGGCTTTGGAGTTGGAGTGTGGCTTTCTACTTCTCTAAACCGAAGCATGCTTGTTAAAAGAAAATGCAAAATCTCTGTATCATGTCAGAAGAGCCACCTGATATGGGGCAGAAGAAAAACCAAAATTAAGGGACTATTCTATTGCTATTAATCTCGTGATCCATTGGTTTTATTTTGATTCTTTAAAACTTTTCTTAAGGTATGAATTTTATAACAAAATTTATAAGATTAATATATATATTATGTATATATTATGTATGTTATATATATATGTATATTAAACTTTTGTTATGATACTAACAGTCATATAGAGTACTAACTAATTCTAGAAAAAAGGCTTCATCTAGCTTTCTGTATAGGATTTTTGGTTTGAGTCTCCATCAGTTTTTTGTAGTGAACCATGACCACACCTAACAGCAACTTTGAAGTTTCCAAAAAGATGATGGGACCCCACAAGGATGATTCCATCAGGACTATGATAAAACCACCAAGCTGACAAACACCATCCAAAGATAAGCTTTGGACTACAAACTGCTCAGGACAACATCAAGATGGCTAACTCAGATGACACAGCATCACAGACTACTCCAGCCAGGACTTGACACAAGTCCTATACTTTTGCATTATTCAGAGACTGGACAACAAATGATGCAGCTACCTCTCCCAGGACTTGAAAATTAACCCAAATTTTTCTTTTCAGGATCCCCTATATATGCCTTCACCCTCGGACAGGGAAGTACTCACATTCCCAAGAGGTGGGGTGGGTGGCTTTTGGCCTTTCAATAGGTTATGGATAATTGTCATTGTTTAGGATGATTGGTTACAAGTTGTTAATTGAAAATGATCAGGAAAAAAGCTAAACAAAGGAGATTAGATTCAGCGTTCTTGTTTGAAAAACAAAGGAAAAGAAAAAAAGCAGATGTAGATAAGAAGTAGATTATTGAATCTGAAAAAAAGATATAGAAATGATAGGATAAAACGGTCAATTATTGAATCTGTTCTGAAAAGAAAAAAGGGAGTATATGGATATGATAAGATAAAAAGGTAGGTTATTGAGTCTATATTTAAAAAGCCAACTACTAGTTTTACATATTTTACATTGGATTGGATTTTTGTATATTGTATACAAAATATATATATTGATACCAATTTGATTTATTTTATTAGAAAATACTGTACATATATTTCAAGTATTGTTGAAGGTATTGTACCTATACAGTTCATTTAGCAATGTAATGCAAATTTCTAGTCCTTGCAAATTATTATTATCAACTAATTAGGATATAAAAAAATGCAGGTTAGTAGTTAGTCACCTATTACAATCAAACTTATTGTCAGGTTATGTATGTTTTCAAGGTCAAACAGAGATATATTTTAGATAGATCATCTTCAAACACTTCAGAGATCTACAGAATATGGCATTTAAGATGTTTTAATAACATAGATTCTTTTTTTTAATGACTATGAGACATGTCTGCTCCTGGCAGCACCAATCTACTTCAGAGAAGATGATGGGCATCAAAGAAACTCCTTATAGAGTTTACTTCCTTTGTGGCAAAAGTTAGCCACTGGGCAAGAAAGTGCCCTTGCTTCAACTGATGACAGTATGCTATCCAAATGGACAAGCAGGACAAATAAGAAAGGATTTCCAAACCTTGCCAAGACAAGGGAGGAAGGCCCTTTAGAAAATCCTGCTTCACAGATGAATCTGTCAGATATGCTAGGCCTGTAGACTGAAGATGGATGTTCCAACATTGCAGAGCAACCTTGAGACTGTCGAGGCAGCCAACTGTTTCTGTCATTTCTCATATTTTTAGAAGTCACTTGCTTGCACTTCCTGCTTACTTAGGTAATATTATTTCCTTCTTGGGTTTCTGAGGGAGTTGAAGACTAGATAGCTATATTTTTCTTTGTTAACAAATTCAGAAAAGAAACTCACTAAAGAGAAATATAAATTATTAAGGTCTAGCCCTAATAGTCTCCTTCCCAGGGGCCCAGGGACTACCTACGGCACAAGTGATTTTCAGGAAAAGAATCTAAATACACGGAGCTCTTTTGTCCATACACTTTATTCCTCTGCCACCATAATTCCTCTTAGTCCTCTTGGGGACCTGGTCTATATCTCATCAAAAAGGCAATACTCTTATGTTTACAATACAAGACTTGCAAAGTCCCCACCAGAGCCATCATGGTCAAATTCATTAGCAACCCAAAAGGGGAGTGAATAGAGGTAGAATCAGATAAGAGCTGGAATAAATCAGAAAAGGAATCTATGTGCTCAAAATATATTATTATGAGTGGTTAGGTGAATCATTACAAGTCTATCATAAATGTGCTCAAACTACAATCTTGCAGGTGTTAGGTAAAGAAGTTTATAAGTCACTAAAATAACACTGCCTCTATTTTCCTATGCTGCTGTTTTCTGACAGGGTGGGGGAGGAGTACTTGATAGCCCATTAATTTTCCTCACACTTGAAGCATCAAGTATGAAGAAAACCCTTATATTCTAAGAAGTTGCTCTAGGGCTGTGTGAGGAAGGGAGATCTGTGAGCTAGCTTGATTTGCACAAGAAGCAAAGCTATACACCTAAGAGAGAGGCACTTGGCCTAAGAGATAGTCTGTGTCTCTGTAAGAATGTTTATCTTAATTCAGGGGCCTTAGATGCCTAGCAGGTGGTCTGACCAGCTACTCTGTCTGTCCCTTGTCCTTGGATGCTTTGTTTAGAGCTGGCCCTATCTTTGGACACTAGCTAAGGGGGATATTTGCAGAAGGCAGATATCCAATTCAAATGCTAAAAAGGGAGCAGGGAGCCTGGAGACAGAAAGCCTTGTCTACGTGATCTTGTCCAATTACTTTAAACATATATGCCCAAGGAATGGTCCATTCACACTGTTATAAGTTCTTGAGGGAAATTATGAGAGCACAAGAAATTCATAGCAAGAAACAGCTGATATATTAAAAGCTGAATAACACCAAATACTCCTTGAGATTTGGCTTAATCCTCTGGAAGAATGCCTCGATTTTTCCAGGTATAGCTTCATCATATTCAGCTACATTTTTACTACAGTCCTTCAGCTTGTAACAAAAGAGGTGTAAAGTGTATAAGTTTGAAAGACATCAAAAGATAGTATTTGATTGGCATTACAAGTTCAGATAGAAAGTGAATTAGGTACAATATTTTGGACTCACCAAAATAGGATAGATAATGGAATATTTTCTCTGAATTTGTCAAATGTTAATGGACTGGACATTGTTAATGTAATTCTTGACTGTATATATTATGTATACTTATTATACTTATTGTATATAGATTTTCTTATATTAGTTATAACCTTCTTTTATTATTTTAGACAAAAAAGGGGAAATGTGGTGATATATTTGTACCCTAATAAACTTCGCCTGAAGATCAGAGAACAGAACAAGCCACTAGATTAAACACAGAGGCCAGGCAGTGGTGGCACACACCTTTAATCTTAGCACTCAGGAGGCAGAGATCAGTCTGGTTCTCTGTGAATTCGAGCCACCCTGGACTATATGAGATTGACTCAGTCTAGGAGAGAAACAGAGCTAGACAGTGGTGGCATATACCTTTAATCCCAATACTTGGAGTCACATGCCTTTAGCCCCAGTACTTGAGGTCTCATGCCTCTGCTAGGGAAGCACACATGCCTTTAATCCCAGGAAGTGATGGCTGGGCAGAGAAAGGTACATAAGATGTGAGGAGACAAGAACTATAAGATTTTCAGCCTGAGGAGTTGGTGAGGTAATAAGAGGTGGTGGCTGTGGCTTGTTCCTTTGTCTCTATGATCTTTCAGCATTTACCCCAATATTGGGCTCCGGGTTTTATATTAAAAGACCATTTTAAGAATCATGTTACAGATATGTCCAGAATATTTCCTTGAAAGTGAATGCAGACATGACTTACTCTGAAATAAAAGACAGGAGGAAGACAAAGAAAATATTTGAAAGAGAAATCTTTGAAAATGAAAATACAGAATCCTTAGGGATGTTTTAATTATAAGTAGCTCAAATTCAAATTACAAATGTGTAATTTGTAAGAGGCTATTACAAATGTAGTGATATTATTCATATTTTATATTGCTAATAATAGACATTAGCAATTTTTCTGTCATTTCTTATGACTGAGTTGGATAGTCAGTCTGTCTACTCTTCACTCTGTGTTCTCATATCTGTGAAATTAGTGTGGAGTTTCTCTAATAATATCACACACACACACACACACACACACACACACACACACACACACACACACACACACACACACACACACACACTATGAATTTCAGGAAAGCAGCAAATCAATGGACCAGGTTCATGGCCTTTCTGAACATGGGCCCCATCTGACTATAGACATTACACATTCATGAAGTTGTTGATAAGCTTGGTCTTATGTAGACCAGTGTAGGAAACCACAGTTGATGTGAGTGAATTGCTACAGTAGTTGTATTGAGTTCAGAAAATAGGGCTTTGTACCCCTTCAGATTTTTTTCCAGAGCTCCTTCATAACTCCCTGCTGCCCACTTCTCCAATGTCCCCTGAGCCTTAGAGGGGGTGTTATAAATGTCTTATTTGGGAGAGAGACCATAAATGTTATTTTTCTCTGCATCTTGGAAAGCCATGAGTCTTCAATTAATCACTATTCATTTTAAAGAGAAACTGCTCTGATTAAGGCAGTATTGTCCTCATTTGGCTGTGGGATTAAGCATAGGAATTTAGAAGGCAGTTTGCTGCTATATCAGTTTAGTTAACCATAAGAAGTATGGCCCCCCTTGGGTCTGCTACCACTCCAGACCTGGGTTATTAGCTAAGCCTGATCCTGAGAATCAAACTTGGGTCCCCATGTTTGTATAGTAAGTAATTCACTGAGGAAGCTATCCCCCCAACTCAAATTCATGAGACTATTTTATAAAGAGCCCTGTAGTTTTATTTTCCTCCAAGCCTTCCAAACTGTGAAAAGTACTTTTCCAGGTCTAGTTCTTACCTATTCCTGGATTTAATTTTTATATGATAAATGTTTGAATGAAAAAAAAATCTTTGGGTATTTTTTTTTTCTTGAGCTAAATAGAGTAGCAGAGTGCAGCATCGCCTATAGAGAATATAGACTACATAGTGGTTGGAAGATTAGGAAGCTGTTGTCATAAATCGTTCCTGAATTGATAAGAGTTTGACAAATGTGAGATATGAACATTAAATCTTTGAGAGCCTTAAGAACTAACAGTATTGAAATCTTGTTATTGATTGGACATAAAATATGTAAGATGTAAAGAATGATAATGATAAAAAAAGACTAAGGATTTCTATTGCTGTCCATAGAGAGGAGAAAGGAAGGAGCTGGCACAGACAGGTAGGAATCTTACATTTTTTCCAGTTTGGAATTGGTGGGAAATATCTGACAAGCACACATGCATTTTCAAGACTCTGTGACTCTATTACACTGCCCAGGCATCATATGTCAAGAGGTTGAAGTCTCTCTAATCATCTGCAGTGACACATAGACACAGCATTTGCCAATGCCTGTTACAGTGTATCTTCCTTTCAAAGACAGTTCAAATCCATCCTACAGGAGGTGATTTGTTACCTAAAAGAAAAAAGATGAAGGGTGATAGCTACTTTGTTTTCATCACTGTGACCAAATAGCAGACAAGAAGCACCTTAAGAGAGCAAGGGTTAATTTTCGCTTACAGTTTGAGGATCCAGTCCATCATGGCAGGGAAATTGTGGCAACGGTATTGGTCCTTTGTTGTGGTGGTAGGTAAGGATATGTGAGCTCCTTGCTCACATCTGAGCACATCAGGAAGGAGAAAGATGAATGGTTGCCAGTGGCCATGTCAGAGGAGCACCAAATGGCAGTTGACTTCAGGTGTCACCCCACCAGGAGCCAAATCCCTGATGGATGAATCTCAGATAGGCAAGGCCCTGAGACCACAGACTCCAGAATGTCTTTTGCTTCTGCTGTGCCTTTATGTGTTTGCTGCTGCCATCTTTCCCTGGTATCTGGCATGGTGTGAATGGGTTTGGGGAGATCCCCACTGTCTGTAATGTAGTGTGTTTATCTCATGGATACATCTTGTCCTACTGAGTATATTTACCTGTGGATTATTATGAAGATTATTTTTTCCTGAATTGTACTGTCTAATTGATAATAATAATGTTAGTTTCAATAGAGTTTTGATGACTAAAAATATATACAAGGAAGTGTCACACAGCTAGACACATGAGTTTTTACTGAGGAGCCGCATAGACTATGGCTTAGGCTAATGATTAAGAAAAACAATTGAGTCCCAGCAGCCCAGCTAGCATAAATTCTTTTAACCTTAATGTTGGGAGAGGTGTTCACAGGTTTTGGAGTGTATCATAGCTGGAACAAAGCTTTGAAAATAACTTAAAGTTAGATTAAGATGTTTTCGTCAACTAGCTTTGAGGTGAAAAACCCAAGAAGAAATCTAAGGTTTTAGAAGGGCACACAGATGAATGAGGAACTCTTTAAGGTCAGGGAATAAGAACAAAGCAGCCCAATTATTAGCTGATGTGCCTTTCTTGCTAGGATTGATTGATGACCAAAGGTGATAATTAATTCCTTATACCCATTTCTGTCCTCAATCTACTGATATAAAAAACTATTGATGAGTGGGTATGCACCAATTTAAAGTAGAGTTCACTGCTTTTAATGCATAGAAATTTAGGTTTGTGATTCTTTTAAGATTCCTTATAAGATTACTTTTCAAGATAAGTAATAATGTGATTGGTCCTTTCTTTGTAACTGCAAAACACAGCCTGCCAGTAAAAGAATATCTTGCTTGTTTACACTCTATTAATCTATAACAAGTTCCTTGGGTATGAATGTACGTGGGTTCTTGGGATAATTTGTTTTTCACCTGTAATGCACAAAGTGTTTAATAATGTAAGGGATATGGAAAACATGCTGTTCTTAACTCCTATTCATTGTAATCCTTCACTTGAAAAACAGAATGTAATCACATTGTAATTTTTATATTGCTGGAAAAATTTTGCTGGGGTATATAAGCTGTAAGGGAAAGAAGAAAGATAGAGTTAAAATGAGTTAGAAGGAAAACATCAAGAATGAGCAAGTTAGAAGGAAAACATCATCAAGAATGAGCGAGTTAGAAGGAAAACATCAAGAATGAGAGAAGGAAGAGAGAATGCAAAAGTAGAATAAAGACAAGGACTGAAGGAAACCATCAAGAGAGTGTGTGTGTCTTTTCCCTTAACCTGTTCAGATAAAAAAGTCATAGTATGTGCTGACTCTGTGGATTCCCCTTCAGTCCTGTGCTGCTGGGGACTGGTCTCCCAGGCAGCTATAAATGGTAGTAATCATGTGGCTTTCTCCTTTTTCACTTTTATTTAGCTTGCTACCCCATCCCATAGGATGCCACCACCAACATATAGGGTGGGTCATTCTTCCTTAGTTTATTGTCTCTAGCAACATCGTCAGAGACACGCTCCAGGTGAATCATAATCCAGTCAAGATGGCAATGAAGATTATCCATCACATGAAAGATGCTAAAAAATAATGTTTATTGGGTACAATAAGTGCTTTGACTGTGTCATGATACAAGCTTAAAGGAACGAATACACTTTTTGTTAGAAGACATGAACTATATGTTTTCTAATTAATTATGGCAGAGTTTTCCATGGGAGAATTGGTTTGAAATTGCTTTTAACCATTAGTAGGTGGAATCCACAGAATTTCTACCTTCTGCTTCTTATGAAGTACATTTTATAAAGTAGAGATCATTGATTTCATTGACATTTTTGCATGCTAACTGGAAAACACTGGTCATGACAGAAAGTCAGACTCAAAACTAAAATAATAAGTTTCCATTTATAATTTGAGCTGCATCTATTGCATGGAGAAACAAGTAAATTAGATGAACCACTTTTTTGTAATGAGAATAGATCAAGTGGTTTAATAATACTTTGCAAATCATAAAAAGAGCTCCTGACAATAATACATCAGCTTTGGAAGCTATGTGAAGCAAGAAATTAATGCCTGCCAAGGCATTGCCAGTCTTTTATCCCAAAGCTAAAATTAACAAAGACCAACAAGCTCCTTCGCATGTCCAAAAGAAGAAAGCCCCAATGTATGTTTTAATTGATGCTTAGTGTGTGTTATTAGCACAACAGATGATGGTGCACCAATTACTTCTAGAAATAAAGAAAACTCCTTTCTTCATTAGTCTCTTTCTAAAGTGTCTAGCATTTTTGTTCTTTGTGAAAGCTGACTTACACTGCAACACACTGAAATATGAGGAATAGATTCTTTATCTAAGGAACAAAACCCCTTTGAGAATTCATAGCAACTTTGAAAAAGCTACTGGGCAGTGAACAAGAAAGGTCTCAATTATTTTTAAGTCACCCGAGCAAATGTATTGTTAAGTTGTAAGCAAAACTGTCAGCAGTCTCTTGAGGCCTCAACACAATGGGCATCCACTTGAATTAATATTTTAATTTGCCTTGTGCTTATTAGAGGACATATGGCAGACTTCCGTCTTGGCTGAGAAATGTTCTGATTATAATTTTGGTAAAATCCTTAGCATTCATCTCATGCTGTACTTTGATGGGAGGCTAATTTCCAACACTCTGTTAACAAGGTCTCCTCAATGAGTATGAGGTTTTAAAATGAAATTTGCATATCTACCGCGCAGTGATTCGGTATTCAATCTCATTGCTTCTTTGTTACCATGAAACGATGCAGATTAGTAAAAGCATTTGGTTTTACACCTTTCCCGTTTCCTCACTGATAGATATGTTTGGATAAATCTGTTATTATGCTAATTTCCTTGTGTTATCTTTGGTTGCCTGGGACCATGGAACAAGAGAATGCGCAAATTTTGGAAAATAATGAAATGATTCAGAGCAAGGCAATCACAGGAGCACATTCAGCTGTGAAATTCATCTTGAATTATACAAATGCTCCCATATTTGTCCACCATCAAAATCACTGAGAGGAAGGTAAAAGCAAAATGCCCGTTTAATAGCAGTATATGCTTCTTGCTATTTGGGAAATCTGTGTTATCCTTATATGAGTAGAACAGTCTAAAGAGAAAGCACAAGAAGAAGGAAGGGTGCCTTAATTGCTTTGAAGTAGATGAATTGGACTTTAGGTCAGAGCCTCATCTGTAAAAATACAGAAAAATTGTAGGTCCAGGAAACTGACAGAGATAAGATAGGGGTTTCAAAAGAGATCCCCATGCAACTAGTCAGTGTCAGTAGTAATGCTGACAGTGAATAGGAATTTGAGGATGTTAGAGAAACAGTCTGACCAGAGACCTCTTTTCCATCATAGAAGATAATTAAAGTGAAAGGGCCCTATGTATAATAAGAAACAAAGGTATAAGAGTGAATGAGGATGATTAGATGCAGATTCCCTGGGCTCAGGCATAGCCAAGGAGATGGAAATACATAGACCTGTGTAGTTTGCCTGAAGAAATGTAAAAAGGCTAGGTGAACTTCGTCTTTTCAACATTTTGAGGAGCTTGAGGGAAGACTGGTGTATTTGCAAGGGACCATTCTTAGAAGCTTCTGGGTGTTCCTCTTTTTGGTTTCTTACAATGCCATCTGCTGTCCACAAAGAGTATCGTGCTGTGGTAACTTGTTTTGATTACTGTACTTTATTGATATGTGTGAGTTAAATAAAATAACTGAAATTTTTCATTCACCAGAAACTAGGATGGAAGTGCCTTATAGTTACGAAAGGCTTGAAGGTACTCCAAAGGCCCTGGGCACTTAGGCAGTTAATTCAAGCAACATTGAGTCTCATTTTGCTAAACCCACACTCTCTCTGACAAAAAAAGTTATTGGAATGAAAAGTCTTTCTTTCCAAATAATAAAAATAACAGGGCAGTTTTTACAGTTGTTCCCATAATACCAGTAGACCACAGGATTTAAGCTGTCCCTCCAAAGTGACTAAGAAGGAGCCAAATTAATGGAATTAATATGATTTATATTGATGCAAATCTCCTAAATTAACTCCCTTTGTTCACTAAAACATAGACACATACACACTTATTATACAAAAATGTATTTCAGAAAGACATGAGTTATTGTTTTTGTTATTGGAAGTTGTTGTTTTTGTTGTAGCCAAGGCTGTCCTTGAACCTACTCTACCTCCCTAGTGGTGGGATTACAGATATGGGCTGCCATTGTGCCTGGCTCTCAGTTCTTTTAGGACAAGATGAGTAGGTGAGCAAATTTGTGTTTTAAATGAATAACTTTTTGAGAGATCAGTTTGTCTTCAGTTTCTTGGTGCTCCTATAAAAATTTGCTTCTTGGGACTGAGGCAATGTAAAGACAGGAGAAAGTTCCTTTTACTTCCTTTGAGAACATTTCACTATTCACCTATCATGAAAATTAGAACTGTTGTGACATGCCCACTTGATTGCTCTGCCCCAAGAAATGATTAGGGATTAAACAAGGTAATTTCAGAGACTGAGACCAAGGTGCCAGGAAGGCAAGAGCCCTATCTCTTCATATATTTTCCTAGTTTTGGAAAGACATTTAAGAGGACTTTAGGTCTTAAATGCTGGAGACACCTAAGTGTCTATCACTTTTAGATATATTTATATTCTAGAAGATTAAAATGAGGATCATTATTATTTCTTGCCAAACACTTTCCCTTTTTGTTTATTTATTCTTTGAACATGTCATGTGTATCTACAATACATCTTGATCATGTTCACCACCACTCCCCTCCTTCCCTAACTTCTTCTGCCCCCCCACCCCATCTCTTTCTAATTGTACTCAGTGGATTTTTTTTAAAAAAGAAGTTTCCTTTTCGTGTCTCTTCTTATGGAAAGTTGGGATCTTTTTCCCCTTCACTAGTGCAAACTTTCCATTGCTGTCAATCATTTAGCCAGGAAATGTCCATTATTAGAGTGAGAAATTCAGCATTGCTCCTCAAGAGTCACACTGCAGAGGTGATGTTGCGGTAACTACAAGGGGAAAGTTACTGCCACGTAATTAAAAAGAAATCTGTTTCTGATCCAGAGCACATCATGTGAAGTCTAACAAACCTGAAAAAAATCAACAAAATGAATGATCAACTTGGCTTGTGAGGTCAGATTGACTTGTGAAAGTTAAGCTACCAGAGTAACATGCTTTTGAAATGTGATAGAGTCAACATGAGGCACTATTTTTAGTATTATTTCACCCCATGTAATTGTAAGGTTTGTGCTTTACTTGTATGTTGGCATAAATTTCAGGGTTAAATATGTACCATGGAAAGACAAGCTTCCTAATGGTTATGATAATGCCTGTATTATATTAGCCACCAAGTTGCTGTTAAAATGAGAAATTTAGAGCCTGTGAGATGAGTCGGCAGATAATGGTGCTTGATGTACTTGAGTTCCATCCCCAGGAACCACATGATGGAAGAAAATAATCAAAAATAATACAGAATATAGCTGAATGAAGAGGCTGGGTGTGGTGTGGGAGGGGCCTGTGGGTCAGGGTAGTAGGACCTAAAATAATTTTTTAAGTGACTAATTTAAACAACAACTGGTTGATCAGACTGGAAGATTAATCCAGAAATTCCAGAGCCAAGTTTTTCTCCCATAAACAAAAAGAATATGGCAATTCGTTCTTTAAGCTTTACAGCTAATTATATATTCACACACTCAACCTCCATGCCTCATGGTTTTGTAAAGTACTTTAACTTCTATAATGGAGTATGCCACTGACTATATTTTGTAGATTATATAGACTTCATAATTTATCAGTTAATCTGTAATGCATGTTATAGCCAGTGACATGAGAATTTCCAAGGTGAAGATTGATTCTAAAAGAGATGATGTGGCTGACCCCAGTGTAAGCTTGAGAGTTTGGCTTGAATTATGATTCTGAGTCCCAACTCTGTATGTCTTTCAATGACCAGATTTTGCCACGTCACCCTGTATCTCCTCACTTTCCTGTGAATTTCAACAGAAGATCCTAAATTCTTGTTGGAGTTTAGAAATGGTTTCTAAAGTGTTCCTGCATGAAAGGCAGTAAGTATTATGGAACATAAGATTGAGATGAAAATGGATGCTATTAAAAATGTGAAAGTGCCCCTTCAACATCTTGAGAAAGGGTATGGGTATGTTCAAAATGCATATTCTAGTAAGCACCATGATAAACCTAAATTACAATCTTGTATTGATAAGAACAAGAAGAGAATGGCTTGAGGTTTTGAGATACTCCATTTTGCTAGTTGAATTGTTTTCAATAGGGTACATTTGGCTCTTTCTGATAAGGAACAACTTTGAGAGAGCAGGAAGAAAAAAGTTTGTGATGTTAATAAAAGGATATGCACTTTATCTGGTTTGTAAATCCTATTCAGCAGTTTCCCTAGCACAAAATTACATATGATTATTAGGGTATAGAGTGCCTAATTGGTTGTTGCTTTCCTTTCCTAGGTCCTTTGTAGCGGTAAGTTTTCTCAGGTCCCAAGTGCCTCCAGTCCTGCCCAGCCCTAAGGTCCCTCAGCCACTTATAAAATAATCATTTAGAGGTTTAATATTATTTACAAACTATATGGCCTATGGCAGGCCTCTTGCTAGCTATCTCTTATATCTTAAATTAACCCATTTCTATTAATCTATGTTTTGCCACATGTTCTGTGGCTTTACTGGTCTGCTTGCATGTTGCTCCCTGGGCAGCAGGCTGGCTTCTTCCCAGACTCTGCCTTTCTCTTTCCTGTCTCTCTCCTTGGATTTCCCACCTGCCTCTAAGCTGCCTTGCCATAGGCCAAAGCAGCTTATTTATTAACCAGTGGGAACAACATATATTCATAGCACACAGAAAGGCATCCCACAAAAGTCCTTGTTTCTGAAAGAAGCCCATTTTGTTTAAGTGTCCATTTCAGGTATAAATACAGTGGACTTAGTGAATGAATACTATCCTTTCAGGTATGGTGGCATGAGTTTGCAATCCCAGCACTTAGAAGACAGAGAAAAGAGGATCAAAAATGTAGGGCCAGTTCAGACTCAAAAGAAAACAAAATCTGCATCCTATTTTTTGAGCAATGAGTTCAGAATCTGATTATGACCATTTGGATGTAAGATGTTTTGGTTACACTATCATTCACCTTTAGGAGAGAGTCATAGGAAATTATTGCCTCTCTTATTGTTATGTTGCTCAGCTCCCCACTGAGGTAAACATGAGCGCATCAGCTGCCACGTATCTTGGCCAACATCTTCACATTCAATAAGGCTGATACCCAAGCACAGTGGATGTACTGCATACATCTATTCTTGTGTGATGTAGGCATCCTCTCTATTGGATAACTGGCTTCAGAAATCCATCATGAGGACTAAAACCAGGATAGCGTTGAACTACAATCTAATATTCTTTCTACCAAATCCTTTTTCCTTTCCCTTTTCTCTCTTAGAAATGTTGTAGCTTGGCTGTGTTCTCTCAAAAATTCAGGTGTCAAACTTAATGCCCAATGTAATACCATGGAAAGATGAGGCTTGGTGCTGAAGAGATGGCTAAACTGACAGCTTATACTACTTCTTCAGATGACCTGAGTTGAATTCTTGAAAGAACGTTGGGTGACTCTCAACCACCTGTAACTTCAGTTCCAATTATCTAATGGCTTTTGTGGGCACTCACATGCATATTACACAGATACACAGACACAATCAGATACATAATAAAAAAAAGCATGATACATATTTTTAATAAGCTATGATCTTTTAAAGGGGGAGTAGGCCATAAAAGCTTCCCCTTCATGAATAGGATCAAGACATCTTGCTAAGTAATAAAAAAAATGGAATGGCCAAGCTTCTTCAAAGATTCTTTACAAGTGTATTCCCATCCCCTTTATAGCAACTTTGTTCTTATGACCTAATCTTGCAGGTGACAATTTCAGCATGTGAATTTGGGGGTGACATGAATATTTAGTCCATTGTGGTCAGTAATGCCTAAGTTAATAATAGTAAACTTGCCTTATTTCTAAACTATTATGTGACTATATTAATTTCCTTATTGGTTAAGTGACTTTAAGTACAACAGTCATTATCTTTTTAATTCATATAAGTAATTGAGTAGAGACTGTATAGTGAATAGAACAGTGTCTAAACATATTAATTGAGAAAATTTAGTACATTGTTAAAAGAATGGACTCTAGAGAAAGTTCGGTTGGTTTCAAATTTCCCATTCATCATATACTAGGTCACTTGTTTGAAGAAAACAATTTAATATTAGTGTCCTCATTTTTTTAAAAAGGAGCTACTCATATCCCCTTCATAGGGCCATTAGAAGAATAAATGAGTTATATATAAAATACTCAAGTTTAAGAGACATAAAAGGCATGATATACATGTTTATTATTAGTAGTAACTGCTCAATTAATGTTAATAGTAGTTGTTATGTTTGTATCATCATTATCATTATTCTGAATGCAGATGACTAAAGCTGCTGTGGAAATTATATTTGATGGAAAGTATAATTAGGATTGTGATTTCATCAGCAAAAATAATATTGGGATGTTTAGTGCATAATTAAATGAGATATTCATGTGTACATATTCACTACCATAATAGTTATTTTTATGAAGAAAATGGTGAATTCTCAGGATTAACACTGTCAAATTTTTTCCTCAAGATGATAGCTCTTTCTTACCACATCATCTCAGGCAAATACTTTCAGGCTCAACAGTTTTAATCTTTTGTTCTGATTAGATGATTTCCTTCTAGCAACAGCAGATCCATCTTAACCACATTTTCTTTACTCCAGATCTCTGTCATATTTTTGTTTCAATAATATGAAAAAGTAGAGATATGAAAATTAATAATAACAAAGTTTGATTTAAATGTATTATCAGTGGGAGCCACCTATAGTTACAGAATTATGTTATTTTACTTACTGTTCATTAACAGAAAAGCGAAGCATTGTGACCCTACATGTTGAAAGGTGTCTACTCTGATTGTGACTGAAACCTATAATCCACTATAGATAGATGAAGTCATATTTATATATGAAACCTTAGGCTAAGATAGTTCAATGGATTTCTCTATAGTCTGTAGACTTCCACCTTTGTTCAGGTAATTTTTTCCATTCATTATTGAGTAGTTTTCATAAATGGTACAAAATGTAGGCTTACAACTGAAAAGGATATATATCTATATATATGGAAATGTAATAGCAAGAAATCTTATATAGTTCAATTGGTGATACATAAATAGATGCTAATTTATTGATTAAATTATATATTAATTTTAATGCTATTATTTACTTAGAGGAAAATAAAAGGGACAATGAATCAACATTTTTTTTACTTTAATTCTAAACAATTTCAAACTTAAAGAAAAATAAGACTCCCATTATCTTTCACACACATTTGTAAATTAACATTTGTCACACATTCTTTATCCTTCATCTTAAGACACAGCATATTTTACAGCATATGGAATATAATCATATCTTTCCAGTTGCCCCAAAGTATCATTCAAAATAGTTCAGGATCACAGATTCCATTCAGTTATCATGGGACTTCATTGTTCTTAGACAATTACTCAGTCTTCTGTTTTAAATTTATTTATTTTTAATCTATGTGTGTGCACTGTATGCATGCTTAGTGCTGATAGAGGCCAGAAAAGGATATTGGATCCCCTGGAACGAGTTACAGATGATTGTAAGCTGCCATGTGGGTGCTAGGAACTGAACTCAGGTCCTCTCCAAGGGTAGCAAGTGTGCTTAACCACTGGGACATCTCTCCAGTCCACCAATCAATCTGTATCTTTTATGATATTCATAATTATACACCATGTATTTTGTAGAATGCCCCTCAATTTGTGTTTGTCTGAAGTTTCCTCTTATTTTACTTTAGGTTATACATTTGTGGAAGGCCTATCATAGAGTAGATATACCCTAAAAGTATCCTATCTCCAGTGACAATAACTTTGATCTCTTTGTTAAAAAGCTGTGTGCCAGCTTCCTCTGTTAGAAAGAAAATTATTGTTCATCCCTGAGTTAAGGCATAGTTTGTACAGGAATGCTTTAATGCTGTGGTAGCACAGTATATCAACCCTCATATAGCACCAAAGTATGTTGATTGTTAGAATAAATTATTACTGTCATTGTTTCAAAGTGGTGATTTTTAAAATCTATTATTTTTTCTACTATCCCTAATTTATACAAATGGCATTCAAACACAATTGACTATATGACATTCCAATTTATAGAATGCTATATTCAAAAAGTTAGAAAAGAAGATGTTCAGAAAGGTAGACACAGTGACAACATAAAAGACAGATTACAGTGGCAAACAAGAGAGGGAAAATATAATGTAAAGAATGTAATAACTTAAAAGCTAGAGGAGTATATTTGTGTATAGTAAAGTTTTTCTATCATTATCCAAATTCTAACAAAAAAGCTCCACTGCAGTTGCAAATAGCTAGCTGAGGAAATCACTGTATCCTAAGTTTCTAACCCTTTGCTTAAAATGTTTAACCCCCCCTCCCCCAGTTTCTAGAGTTTTGATTTTAGGCCCAGAATTTCTTCCTTTGTTTGGATTTGGAGGGTTTGTAGGACATTTTCATTAAGCTTATTACAAAGATGGTATTTTGGAAGTTCATAGTGCTCTCCAGGAACTGTATCTCTTGAATAAGTACAGATGTTCCCTGATTGACTGTAGAATTACATTGCAAGAAATCTGTCCCAAGTTGAAAATAAAGTAAGATGACATGCATTTAATACACCTAGTGCACAGAATAATATACCTTAGCACAGTACACTGCAGCATATTGGCTGTTCCTCTTTGTGACTATGTGTGGTTCACTTAGACTGTGACTCTCTGCTACTGTGTGAGATCTCAAGAAAGGGAAGGATTTTATAACCTACCTCTACACCAGGAAAAGAACAACATTCAACACTTCAAGAATAATTTCTAATGAATGCATATTACTCATGTACAATCATACATTTGGATAATCATTAAATCAAGCTGTCATAAATGAGGCAGTTTACATATGGCCTGTTTCTGGACTTGAGCTACTAGCCTACAGAACTTGGATACAAGAAGTCATATACATGTAAACATTTTAATAACTGCTAGTGTCACCCAGACATCATTGATTACAGACTTCTGTGAGGAAAAATTAACTTCTGATTATTAAGCTAACAGTAACTAACGTATGATCATCACATCTATAATATAAAATGACTGAGATATTGAGAAAATGGCAATGCTCAGATGCACATGCATATCATTCCTTTAATTAAAAAGGAAGCAGGGCCATGCACATGTATTAGTCATGTACATATATTAACACAAGTATATTTATGTACTTATATACTTGAATATACAACAAATATCTTTTATCATTTTAATAGTCTGCAAAGTACTCATTAGATAAACATTTATTTAGCTAATCATAAATGCTTTCTAATTTTTCATAATCACAAGTAGTATTTGGAGGAACTAATTTCTAAAGAAATGTAAACATTACTTACTTGAAACTCATAAAGGAGGAATTTTGATTGTATTCACATGCACTATTACATTCTCTTGTTCTGCTCCCACACCCACTAATTCCTTTCTTCTTCCCAATTAGACCTCCTTCTACTTTCACATCATTTGTTAGTAATAATACATTTTATTAGAGTTGCTTACAGAAGCACGGGCAACTTAGCAGTGGCTATACCACTGAAGAAAGAACTTTTCCCTTCCTAGCTATCATTAACTATCTATACATCCTCAAGGGGCAGTGGAGATGCATGGATACCCCCTCCCTAGCAACAACTAACTGCCCATAAATCCTCAGAGGGAGTAGGTCCCTCTGAGCCCCTCCCACTTCCATGATGAAATGCTGAAAGGGCTAAATCTTATGTAAGCAATAACAGCTGCTTTGAGTTCATGAGTGCAAGGCCATGTTGTGCTTGGAAGACAATATTCTATGACACTTGACCCCTTCCTCTCACTCTTACATATTTTGTCTTTGTTTTATGTGATGCTCCCCAAGTCCTGGTGGGGGTGATACAGATATTCTATTTAAGGCTGAGCATTGAATAGTCATTTATTCTCATCACTTAGACCAGTTATGTCTCTCTGCTCTAACTACTGCACACTCAAGTTTCTATGATAAAAGCTGACTATAGTTCTAATCTAGGACTATCAACATAGAAAATGCAATTTGATGTTCACACGTACATTTTACAAAACAATAGTAGTAGCCTTCCTACAACAGTCATGCCATGATTGCATTGATAGGTACATATTGCCTGACAGATTAGTGGTATAGAACACAGAGACCACAGCTGGGGAAATTTGTTGAGAACTTTCCCACCCCTTGCATTGTCCCTCCCAGCACTGTGAAAGCCAGCAAATGGGGAGAAAGATTTTTGTTGTGGAATATTTCTTTACACTGTGTGAAGATGTGCCACTGTGATTGGTTTAATAAAGAGCTGAATGGCCATTAGCTAGGCAGGAAGAGGTTAGGTGGGACTTCTGGGAACAGAGAGCTCTGGGAGGAAGAAAGGCAGAGTTGCCAGTCAAATGTTGAGGAAGTAGGATGGGAAGTACAGAGTAAAGATAACTGAGCCATCTGAAAGAACATAGATGAAAATACATGTGTTAATTTAAGTTATAAGAGCTAGTGGGATAAGCCTAAGCTAAAGCCAAGTTTTGATAATTAATAATAAGTCTCTGTGTCATGATGTGGGGGCTGGCAGATCAAAAAAGCCTGCTACAGATTTTAGCTGTTCCAGCCTGATTTCTCTGTCCTGTAACAAAAGTATATGATGTCTTCAGCAATAGCCTTTTCCCATCTATTTCCAGGGGGTATGTAATGTTTTGGGGTCCTACAACTTATAAGCAGGTTACCCAATCCTGGCAGTGTAATTTTCATTAATAACCTATTGTTTCTGAAAACAACCTTGCCCACTTATGCCAGGAACATGGAAATGGAGAATTTTAAGAATATTGCTTTACAATGCAAAGTATTCTTCTAAAAGATGCCATCATTTATAGTACCACCAACTGTGTGTGTACTTTTACCATGCAGGATATAAGTAAATATGATTTTATATTTTTAAGTGAACAATAAGGACAACTATTATAATCATGAAGGGATTATTTTCAAATAATGTTTGTATTTAAAAGTCTCTTTTTTCATCTTCTCATTTAAGTGTTTTTTTGCAGCTTTGAACTCTAGTGCTTCTTCTCTTTATTGGTTTATGAGAAGCCCTTATATACTAAGGAAGTGAATATGTCTTAAAGTAATCTGCATTTTATTTCATACTGAATTTTTTTCTGGGAATTTCAGTATTAAGTAGGATCCCTGTTCAATTTTTTAAATGGTTTTCTTACCCTGTTTAAATAGGATATTTTATTCCCTTATGTTTTTATTTGTCATATATGTATATATTATATTCATATATATAATATATAACAGAAATACAGAATATATATCTAAAATTAATCTTTGAAGTTACTTTGTGAACTCCAATGTTAATTTTAACAGCTTCTTAGAATTAATTCTCAAGAATATTCTCATAAGATAAATACTTTCTTTGAATAATAGTAAGCTTGCTTTTTCTTCCTAATACTATAGTACTAATAATAAGTATAGTACTACTAATAAGTATCCTTTCCATATTTCTATGTTTAGAGGGGTTGAAATTCAACATTTGGTTTTAATATTTATCCTTTGAGGACAAATTTTAGTTATAAGGAAATCTTAATTATAATCTCCAATTCATTAAAATAATTTCTTTTTCAGAGAAATTATTGATCTAAGTGAGCCATCCTTAGATTTATGGTGACAAGAAACATACAGAAAACCATTTTGTAGATGAGTCTCAAACTATTTATTATCTATTTCTTTAAATTAAAAAAAGGCTTAATAAATGTTTGCACCCTTTTAGATACTACAGCATTAGAATTATTGACCTCTTTTAAGGAATCATATGCCCTGTTGATTTGTTTATTGCTTTTTTTCTCTTAAGTAGCTCAGACTTTTCATAAGTTTTACAAAATTATAGCCACTCACACTTGCTAAACTGCAAAATTATTTGAGTAGATACATTTCAAAAAAAGAAAAAGAAAAATCAAAACAAAAACCGAAACAAATTTGTTGAATTTAGTTAACTGATTTTTCAGTGTACATAATTTTAAATGCCCATTTGGTTTAATTGGATCCCATCTCATCAGTACAGCAGAGTTTTGTTCAATAGTAGGATTATAGATGAAACTGAAGAATTTGTGTGTGTGTCTGATGGTATACAAGAAAATGTTTCAAAAATTTACACATTTTTTTCTTTTTCTTTTTTTATTATTAAGAAATTTCCTGTTCATTTTACATACCAACCACAGGTGCCCCTCTCCTCCCGCCTCCCACCCCCAGGCTTCTACCCAACGAACCCCCCAATTCCCACCTGTTCCAAGGTGAGGACTCTCATGTGGAGTCCGCAGAGCCTGGCACATTCAGTTGAGGCAGGCCCAAGCCCCTCCCCCTGAACCAAGGCTGTGTAAGGTGTGCCACCACAGGCACCGGATTCCAAAAATCCCGCTCATGCAGCAGGGACAGATCCTGATTCCCACTGCCGAGGTTCCCTTAAGCACATCAAGCTAAACAACTGTCTCACCTATGCAGAGGGCCTAGTCCAGTTCCATGGAGGCTCCACAGCTATTGGTCCACAGTTCGTGAGTTCCTACTAGTTTGGTTTGGTTGTCTCTGTATGTTTCCTCATCATGATCTTGATGCCCCTTGCTCATAGAATCCCTCTTCTCTCTCTTCTACTGGACTCCTGCAGTTTGGCCTGGTGCTTGGCTGTGGATCTCTGCATCTGCTTCCATCAGTTACTAAATAGAGGCTCTATGATGACAGTTAGGGTATTCACCAATCTGATTACCGGAATAGGCCAGTTCAGGAACCTTCTCCACTATTGCTGGTAGTCTAAGGTAGGGTTATCCTTATGGATTCCTGAGAACTTCCCTAGCACCCTGTTTCTCCATATCCCCATGATGTCTCCCTCTCTCATGGTATCTCTTTCCTTCTTCTCCCACTCTGTCCCTGTTCCAGCTCAACCATCCCATTGCCTTATGTTCTCATCCTCCATCCCCTACTCTCCAATAACCCCCTTCACGCCCAGTTTGCTCATGGAGATCTCATCTATTTCCCATTCCCAGGGTGATCCATGTGTCCCTCTTAGGGTCCTCCTTGTTAGTTACCTTCTCTGGAGCTGTGGGTTATAGTCTGGTTGTCTTTTGCCTTACAACTAGTATCCACTTATGAGTGATTATACACATATTTTATCTCATGATACTATCTTTTTATTCTCCAAGGCAGGCACACCAACAACCTGAACCAAGTAATAAAACTAGTGATTAATAGGCTTGGGTTCAAATAGCCAATTTTCAAAGTTTTGCCTTTTAAGATGCATGTTTGTAATATGGCTTCAAACACAAAATGAATGGAGGTGCTAAGCAAGTCCCTCTTTGCATCACTAATGTTCTGCTTTTCTAAATATTTTAGCTTAGAAGCACAAGAAAATCACTGAAGTAATGATTCTAGGATTGCAAGCATCAAATGGTAAAGCATATTTTGTTTTTGAGCATGTCTACAGTTTTAACTGTCTTTCCTTCTGGAGTCAGATCCAGGAAATTGTATCTGCCTCTAAACTACAGCAATCAACATCTTGGCCATGTTTGAAACTTGTAGTTCATGTGCCTTCTTCTATTTCTTCCTCTTATTGAAAATAGATTTTTTTCTCACATTGTATATCCTGATTATGTTTTTCCCTCCTTCTATTCCCAGTTCCTTTCCACCTCCCCTCCCATCTGGGTGTACCTCCATTATATCTCTCATTAGAAAATAAACAGGCTTCTAAGGGATGATAACAAAATGAAACAGGATTTAAAAACAAAACTAACACATATAAAACACAAAATGAACAGAAGGAAAAGTGTCCAAGGAAAGGTACAAGACACAGATAAAGAGGACATTGGGTGTCTCTGCTCCATTTCCTTGAGGCAAAATCTCTTACTAAATGTAGAAGTCACAAGTTTTTCTAGAAAGCCTCCCATCTTTAACCCTACACCAGCTCTGGCATTATAGACATGAATACTTATGCCTCGCTTCAAAAAAGTATTTTTTTTGTGTATATATGCATAAATGTGCCCAGAGTCCTGAAGAGGATGTCGAATCCCCAGGTATTGGACTTACGGAAGGTTGTTAGCTGCCTGAGGTGGGGACTGGAACCAATCTCAGGTCTTCTGTAAGCTCAGCAAGTGCTCTTAACCTTCTGACCATCTGTCTCTCCAGTCCATGTGCATGGTCTATTCCATAGGTGCTGGGGATCCAAATTAGGCCTTCAAGCTTGTTCAGTAAAAGTGCTCATTTACTGATCTATTAATCTCCCTGGGCTCTGTTTAACTTGCTTTTCAGACTTCTTTTGTCCCCTTCCTATGAAAATATTAGCATTAATTAATTTCCTTTAGTCATTCATTCATTCATTCATTCAGTATTTATGGAGTGGTAATATATGTAAGGGATTGAGATGAACAAAGTGACTGATTTATCAAATCATTAAGTCTCTAAAATCCTGTGACTATACACGTGTCTTTATAGTTATAGATATTGAAAAGGAATTGCTAAATTATTTCCCGAGTTTAACTTTATAATTTTCAATTATATTTTATTCTAGATGAAAACTTACTGGTTATATTTATATTAGTGACTTAGATTCTTACCTTTATTTATTTTTTAATGAGGAGAACAAATTTAATTAAGCCTTCTCAGCTTTCTCTTTGGCAAAAACTAAGTCCTGATTGTAGTGTATGTTAGCTTGGCAGTTGGATTTATTAGATGCATGATTTTTAAATATCTAATTATGCTAAATCCACATGTATGAACACGCTGTTATAAGCAGAGTTTTTAATACCACAGTGTACTTTTTTCCAGCTTTTTTTCTCACCTCAGGGTGGAAAAAAAATACTGACATTTCCTAAAATGTTCTCCTCTGACTGACTGTGAGTACAGAAATGGTTATAATTTCTCATCCTGTCATGGTACTAATGGGGAGATATCACTTCATTTCTTGGATGTACAAGTAGCTTCTGTGTGTCTTTTTAATGAGAATGGGTGTCTCTGGCACACCCGGCTATGACCCACTCAGACTCTTTCTTTATACTTGAATGACTGTACCTCGTTGTTCCTATTTGTTGCCATCGCATGCGTTCTTATTTGCCTTTTTGGCCTCACCGATGCATGGACTTGTAAATTCAAACTGAGCCATTATGTCTCAGAATGTCACCTCACAGCATGGACTTGCAGTAGTGACAGCTGCTTATTCCTTTCTGTTTTCTGTAACATCACACAGCTTGAGTTTGGACATCAATGGGTTCTTGTGTTCATGCTATTACTAAGGGAAGCCAAACATTCAGTAATTGGTTTGGTAATGAGATAGGACTCTGTTTTAAGTTGTCTATGTTTTTTACTTCTGACTTGATTTTGTTTACAAGCAGACTGATTTGTGTGTAGATGAAGAGAAAACATAACCAGACTTACTATGGGGTTACATCCTGATAAACTCATCAGCAATAGACAATATTGTAAGTCAAAATGAATCTAATAAATGTACCTAACACCACAGGTTAGCATGGCCTACCTTAAACACTCTTAGTACATTTGCGTCAGCCTTCTGTTGGTCAAAAGCAGTGACCATAAAGCCTATTTTATAATCATAAAGTATTGGAAATCTCAGGTACAAACACAGGTGGGCATTTTACAGACACAGTGAGATATAAAACCACAAATACAGACATAATATCAAAAGAATGTTGGCCACTCAGTGCACTATAGAGGGTAAAGGATTGTTTACCTTTATAATTGTCTGGTATAGTGGGAGCCTGTGTATTGTGGAACAATCTTTTTGTACACTGTGAAGATGTGTCACTGAGATTGGCTTAATAAAAAGTTGAATGACCAATAACTAGGCAGGATTTTCAGGACAGAGAGGACCCTGGGAAGAAGAAGGGTGGAGCTGTCAGCCAAATGTGGGAGAAGCAGGAAAGCAGCATGGGTAAAGGGAATAAAGCCATGAGGCAAAAAGTAGATTAATAGAAATGGGTTCATTTAAGTTATAAGAGCTAAATAGAAACAAGCCTAGGCTAAGGCCAAGCTTTCATAATTAATAAGTCTCCATATTGTTATTTGGGAGCTGGCTGATGGCACAGAGAAAAATCCACCTACACCTGTGTTACCAGCTCTGTCTGGTGTCATAAGAGAAGATCATCTGCAGTTTGCTAGAGTAAGAGATGGATATATAAAACTCGAAGTATGGCTCCCACTTTATGTGTATCGTTGTACCATCTTAAAGTTGAAATTTTCTCAGTGTCACTCATATAAGTTGAAGACCATCTGTGTGTTCTTTTGGGTTTTTGACTTAGTGATTCACTTGGGACACCGAAGGATGGTGACCTAGCTAGATTTTTGTCAACTTGACACAAGTTAGAGTTATCCAGGAAGAGGAACTTCAATTGAGAAAGTTTCCATCAGACAGGCCTGAAGGCAATTCTGTAAGGCATTTTCTTCTTTTATGATTGATATGAGAGGGCCTAGCCCAGTGAGAGCAGTGCCACCCCTGGGCAGGTGATCCTGGGTCCTGTAAGATAACAAAATGAACAAGCCTTGGGGAGCAAGCCAATAAGAAGCACTCCTCCATGGTATCTACTTCAGTTCCTATCTCCGGGTTCCTGTCTTGGGTTCCTAAATTAACTGCCCTTCATGGTGGACCTGTAAACCAAATAAACCCTTTCCTCCCCAAGATGCTTTTGTCATGGTATTTTTCAAAGGGATAGAGACATTAACTGAGACTGAAACATCATGGTAAAATGATTCATACATGAAGGGATCATCTTGGTTCCTTCATTAACTGGTGACCTATTTTAGTGCCATTTGGAGTCCAGAACAATTTCAGCAGTGTCAATAAATTAATTATTTTGACTAAGCTCCAAATTTGAAAAGAAATTATTTTTGCCAGGCAGATGCCTTGAATCCTAGCACTTGGGAGGCCAAGGCATGCAGATCTCAGAGTTTGAGACCAGCCTAGTCTACAGAGTGAGTTCCAGGACAACCAGGCCTGTTGTAAAGAGAAATCTTGTCTAGAAAAACCAAAAAAAGCAATAATTATTATTGAAGACAAAAATCCTTATGTAATGAACTATGGATTGTCAAAACTGAAGAAGAAAAGTGTGAAGGAGAGATATGCGCCAGTTTAAAAGGTGCTGGGAAGGTGAAGCCAGAAGCTCCAGCTGAGGGCTGAGTCCTGAAGAGGCATGGGCAATGAGCCCAGGAACTTCAGGTTGGAATTTGAATGTTTCCTAATCACATTTTATGATTTCCTCATTTGAGCAATATGCCAGAACTCTACCACTGGAAACTCTCTGGATGTCTTTCAAATTTGAGTTATCAGAGGTGAACCCAATTTTTGCTCATGTTTTAGGAAGAGCAATTTCTTCTGTCCAAGTTTGATATGTTTCTACCTACCATCTTTCTCTCATTTCTTTCTGTTTTCTCTGGAATTATGATTATGTTCTATCACATAAAACAACTTTTCTGTTAGTTTGTTTCCATTTGCTGATTCATAGTGCTTCATGTACACAAACCTCTCTTAACTTAAAAAAAAAATGATTTCCTATATGTATGGTCCTCTCTCCTTTACTTTTTTAGAAGAAAAAAAATTCAGCCTGTGTAGATGCAGATGCACATGAAGGCCACAAACATCAGATCCTTCAGGAACTAGACGGAGTTTCTGGTGGTTATGAGAAATCCTGTTAGAATATTGAACACCAACCTTGGGTTCTCAGCATGGTCAATATGCTTTTGTAACTACTAAACCATCTTCCCAGGTCCTCTCTTTTCTCTTGTCAGAAGTTAAATTTATCAGACATATGATTCACTTGCTATTTCCATTTTCATTTTTGTATTTACACTTCAACTCACTGCCACCCAACTTCCTTATACACTCATTGAAACTATGGTTGATGGTTGATGAAATTTAGATAGAAATATGATACGTGTTTCTCAGAAAGTACTCTAACATCTCTCACATGAAGGAGATGCTCCTTTTCTTCTTCCTTCTTCATGGTCACTTGAGAGTGATGTGATTGCTGGAGCTCCAGCAACTACTTGGAGCATGAAGTAAAAACCATAGCTTGAAAATGATGGGTTGAGAAGTCTATGTTCAATGACTTTGAGAAACCATACTAGCTGCCCTGAATCGTCTTTTTCTGAAAACGCAAATAAACTTGTTGGTTAATCTTCTTTTATTTTGGATTTTGCTACTTTTAGTCAACCCTTTTCTAAATTAGCACATTGGGAAAAATATCAACCACTTTATTGGCTTAGAATATCACTAATGTAGCAATGACTCCAAGCTGAGATTTTTTTCTTGAATTTCAGAAAATTCACATTTCAAATTTAGTAGACATGAAACATTTAAAGATGAAGGTACTTGCACTCTAAACTTGATGGTCCATGTCCCCCCTCTCCTCTTATTTTGTGGTACAGGGGATAGAATCTAGGGCCTTGCACATTCTAGGCAAACTCTCTACCACTGATCTGCATTTGAAGCCCTTCTCCTTTTGTTATTGTCTGTTTGTTTCTATTCTTTTAACTTTTATTGATTCTTTGTGGATTTCACATCATGCATCCTGATCTTACTCATCTCCATGTCTCCTTGCATCCACCCTCTGCCCTTGCAACTCCCCCCACCCCCCGCAACACACACACAGAGTTTATGCTCTAGTCCTTTCATC
Source organism: Neotoma lepida (assembly GCA_001675575.1). Lineage (NCBI taxonomy): Eukaryota > Metazoa > Chordata > Mammalia > Rodentia > Cricetidae > Neotoma > Neotoma lepida. Next base: position 79,949 of record LZPO01087142.1, read on the forward strand.
TTTACTTGTAAGTGTTCATTGCTATGAGTCATTGGTCTGGTTTGAGGCCTCTGGTTTCTGCTAATGGGCTGTCACTGGGGGTTCCTCCTGGATATCCTGTTGTCCTGTGTCATGAAGACATCCTGCAGTTTTGAGTCTATAGGTTCATCCCCTTCACGTGCTCCAACAGTTCATAGATGAAGTGGATGTTGGGGTGGGTTAACTCATAGCCCTGGTTCTGGGCCTGGGTGATGGCTGGGTGGGTAAGTCCTCCAGTTTTCCCTCATCATCACCACTGGGGTGAGCGCTCCATCACTGCCTCTGCTTGCTCATCCAATACAGCCTGAAACAAGGAGCAGGGCCATTTCTCCTGCTCTCATGCCCTTGGGGCTGGCTCACCCACACTCTCACCACCAGGGCCAGCTCCACTGTCTTGCCCTGGCAAGGTACAGGGCCCTCTCTCCCAATTGCTGTAGGGGGAATAAAGGGGAGGGCGGGATCAGCTCTCTTGCTTTTGCACCCTCAGGGCTGGCTCACCTGTGTCCCTGACAATGGGATTAGCTCTTGTGTGTTGCCCAGGCAGGGTGCTGGGCCCACTCTCCTGTGTGCTGCAGCTAGTGTGGAGGGGGCATCTTTCCCTCACCCATGTCTCCACATGGCAGACAAGGGAGGAGATGGGGTAAGGTCTCCTGCTCCTATAGCCTCAGGGCTGGCTCACCTGCTCCACTGGCAATAGGGTCAGTTCTAGTGTACTGCCCAGAAGGGGTGCAGGACCCACTCTCCTGTGTCCTTCAGCCAGTGAGGGACAGGGATAGTTTTCCAACTTCCTTGATTCAGGGGCCAGCTCTCTCACCTGCCACAGGTAGAAAGGAGCAGATGGGGTGGGGGGGGATGGGGGTTGCATCTTTCCCTCTCCCATGCAACCACATGGTGTTGCTGGCTCTGCAGCTGGAGTCCTGCTGTCTCTGATCCTGAGGGCAGGGGGTGAAAAGATGCAGAACCAATCACACAGATTCTGGAAGTTGCAAGCAAGCTCTCATTTATTAAACAAAGGACTGAGGTTTTCATGTGGGGATATTTTGGTGGGCTTTGCTCCTAGCTACTGTGGCATTTCTTGGTTGACTCTGAGGCTGTAGTCATCCTTTCCAGTTTGGAGTTCATGGGTCAGGTTTCCTCTGGGCAGAGTACTCTCTGCACATGTCACAGCTCTTTGTTTGCTTAAGGCGTGGCCCAGTGCTTTCTGCCTTACCTGCCTCAACATGGCAGATGAAGGGAGATGGAGTCACCTCTGCTGCTCTCACACCCTCAGAGCTGGCTCACTTGTGCCCCCTCCAACAGGGTCAGCTCTAGTGTGCTGCCCAGGTGAGGTGCACACAAGTGGAGAGGAGTGGGGCCATCTTTCCTGTGTGCAGGGGAGAGAAGAGGCAGCTCTCCACTAAGAGGCAGGACCAGCTCTCCTGCTGCAGTAATCAGTGAGAGTCAGGGCCAGTGAAGGGAGGGATCAGATCAGCACGGCCCTTGGATTTCAACACGCATGGTTCCTATGACCCCTTGTGGTAACATAGGCCATGGACATCAACACAGACCCAGCAGCAGGCCCATGGACCTAGACATAGCCCTCAGCAGCAGCTTAGATCTGGTTATCACCCTGGCCCCAGCGTAGCACAAGCCACCCAGATCAATACGGCCCTGGTAGCAACATGGCCCTCGGATACCAATATGGTCGCAGGTGTCTGACCAGACACTAGGTATCCCCATGGCCTTCGGTAGTAACAGGAGCCATGGGCATCGACTCAGACCCTGGCTGCTATAGGGCCATGGACTCAGACATGCAGCAGCCCTGGTGTAGATGACACCATGGCCCCAAGTGACAGAAGAGACCACTCAGACCAGCATGGCCCTGGTGGCAGCACAGCCCACAGACACCCACATGGCCACAGGTTGTGGCCTAGACCCTGGGCATCTATGTGGCCTTTGGTGGCAACATGGGCCACAGACATTCATACAGATTCTGGCTGTGGTAGGATCATAGACACAGACATGATCTTAGGCAGCAGCCTGGGCTCAGATGTCACCATGACTCTGAGTGGCAGCACAATCCACTCTGTTTGGCATGGAACCTGCCTCAATCTGACCCTTGGACACCTATACAGTTCTAAGTGGTGGCCCAGCTATCTGGCATCAGCATGGCCTTTGATGGTATCAGGAACTACAAACATCAACATAGACTCTGGCTGTGGTAGGGCCATGGGGCCATGGACCCATACATGGCCCTTGGCAGCAGCCCTGGCCTGGTCGATACCATGGTCCCAAGGGACAATTCTGGCCACTTAAATTGGCATGGCCTTGGCAGCAGCATAGCCCTGGGACACCAACATGGTCTCAGGTTGTGGCCTAGACCCTGGGCATCCATGTGGCCTTGGTGGCAACATGGGCCACAGGACATCGAAATAGACCCTGGCTACGGTAGGACCCCTGATCCAGGCATGGCCCTCAGCTGCAGCCAGGGCCTGGATATCACCATGGCCCCACGTGGGAGCACAGGCCTCTCAGATTGGCATGACCCCCGTGGCAGCATGGCCTTTGGACACATACATGGCCCCAGGTAGTGGCCCAGACAACAGGCCTCTGCATAACCCTCAGTGGTGAAAGCAGCCACAGACATCAACACAAGCCCCCTTGGCTACTTCGGAGCCTTGGACCAAGACTTGGCCCTTGGCAATAGCCCAGGCCCGGACATCACCTTGGACTCAGGGGGCAAACAGGTTATTCAGGTCAGCCTGCTCCTTTCCACGCTCACTTCTTCAGATCTGCCTCTCTCCCCACCCCAGCTCATGACTGTTCTACCTCTCTCCCTCTCTCTTCCGTTTCTCCACCCTGTAAACACTCACTGTAATGGTGCTCGACCACTGGGAGCCAGAGGCCCCTCGTTGAGTCCTGCTTGCCCAAAACGCAAGGTATGTTTCTGGGCTGTTGCTGTTCTTTTCTCTTGCGCCTGAGGCATTTCGTTTGTTTTTTTAAGGGAGGATCTCACTAAGTACCCTAAGCTGTTCCCAAACTCCTTATCCTACTGCCTCTGCCTCCCTAAGGCTGGCATTACAGTTGTTGCGTGTACTATCAGGCCAGGCAGTTCCCTCTTTTTAATCTGAATTTAGGCCCTTGCCATTATTTTGTACTTGCTTCTGTAATTCTCTCATCTACCTCCTCTAGTGCACACCATGTTCTGATCTACTTATGAATCTGTCACCACAGTTATATTTCTCAAACAGAAATCTGATTATTTCTGAAAGAGGTATTATCTTGCTTAAAATTATTCTATGACTCTGTATTTCTCACTAAAAGGAGTATAATTTATTTGTACCACATGCAATGCCTTTCAAGGTCTGCATCCTGCCAATCTCTCTTACTCTATTTCTTCTAAAGAGAACATTGAATTTATGATTTCCTTTCTATTACATATCATTCTTTCCACATTTTTTTCTCCACCTTTATACTCTTCTCCATCTACAGTTACATGTCTAAACTCTTCCTCCTTTTTGGTATTTTGACTCTCCTTATGTTGGCTAGGCTGGACTTGAACTTGTCACCCTCCTGCCTTGATTTCTAGGATGCAGGGATGTCCCAATACCTACATCTAAGGTATCCATTGAATAATAATAAACATATCCGGTTCTGTTGTTATTTCCAATACAATGACTTTTTTCACCAACCCTGAAGGTCCTGACTATTCTCTCTGGTTTGTACCACTTCTCAAATTTGTATGCTAGTATGTAAAGCCCTGGGAGATAATTGAGTAGAGAGTAGGCTGCATTCATCTTTGTACCCCCAAGTCCTGCAAACATACCTGCCATAAGTGAATATCCAAGAAGTATTCATTATATGAAAGACATGGATTCTAGTAGCATTAAGGATGATAGTGCTAGGAAAGAGTCTCAAATTCAGGAAAATGGAGAAAGTCAAAGATGACTCATATTTTATGTCTGGGTAGTAAAAGAGGTAGGCATGAATACTGGAAATATGGAATGCAGGGGGGACAAAGTTCAAGACAATGAAATTGACTCTGGACATCTTGAGCTTGTTATAGTAGTGGCATGAACAAAGATAAATGGGCTAAAGGGTCTTCAAGTACTATTCCACTTCTTGAGTGATTAAAAGATCATTTTTATAAGATTATCAGTGGATAGCATAGCATGTAATTGATCAAATTAGGCTGTAAGGAAAAAAGGGGTTCTACAACATTCACAGGATTAAAAATACGAGATAGGATTCAGGCAGTGACCAGGAACATATCACTGGGATTAGACTGTCTGGTTTAATTCAACATGTAGGCTCTCTGTCTGTCATCATACCAATTTCACATGAATAGCTACTCTGTTTCAGATGCTCATAGATGTAAAAGGAAACTGTTAGACTTTGGAAAAGTTAATTATTCAAGACACTTGACAACTAACCTCTGAAACTTTGTGTCAATAGCATGAATATAAAAGACTTATTAAAATCCTTCCTCTCCTAATATGAATAAATCCATTAATCAAAATATTATAGAAACCAGGCATGGTGGCTTATACCTTTAACCCCAGTATTTAAGAAACTCAGACAGAAAGATAATGAGTCTCAAGACAGCCTGGGCTACACAGTGAGGTTCAGGCCAACCTAGGCTACATGAGAAGTTATCTCAAAATAAAAGAGAAAGAAGATCATGAGAAGGCATAGCAATGCAGTCATTGGGGGCTGTTCGTGGTAAAATGAGGTTCTATTTTGTGGGAACTTAGCTTCCTTGATAAAATAATTATGAAACAGATTGAGAAAGAAGCTTAAGGAAAATTTTCTTACAATTTGAGAGAAAAACAACAGTACAAGCAAGCTGAAAGTTCTAGCAGCCACCAGGAGGAGGAGAGATGAGAAAACTTACATCTTTAGAGTTCGCCATGGAGGTCAGAGAAACAGTGAGAGAGCTCAGAGTGTCTGGGTACTCGTCGCCAGGAGTGCTGAACAGTGAATCTGAGTTTGGAGGGCACCTCAGAAGCACAGGTTCTGCCATCTCAAGGCAAAGCATTACACCAAGGAGACATGATGAGAAATAGAAATGGGCACAGGAAAAACAAAGAATGGAAGTGGGCTAATGGGCCAAGGAACAAGCCCCAGAAGCCTGCAGCCACATTCATTACTTAGCCCTCTGAAGAATAACTTATTTCAGATTCAAACTTGATGTCTCAGATCCTTTCCTATTCTGCCACAGAAACAAGAACATTGAGAAGTCACACACAGCTGGGTAAGGCTTCATTAATATTACCTTCTGCCAAAAATGCTAACACAAGGAAAACACAGAAACAAAATAAGGACTCTCATAGTAGTTGTATTTTTCACTTTATTTTATGAAAGAGGCAAGAAAACAAAGATGCATACAATCACAGGAATTGTTCATCTATAGTCCTCTGCAGCAGCCTGCCAGGAAGATCTCTCTTCAGAATTATTGTCAGTGTTTGATGAGGATATCTGAAAATGCAATCTCCACGTTGAGTTGGAATCCAATAAATAAATTCAATGAATGCCACATTTACTGAGCATGTTAAATCCTGAGGATAAAAATCAAAGGAGACACTACTCCCTGCCCTCAGGGATCTCACAGTCTAGTGGAGACGGCAGTTTACAAATGCTTTCAAAGCCTGTCTTATCTCAAGAAGACAGTTGCAGGAAAAATATGCAAACAGAATTGTGCACATCCTGTTCAGAGCACAGCTGTTTTGGAGGACTAATCATACCAAACAATGTGAGAACTCTTTGATTCTTCAGTGGCCATTTTTGGGGAGGGTTACAGACAGAGCCATGAAGATATAAAATTGTCCCTGTATTTAAGTCATAGCCTTGCTAGAGCTTTAGCCAGAATAGCAGTTCCAGAACTTTTATTAAACTAATCTATAATATGTCTTGGCTCAGATTATCAAATGGCATAGGGTAGGGTAGACTTTGGGGTAAAACTTTAGACAAAGCTACAATGTCCCTAGGAGTGATTGCTTCTCAAATTCTATCCAGTTTGTAAGATAATTTGGATTCACTGGATAGATTAGCTGCTTATCTTGGATTAGTTGGGTAATGGAACTATAAGTTAGAAATACATTTGAAGGTGATAATAGTTTATTATGACCCATTGTACTCGAAAGCTTATTTCACATTTTTGTCACTGTCAGCAAAAGAGGCCAGAATAAGGGAGGAGTTCAAAATGGGGACGATCAAAGTGAGTCACTGAGCCCTGGGAATTTCTTGGTGTCAGGCAATAAGCTGGAGATGAGTATTGACGAAACAATAGCTACCATTCACAGAAGCATTTTCCCAAACCCTGAGCACAGCTTGCCATTTATTTTCATGTTGCCCATTTTTTAAAAATTTTACACCTTGACAAAATTGTATTAGAGAGGCTAAATAATTTTCCCAAATCCCATAGCTAATAATTGCTCACAGTGACATTCAAACCTAAAGCTGACCAATGCTGACACCATTGCTCTTCGGGTATTTTCAGCTGTCAGAATGTTGAATGTATGGTTTTGAACACAGTAGATAAGAGTCAGGCTGATGAGCCAATTTAAGGGACCAAGGGGAAAGAGAAGCATCATGCATACTTCACTGTGACTTGGAGGCTGAGTCAGGAGACAGCAGACAAATCACCGACAACCTGGAGAGACTCTGTGATGTTAAACACCTCTTCATCCTGACTTGCAGGTTTACATCAGCTAAGGAGTTCTCTTTTTATAGCTATAGTTTGAATAATTAATGTGATTCTGATATTGTGACTGGGAGCTGTGGAAAACAGAATTCTTAAGCACAATGATGAAAACAATTTTAGCCTGAATGAAAAATATCAAGGACCCTCTACACTAGCTAGCTCTTTTCTCTGTGTATGGTGATGGCTGTAACTAGTAATGATATTATGATTTCTTGTTCCTTGCAAAAGAATTGCTGTACTCATCCCTCACCTGCACAGGAGTTCACTTCCACAATGCATTGCATTCTGTACATTCTCATTTGCTTTGGCCCCAGCTCTCATTCTCCATTTTTTATGAAGACTTTAATAGTATACTGTTTATGTTATCATGTAGATCTGCACCAGGTTCATTAGGTATAGAGTGTCAATGGCAATCTCCAAAGATTATTTTACTGATTGCACATTTACTTACATATTTCAACATGTGCAAGTTGATAGAGGTAGAGGATGCATAGATCTATTTCATGATGTAATTATCACTCCATAATCTTTACCTTTTCATTGCATACATACTGGGGAATTGCCATGCATGGTTTAAATATTGCATAAATGCTTTGTAGTTGTTACTAGATATTTTTTGTTTTTGTTTTTCTTTGTTATTTAAAGCAATTTGTAGTTTTAACATTTCTTACCTTCCTGGGAGTACTATCTGGATTATACTTGTAGACATCCCTAGGTTTCTTGGAGAAGACAATTCCGTGAGGACTTATCAAACTCATATATGTACTTGGAAGTAGGTTATACAGTTCCAGGACATTGTCAGTTCTTACTTTCTAAGCACTCATTTAGTCACAGTGGTGAGCAAGATAATGACTCTGTGCAAAACACGTCTATAATATTCCTCTTTATCTTTGTTGGACCTGAAGTTTATGTTTCCTGAACCCTGGCTAAATAATTGATTGTATGGAACTTGAGATCTACACATCACTGCATACTCCATTATACATACATAAAGGCAGAGTTTGTTACAGAAATTATTTTTTAAAGGTATTAGTCAAGGTGTCTCAAAGGATGAATTTTCTGTGTTATCTGCATTAGAATCTCCTGGAATGCTTAATAAAATGGCATTTATCTTGCTTGCATTCACAAGGTTCCAGGACAATGCTTGGAATTCTGCCCATTAACAAGCTCTCCAGGGGATTTCAATACATCTCAATAACTAGGATCCTCAGCAACATTTACCAAGAACCATCAGTCATTATGCTAAGCACCTTAAATTACTCAGTTAATTCTTATAAAAGTCCTATTATATGATGCCATTTTATTGCTATCAGAAGAGAAAATTAATGAACAGCAGGAATTATGAAAAATTTAGGCCCACTATGTGAGTCTATTCTTTTCAATGAATTTACTTACTATCATATTATTCAGATAGCCCATTAAAAATGCAGTAAACCTAATCACATTAGGTGAAAACATTCACTAAACTTGACCCCTTTATGTCTGACTTTTACTCAATATTTGGACTGCTATTCTGTTGTTCCTCCTTATGAGAAGCAGATGCACAGATTCACAGCCGGGCACCAGGCAGAGCTCCAGCAGTTCAACTGATGAGAGAGAGGAGAGATTCTCTGAACAAGGGACATTCAGATCATGAAGCCAGCCAGGCTGGAGGAAATGCATGAACTACGGACCAATAACTGTGGAGCTCCCCATGGTGCTGGACTGGGCCCTCTGGAAGCTTGAACAGTTGTTTGGCTTGAAGTGTTTGAGGGCCCCCAGGCAGTAGGATCAGGATCTGTCCCTGGTACAGGGTCTGACTTTTTGGAGTCCAGTGCCTGAGGTGGGACACCTGGCACAGTCTTGGCGCAGGGAGGAGGG
>LZPO01087142.1:88689-100596 GCA_001675575.1 Neotoma lepida
ACTGCTAACATGGCTCATTAATTATAGAATACCTTAGAACACTTGAAAATAGTTTTAAGGATATATAAGAACATTTGATGCTGTCCTCTTCATTTGGAAAAATGTGGTCTACCTGCTTAATTTCATTAAGAATAGCTATAAATTTGGTACTTGCAAAGATAAGGTATGAAGTGCTAAATGGTTCATTATTTATGCTTGCTTGTAGCATCTTCATAAAATAATCCCTTATATATGCTGATGAGAACCAGCATTGCCTCTAAACATTTCCAATGTTTTAGATTGTGCTATATGGATAATTGTTTAATTTAGAAAGATTCAATGAAAAGATTAATCACTAAGCAATGAAAATATTTTTTTCTAAATATGCATTATGAAAGGCAATGACATAGTTTAGACATAAAATAAAGCATGCTATGTAAAAAATAAAATCTAGTTATACTTTCTAGAAACAAAATTATTAATGCCAATATTTTTGTTGAATAATTTGACATGATCTATTTTTGAATGAATGAAAAGTGTTAAAAGAGATGATACCATTTGCATTTAACTAGGTTATTAGATAGATTTATATTATGTATATGTAAACATTCAACTTCTCAGTTTTGTTTATTAATTAGTACAGCTTCGAGGACAGGTGACATTTGGAGTTCAAGAAAATTTAAAAGAAAATCATCAGCCTTTATACTTTGGTTGTATAGATCAAGATAAATAAAAGTAAAACTCCACCAAAAGGCTTTACACACATAAGGCAGAAGAAAATAAGATCAAATTTGAACTTGAAAGAAGTTCATTTTTATATTTCAAATATATAAAGGACCAATTGCCATAAGACATTAATTGTATGTTATACTGAAAAAACAATTGTTTGAAGTTAAAAAAATCCTTCAGCAAGTTGTTATTATAATATAGAGCAAAAGAATAAAATATTCTTAACTATAGGTGTTTGTGCTGTTACAAACACACTGAGAGGCCCTGGTGTGTTTGAGCCAAAATGTCATGCAGATGCAGTGGGCAGTGGCATGGCATGGTGGAAAGTTACTCATACCATGCAGACATGGCATTCACGATGGAAAGTTTTATTATTAAAGGGGGAAGGGACAAGGGAAGGGAGGGAAGGAGAAGGGGAGAGAGAATGGAGGTGTGTACCTTGTGGGAATAGAGAGGGGGCGGTTCTCTTAAAGGGGAAGGATGCTGGTCTGAATGCTAACATTCCTCTCTTTTTGATTATTATAAAAGGCAAGGTATGGATAGCAAGTGGGGGAGGCGGATTGAGGACACTGAATTCTTGAGACTGCTTCCTGCTGATTTGGGATGAAGTGAGGAGGGGGAGTTGGGAGTTGGGGTCCACAGAGGAGGTGTGAGTGAAGAAGCATTCAGTTAGCTGTCATTGTGAAGACCTTAGGCATCTGTGCCTTGAGGAAGCTGAGAAGGCAGGTTTCTAGGAAAAAAATAAATTATTAACATTGTCCCCATGAACAGGGCTAGCCATGGGAAGAGTGATGTGGCTGCCAGAAAGAATGGGATGGAGAAATACCCTGGTTATACAGAACAGGCAAGGGCGAATGAGTGAGACATGAGAGCAGGTATGTCCTTCATTGGGACATCTTGGGAAAAAGGGTTCCAGTTGCTGGGTAGGTGCTTGCTTGAGCATGGAGAGGTGGTATACCAGCAGTGAAGTCCCAGGAGCTTGGGAAATGGCACATCAAATCGAGAGATGATGTATTCCAGGAGTACAGGAGCCATCAAACCTGCTGTTTCCCTGCCAGTATTCACCTGATTGGTGCCCCTGGTTGGTGTTCTTGGTTGGTGCAGTGGCTGGTGGTGTATCTGGAGGGTCTCTGAGGGTCTGGCCCTTGGCACGAGTCTGGCAGGAGGGGTGGATCTGTGCATGTTCCTACAAGTGTCTGCAAGACAACTGGAACAGATTTACATCTTTGTGTCATAGCAAAAGCTATGGTTTTGGGTTAAAAGGTATGAACATTTTCTAGGGCCTGGTTTTAGCCCAATGAAACACGTCTTTAACCAAATGAAATTTGCTGAATGGAAGTGGTTAATGAGTGAAGGAGAAGGAGGGAGGCTTCCATACCTTCTCTACTAATACTAACCTGTCTCTAAAAGCTGGGACCAGTTGTCTCCTTAGGGGCTACTAAGACTTCTGTAGTCAGTGCTCTATCAGTTTATGAAAACTGCATTTATCAATGTTAAAATTTTGAATCTCTGAAGTTACATCTGAAACCAGTTTTATCTTGTACCATGGAGTCGTGAATGAGGCACACCTGTCTGTACTTTTAACAGGAAACTTATTAATGTGCTACCAAGGTGCTTGTAGCCTTTGGGTTTGGGGAGAGCTGTAAAATTGACAAATCCTGGTCATCAAACGCCACCAGGTCAGAGAAGAATGAGTAAGTGAACAGAACTGAGACAGCTTTCCAGCTACATAGGCCCAGGTTTCTCTTAAATGGGAAGGAGGGCGTCCCATCCACCCCTATGACAGGAATTGGTAAGGGAACTGAGGAAGAGGTTAAAACAGAGTAGGTAGCTCCTGAGTCCAGCAGAAGGTCAATGGATTTACCCCCTACCTGCAGTGTCACCCCAGGCTCAGAGGCTCAGAGAGGGAATGGGAGTCACTAAGTCTAGCTGCCATCAGTCCTCAAAGGAGTTCAAAGGCTGGGAGAGTCAGATGCTAGTGTTGGTGAGGCTGAACCAACATAGCATGGCATAGAGGATAAGCCTGCACAGGGCATTCTGATCTTCAGTGTCCAGGCTGTCGGCAGACAGGGCATGGCCTCATGGGCAGCTGAGGATCAGGGCAATACCATGACCAGTGGCCCCAGGCTGTACTTGATATAGGCTCCTGGTGGAGTTGACTTGCGCTGTGCTTCAGCAGGATGAAGCCTCATGATGGACTTCCCTTGTCCCCCATGTTGGGAGTGGGGCCTCATAGCCTCAGGGCAGCTGCCAAGGCGTGGGCTTGGAGCATAGCCTTCTGTTGCAGTTGGGCCTGTTGGGAAGGCTCAGCTGTCTCTTTTCAGGTGTTAAATAAAAAGCCATTTTCACCAATTCCTATAGGGGGTTGGGGATCCTCCTTAGTCCCTTTAAAACTTACCAATATGTAAGTAAAAGAGATATAAGATAAAAAAAGATGCTTGAATTTACTTTTAAAAGGCAACTACTAGTTTTAAATATTTTACATTGGATTAGATTTTTGGGTATTATATACAACTTTGGATTGGACTTACCAAAATAGGATAAATAATGAAATTTTTTGTCTGAATTTGTCAAATGTTAATGGACTAGACATTGGTAATTTATATAATGGAGTTTTTTGTCTGAATCTGTCAAATGTTAATGGAACAGACATTGTTAATATAATTCTTGACTGTATATATTGTATATATTTATTGGATATCATTTTTCTTGTATTAAATATAACCTTTTATTATTTTAGACAAAAAAGGAAAAATGTGGTGACTATATTTTGTCCCCCAAAATATTGTGTACCCTAATAAAACTTATCTGGGGCTAGAGAACAAAACAGCCACTAAATAGACATAGAGGCCAAAAAATGGTGGCACACACACCTTTAATCCTAGCATTCCAGAGGCAGAGATCCTTCCAGATCTCTGGGAGTTCAAGGACACACTGGAAACAGAGCCAGGCGTGGTGGTACACACCTTTAATCCCAGGACTTGAGATCTATGTCTTGCTTGGGAAAGACACATGCCTTTAATCCCAAGAAATAATGGCAGGAAGCAGAAAGGTATATAAGGCATGAGAACCAAAAACTAGAGTCTTTTAAGCTTTGAGGCTTTTTAGCTACAGTTCACCTGAGATTCATTCGGGTGAGGAGTCATAAGCCTTCAGTCTGAGGAAACAGGATCAGCTGAGGAGTTGGCAAGGTGAGGCTGGCTGTGGCTTGTTCTGTCTCTCTGACCTTTCAGAATTTACCCCAATATCTGGCTTTGTGTTTTCAATTAATAAGATCGTTTAAGATTCATGTTATGGGCTGGAGAGGTTGCTCAGCGGTTAAGAGCACGGACTGTTCTTCCAGAGGTCCTGAGTTCAATTTTCAGCAACCACATGGTGGCTCACACCCATCTGTAATGAGATCTGGCGCCCTATTCCGTATGCATAATAAATAAATCTTAGGCATAAAGGGGTCTTTGCTAGCCTGAATAGACCTTAAATAAGGAGAGACATTTTTATAGTTTTGTCATTGTTATGAATGTCAATACAAACACTGACATGCAGGTGGTCCTAGGCTACCCCTAGAAAAAGAAGCAAAATCATTAAGAGACTAGCTAAGACAGACACCAGGGTGGTTTCCTTGTTGTTGCTGCCTTTTTCTGTCATGGATCTGCTTTTTCAGCAGGGCTCTGGAGTTTCTAATGACCCCTGAGCGGTTAACATCAAAACAGCATTGCTCTCCTAAGGCCTTGTATAGGCCCTAAAGTTCTGAAAGCCCGACATAGGTAAGCATTTTGTCCCCTATGTCAGGGAGTTTTTCTTTGACTTAGCCTTTTTAGCCAGTTTTGAGGGCACGGACGATGTACTCTCTTCTATAGCTGCTTCAAGCTGAAACAGGGTGTAGATGGTCAGAACCCAACAAGTTTGAAAGACTAGTCAAAGGTTAGGAGGGAATTTAGGTAACGGGGCATTTATCAGAAGCATCCTGATTTGACCCAGCCGGAAGCAAGGAGCGTTTGTATCAGCTGGGTTGGTCCATATCAGCCTTTAGGAAGTCTGCGGCTCAGAGGCTGAAGTCAGCACATTGCACTTAGTAACTGACGCTTGGATGTGTCTGCCAGCCAAATGAAAACCTATTGAAACAAGTTCAAACTAGGAACAGAAGTTAAAATTTATGGACTTATTTGGAACTTTTAGGCCCATAGTTTTAGTAATTGGCAAGGGGAGGAGTTCCAGAGAGAAAAATATCATCTTTAGGAATAGACAGTGGGGAAAACTCAAGCTGTATTCTTATTTTATAAAAGGACATAAAAGTTTTAGGTATTACCAACCAGTATTGAAATCCAAGTTGTAGAAATGCAGGTAATGGGTATCTAGGCTCATACCTTTGAGTCCTAGCAAAATTACAGATTTGGGTTAAAAGGTATGTACAACTTTTTATTTAGAGGGAGCCAGGTACAGATTGGACAGAGATGTCTTTGGCCTGATAAGAAGTTTAAGTTTATATTTAGAAGACAACCAAAGAAAGTCTAAAATATTGAGCTTGTGACCCAAACAGCATCAGAATTAATGTTAAATTTTGAACTTTTGAAATCTTAATATAACAATATCATAAAAGGGGAAAGTAATATTAAGCATTTAAATCATCTATTTATATCTTTGTAACTGGTATTTATATCCTGAATCATTTTCTGAGACCCTCAAAGCTTGCATGGACTTTTATATATTAGAATGTTTTTTATCAAGATACCTAGTAGCTTTAGAAAAAAGTGAGGCTTGACTTTTATATATAAAATAAGCTGACAAGTTGGCCGTACTCTTATAAATTTAAATGTCTTAAAACTGTTCTTAAGAAAAGGTTTAAAATCTCTCAAATGTCCCTCCTTTATTTTAAGAGGGAGAAAACAAGTCATAACCATAATGTAGCTACAAGAGTGCAAACAATCTAAAGTTTAATATCTGGGATTTGTTTATAATCCTCTTGGATCACATCTTTGATCCCATCCTTGGCAGCATATACACAGCCTGCTTTCTAGATCTCAGCCTGTTCCATTTTCCTGTGGCCGGGGCTTCTGGTGGCTATCACCTGGCAAATCTGTTACGATCCACCTGGGTCTAGCAAAGGAAGAGCCATAATCCAACTTCAGAGCCAGCCTGTGAAGAAGAACAGCATAAAACAATTGAAACATTATCTACATTAAAAAGACATTTGAACTTGTGGCATGGGAGGGAGCGGCATGGGAGAGCAAAGCAGGCCACAGGCGGGTCCTCTGTGGCCACAGGAGCATGCTGTCCCACCCATAGGGAAATGTAAACTGGTTCTCCAATGCCTGAGAGCCCAGGAAGGAGGTAGAGGATCGTCTCCAGGCCCCCGCCCATGCTTGAGCCACAGACAGTAAGTGACTTTCCACTGCCCTTAGTAAAGGTGGCAGTCCTATGGTGATGAGGCCACATGACCTGTCTGCCTTTGACCTTATTCAAGACAGTTCCTGACTATGTGATGGCCCTCTGGCGCCTGACCATATGGCCTTTGCCTGGGGTGGGGCTCAGGGCTGCATGCCACCATCTGCCTGTTCACCACCACCTGCCTGGAGAGCCCCAGCTTGCTCACTGTGCCCCCTGAAGGCTCTCACACTAAGTCAGGGCACTCCTGGCCCCCAGATCTCAGCCTCAGCCCACCCCTTCCCTGGTCAGCTGGAGCCCAGTCGGGCAAGAGGGACAGGCAATTGCAGAAAAATGGCAGCACCAGGCTCATGTCACGGGTGGAACAGATGCATGAGGTTCTGGCAACAGGGTTGAGCAAGAGGGAAATGAGACAAGAGACGAATTTATGGACAAGGTGAGGAATAAGAGGCAAGGGACAGGCAAAGAGAATGAGCTCTGCCTGGCAGGCAACTTTAAAAGTTGCACATGCCATGGAAAGAGACCTGGTGACAGGTGATGATGTAAATGTAACTGGTTTGGCAGAGGCTGGAGGAGCATGAGGGAGTAGTTGATAAGGACAGAATCCAGCAGGCTAGAGCTGGGAAAGGAGAGCAAACAGGACACGGACCGCAAGCAGTTGTAAAGATAAGGAGTATTAAGCATAGAGGTTTGGTGGTAGGCTCATTTTGCATGAATTAGGTAGAGAAAGACCCAACTGAATGAACTACATCCCAGAGATTCAAGAGGACCATAACAGCATAAACTGGCCAGTGGATCGTCATCCAAAGGTCCAGGGGCTGTGGGGTGAGTGGAGGCAAGCTGTTCCATGTGTCTTCACATAGGAACAGATGCCTAAGGGCTGAGCCCGAGACATGTGGTCACTTTGGTACTGGGGCTTTTGGGCGAGGATGAAAGGCAAGAAACCAAGGTCAAGACAAGAGGAATCCTTATTCATGGAAAATCGCCAGAAGGGAGGGGCTTACCGATAAGATGAAGGGTCTCAGTGATCCTCCAGTTGGAAAGTGATGGTGTTGGAATGTATAGGGTCCCAGAATTCCTCAGACGGCAGGCAGATAGGAGAAGGAGCCAGGGAGACCTGTTGAGTCATGCAGCACCAATGTAGTGAAATGGCACTTGAGAGACCTTGTTGGGTTTCAACCAAGGTGCCATGCAAACACCTTGGGCAGTGACATGGAGACACGGAAATTTACTCACACCATGCAGACATGGCATCCATGTGGAAAGTTTTATTATTAAAGGGGGGAAGGGAAAAGGAAAGGGAGGGAAGGAGAAGAGAGAGAACAGAAGTGTGCACCTCATGGGAATAGAGGAGGGAGGAGTTTTCTCTTAAAGGGGCAGGATGCTGGGTGGGCCAAGGGCAGGTCTGAATGCCAAAAATAGGAAATCTTTCAAAATATTGAATTTCCATGGTAGCTATTTGTAGACGTGTTATAAGGTAAGTGATCACTTCTAATATGTGCTAGTGAATATTTTAAAATTTTAATGATTAACATAGCTAGGTCCTATAGAAGTGGCAAGAAGTGAATGGATTATATAAAGAACCCATGAACACACTAAATGAACATATAGAAATTACTAAATAAACACAGTACTTTCTCAATAATACAGAAGTGATAAATATATTTTGAGATAACGGGAAAAACCAGACCCAGTTAATTTATTTAGAATGTTGAAATGTATTATAACTTTATAACTAGGATATAAAATTTGAAGCCCATATGTTTGATTAGATTAAAATTGAAATACAAATCATTTAGCAAACAGCTGATGTCCTAGTAACCAAAAGCTTGGCAATACAATAGCAAATTTGCAAACTTTCTAGACAGTATGCTCACAGAAAAGGAAAAAGAAATTAGAAGACTTGTGAAATTATAGGGGAGGATAGGTCTGATGGCTTTCATTGGCATCATAAGGGGCTCAGTCAAAAGTCTTTTAAGAAAAGTATAACAAATTGAGTTAATCAAAGTTTTGCCTGAAAAGAGATTTCTAAAGCAAAAGACATGTGCAAAGGACCTGGAGAAATTGCCTGTCTTTAGCTTGGCCCCCAGGAGGAATGGCTAGCTGTGTAAAAATGTGATTAGGCAAAAAGGCATGGACTGAGGGTAACATCCTGAGGCAAGAAGAAGAGACAGAAATAAAATAGAGAAGAGTGGAGCTCATAGGGGCTCACAGAGAGAAAACAGAAAACCAGGGAGCCTGCACAGGACTGACCTAGGCCCTCTGCATATATGTGACAGTTCTGTAGCTTGGTCTTGTGGGACTCCTAACAGTGGGAGCAGAGGCTGTCTCTGACTCTTTCACTGGCTTTTGGGACCCCATTCTTCATACTGGGTTGCCTTGTCTAGCCTAATACAAGGAGAGGTACTTAGTCTTATGACAACTTGATATGCCGTGTTTTGTTGATACTCATGGGAGACCTGCCCTTTTCTGAATAGAAATGAAAGAGGAGAGGTTCGGGGAAGGGCAGAGGGGAGGTGGACAGAGGGACTGGGGGGAGAAGAAGGAGGGGAAACTGCAGCAGGGATGTAAAATAAATAACTAAATAGAATTATTTATTTTAAAAAAGATAACAGTGGACTTTATTGGCTCTAAAGCTCCATTTGGAAGAGGAAGGGTCTTGTTTCTATGACACATCCCAAGGAAAAGAATTCCATGATTTCCTGTGGAAGAGAAAGAAGAGTAGGAGAGCAGAGATGATCAGAATAATGCTACTTCTGAGGCCCATGCTGTCTTCAGGATATCAGTGTACCATGCTTTGGAGTATCATCTCCAACAGCGTGTTCACTCAATTCTATTGATAATTAAATAAATGTAAAGTAAAATGGGAAAAATTTCTCCCCCCTCTGTTTATTTTTCTTTAAAGTCATCTTATATAGCTATGGCTGCCTTGGAAGTCACTGTAAGGCTCAGGCTGTCCTGGAACTTAGCATCTTCCATCCTCATGCTTTCTAAGACAGTTAGCATACATGTCCTTCAGTGTTTGTGTGTGTGGATGGGTAAGGGGTAAGGATAAGATCAACTCCATTTTCTGCTTATTTCATTAGAACTGAGTTTTGATTTTTAAATTTTATTTTTAACTTCTTTACATATAGGATGCTATATGCACACTTTATAAAGAAAAATCAGTAATTGGTTTCTTCATATCTGATGCTACTTCCACTGTAAGTAATATGTTAAGAATTTGCCCAGGAATACCTGTAATACTAGAACTTCGAAGGCTGAGGGAGGATTGTGAGTTCAACAGTTGAGCATGACCCTGTTTCTGTATATAATCACACACCGTCCTCTTTGCAAAATGATATATGTATATATGGAAGTTTTCTTTGACTTTTTATTATTTTAAAATATTTTTATCTATTTATGCATTTTATAAGTTAGTAGTTTTACTTTTGAAACTTATTGGCCATTACCTATGTCTTTAATTATTTTGTTCCAGATGCATAATTTTCCGTTGTGTGGCAATGTTGACATAAAGTAATTCTTTTAATGGAAATATGATATAATTTTATTGTGAAGTAAATGGCCCAGGAACACAGATTTAAGTCACCTTTTGTCTTGGAAGACATTACATGAGCTTCTATAATCACCGAAGGACAGAAAGTCATAAGTCAATACATTTACCAATTACATTTGTGGAAGTGTCAGTTAAGTAGGCTACTGCAAAATGGAAAAATATCATGTATAAGTTGCAGATGTTATCTTACAATGTTCTCAAGTTTAGAGTTAATGGCAGCTGGGGAGTTTATTGATCCATCAAGAAAATGTTAGGTTACACAGTCTGTAAGAGCTTTAGAGAAGAATTTTAGATGCAGCTTCATCAGAAAACTTCTAACTACAAATAATGTATATTACACTCTTTTAATGAAATGAAAAATAGGCTAACCCACTGTGGAATTTCTGGGTAAAAGGATATAACAATTTTTCATAAAAGTTTTAGGTAGAATATTGTCCACAATATTTACTAATTCTCACACAAGCAATGTATGAGTGTGTGCTTATCTGTACATTGGCTGCATAGTCCTGTATAAGAATTACAGTATGCCATCCTTTTGATTTAAACTGCATGAGTAACATTGATCAGCTTTTCCCATGTGAACTCACTGCTTTGAGTTTCTATTGAAAATACAAAAAGTCCATAAAGTTTTTACAAATAAGTCCTACGCTACTTCACAGTGGGAAAAGTTTTGTCATTTAACAAATAATTCCTATGTTACCTCAAAACACTAAAGTTTCTGCAATTCAATTTATGCAGATAGTATAACCATATCAAAGCCCAATAAGCACAAAAAAAAGGAAACTGCTGGTTCTTGGTCCCTAATGCACTATGTAATTATTTGGGGAGCTTTTGGAAAATGGTCATGCTTAAGCCCTACCTGAGCTTTGCATTTATTTGATTTGGGGAACGGCCTGGAATTTACTCTTTCTAATGTAACTATAATACAAAGTAATGTTACCTATTTGTATAATACCCAATTGTCAATGACATACTAGCAAATTGAAACAAGTTGTTCCCTAAAGCAGTATTACCCCATAATTGAGTAGATTTTCTTCTAAGGATATAAACACAATTAACCATTAGGAAATGTACCAACATAATTCATTACTCCCAAGAGTTTAAGGGCAGAGACTATGGAGTTATTAGTAGATGAAGAGATGCTAGTCAAATAACATTTCTAGGAAGTCTCTGAGGTTGTTTGGATGAGAAATCCATCTCCATGATAAAACTGCTATAATAAACCATAGAAACATAATTGTAAAGTGAGATATACTAAACTTATCAAATTTTCACTAAAGTTGGGATGAACTTAAAGATGTTAATTTTAATAATAACAAATAATTTGAAGATCTGCTTAATGTTGTAAGACAATGGACAAGTGTTAAGAATTTTGTAATTAAAGTTTTATATATATATATGTATATATATATTCATTCAATTATATACCTATAAAATCCAAACAAGTATAAAGATATTTGTAAAGCAAATTAATGGGTAGTAATTATAAGAAACATAGATATTTAATGTACTTGAAATAAATAATTACAAGACAAAAATGGATGTATGTATGGTAGGTACAAAAATCACACCTCAGATCATATTTAATAAAGAAAATTAGAGAAAAGCTTTAACATTTTCTTGAACTAATCAAAATGGGTTTCTAAAATTAGAGAGATTTTATTGCATTGTTGGAGATGGATTCCAGGGCCTTGCTTATGCTAAGAAGGTATTCTATGAGTAAGCTATATTTCTAGTCCTTATATAAAAAATATGCTGAAAACATCAGTTAATTCCATTTTCCTCACAACTATAATACAAAACAAAAAGCACCCACCCCATACAATATTTTAACATCTCTTTTCTTGAAACTAGATGAAATTGTTGAAGCTAGAGTAGAAAATTAGAGCCTAAAAATATCTTTAAACCTTGAAAAACTAGAGAATATCATGAAGATTAGTTTTCCAGGTAATAAAAACCCCCTTTTGTAGTGGACAAGAGCACTTACCACTCTGGCAAAGGAACCAGGTTTAGTTCAGAGTATCACATGGTGCTTCACACCTGTCTGCAACTTTACTTCCAGGTGATCTGACATTCTCTTTTGGGCTTGGGGGGCTCCTGCACACATGCAGCACACATAAATTATAAAGGCAAACACATATACACAATAAATATTTTAAAATCCTATCTGTTAAATCATCAGGATAAATGGATAAGAGGTGCTCCAATAGGGCAATTAGCACTGTGATTATACAGAACAAATGGTCGATGTAGGCTGAAGG
>LZPO01087142.1:100724-110788 GCA_001675575.1 Neotoma lepida
TGTGTGTATGTGTGTGTGTACACAAAGTGTTAAGATCAGGCTATGTCCTGGTTACTTAATACTGTATAAAACTGGTTTTTATAGGCTATGCTTTGCCCTAGGAGACTCTATTTTATAAGCAGCTTTTGACTCCATTTTAAGCAAGAAGGATAACCGTAGACTTGCGTTGGATGCAGAGACTGTACCATCTGTTAGGCTCCATCCACCCAAGACTCAGGTGGATTATTCTAACCAATTTGGATCTAAGATCATTGACATAGTGATTAGTTGATATCCTGTGACTTTATTATAAACTCATCTACATGAACTATGAGAGTGGAAAACTGACTGGAAAGAACCATGAAAGAAGTCAAAATCGGTAGTGTCTAGTCTTCCCAGAAAAAGCCCTGTTGTTTTCATAAAACATGAAAATATTCTTACCCTTCATTTATTTTACCCTGTTTCCGTAATCTCTCAAACTATCAAGGTTGAGATGTTGATCTGTGAGTTTATTTTTTTCATCTCTTATTCTTAGCCATGAATAAGCTTCCTTTGAATAAGTTTCATTTCCTGTTCAATTAGTGCTCAGTCTTGTCAAGGATTAAGTCTGAGAAAGCAAAGGTAAAGGAGGCAAAACTGGTGAGTAGAGAGAACTTGATATATATGTATGCTATGTAGATACACATATATATCCATCTCTTTTAATGGTTTCATTAGTGAGATATTTATTATTGTATTATCTGGCAAAATGATATATATTCCATTAACATATGAAGAAATCTAATACTTGAAATAAGCAAATTAATTTTTAACAATGTAATTATGTATACTGAGTTATTTTTAGATTCCTGTAAGAAGTTTGGCTGACTATAGATCGCAATAATATACCATACAAAGCAAAAGAAAAAAGCTGGACAGATTTTAAAGTTTTAACCATTCAGAAATGTTTATGGAGAATATACATTTAACATCATTTACATGTAATACAATGTACATGTGGATTGAAATACCATCTTACTCCATTGCTATGGATAATTTTTATGAGTTTGTATTTCATTTAAAATTAAATTTAATAGGAGAAAAAGAAAGAAGTAAATAAGTGAAACATGCTTGTAGTCAGATTTTTCTTTGGGGCCAACAGCTCATAAAAAAAAAAACACAAAAAAAACCCATGGAGACTTCTTATTAATTTTGCAAGTTTGGCCTTTAGCTAGGCTTGTCCCCAACTAGTTCTTATAACTTAAATTAACCCATTTATATTAATGTATGTTCTATCATATGGCATTACATCTCTTCTGTCTTGCACTTCCTGTTTCCTTTCTGTGTTTTCTGGCTTCTCCTGCATGCCTTAGATTCCTCCTCCTCTTCCTTTTTCTCCCTGGAAATCCTGCCTATACCTCCTGCCTAGCTATTAGGTGTTTAGCTTTTTATTACACCAATCACAGCAATATATCTTCACACAGTGCACAAGTATCCCACAACTCGTGCTGGCAGAATTTGCTATCCATATGGAGAAAATGCATATATATTCCTATTTCATTTCATGTACAAAAATAAATTCAAAATGTTATAATGTTATAAATGTCAAAACTAGAATGTATTATTATTAAAAGGAAATTTGTGTATCTGTCTTTAATTTTAAGCAAGAAAGTAACTACAGATATCATAAGTGAAGTTTTCACAGATTTTTCTAGGTAAACGTTTAAAACTCATATCCTGCCCAAATCAAATTCATGTATAGCATTGAAATACAGCAGGCTGGAAAAAGATTTGTAATGCATTTAGTGAGTTGCTGTCCCTCACCAACAGAGACCTCAATAAAAATTCAAAGACAAACAAATTAAATGAAGAAGCAACTCTAGTGGGGCAGATGATAAACTCTGAAGTTTTGAAGTTTGTTATGTGCATTACTAAAAAAATAGTAAGAAATTATAAGAAAATCTTGCTATGATGCCTGTGTTATAAAGTCAAATAACAAGAAAATGTTTTGTTTCAGATGTTGTGGCTTACACAACGTTTGCTCTGTGACTTGTTTGCTTTTCTGGACTCAGGGAACAAGATACTGATTTAATAAGTCTAGCAGTTTTGATTTTGATCTCAAAACCAAGTGGACAATATGTTCTATTTGAAATCTTTAGACATCCAAAAATTTGAACACTTACTACACATGTAGTTCCTAGGGCCATCTATATCATATTATTTCATTTAATCCTCAGAATGACTTTTAAGATAGGTATAGTATGTGTTTATCAAACATAGTCAAGGTTCTATAAATTTATGTCACTTTCCCATTATCATAATGGTAAGTAAAGAACTTGATACTAGGTTTTTCTAACTCTTTGGCTCATGCTCTGAACTTATTAATTGTATATGTTGTGACAATAAAGAGCAAACTGAAGCAATTTGCAAGGCTGGATCTCTAATTGTTAATATATCCATGGCTCCAAATCTTTCTTCCCCTCCTGTACCTTCTTGGAAATTTTAGAAAATGTATGTACTTGTTGTTGAGACTGTTGCAACACACACATGTACACATGCATATGTGTACACACAAATATGCACTCACAATATTGTATATGGTTTCCAGAAAATTATGGACCCTCTGAAACCCATACAGCATCCTTCCATCATTAGGTTGTGGCTATGTGCTCTACACATGGGAGATCAGGAGTCCTGGGGATGCTTGTTAAACTGTTCATGAAAAGTCCTGTAACTTGGAGAAATGGCTCAAAGGTTAAGAGCACTGGGGGATCTTCCAGAGGACATGAAGTTAGTTCTCAGTATCCACAAAGTGGCTCACAAATAGATGTAACTACAGTTCCAAAGGCTCTAGCACCCTCTTCTGGCCTCCTTGGGCGCCAGGTATGCATGTCATGCACAGATATACATACAGGTAAAACACCCATACACAGAGTGAAAAAAAATGCATTATAATTCCAGAGGAGATGTGTTTCTGCTTTTAAAATCTATTTTGATTTTAAAGTCTGATTTATTTTATGTGAATATAGATTAAATGAAAATTTGGAGGTGATGATTACATAAATTAGGGGGAAAGAGCTTCTAGGGAAGACATAAAAAGAATCCCCATATTTCTAGAGCTCCATCCACATAGAAACAATGGAGAGCTATCCTCAAATTTGAATAACATCCTATAATGACATCAGGAGCACAGAATACTTTAATGGTGACTCTAATTTCCCACACAGTTGTATTCCAAAGAATCCCTTTTTAAAGAGAATTGCATTCCCTACCTTTGTGCCCAGATTACACCAGGATTTCCTTGTCAGTACTTAACCCAGCTCATAAAATCTTTAAAGGGATTCCTCTACCAAGCCAATTACTAAAACCCTGTATTTGTTGTGTGCATCACATTCCTGCTAAATCTACTGGGAAGCTACTTTGAAAATCACTTTTCAGTCATTAAAAAAATAACACCTCTTATCCTTATTGGTTATGATGTTTCTGTTAGCAAGAGATGGAGTATGCAGCTAGTAAATACATGACATATACTAGGAACTTTGATTAACCAAACTGTCTTCCACACTAAACTATAATATCTAGTTTGTGGCTAGTCATATAACAGATAGGAAAGTCTAGAGCAATGTGATACTCTTGTTGAGAATGAATAATGGTAAAAGCTCCTCAAAGTGCTGATGAAATGTGAGTTATTGGCAGTGATGAGATTTTAAAGAGCATGTAGGTAGTAATGGATTCATTTGAGTTAACTGATGGAAACCCCTGCTTGATGAATAAGTATCAATTATATCCTTAACATTTGCTGTTGCTTTTTTTTATTCTTCAACATCTGTATATATTGTGAACAAATAGCTCAAACTTTTCTTCCATAATCCTCTATGTCAATGAATTCTCTTTGACATTGTGACTGAGCAGTGTTATTAAGGCATCAAAAAAAAGTGAACTACCTAGAATGAAGTAGCAGCAGTTAAACAATTATCTGTGGCTTATGCAGCTTTTTCTCTATGTGGTTCATCTGGCTCTGGATTGGTATTGTTCATGACAGGCCAACTACTTGAAAGTTGAAGCTGAAAATGCCTTATTCCCACATACTTACAGTGGCTGAAAATTGATATGTACCTTTTGTGTGACTCTTTCTTTCTAAACATAAACAAATGTCTCTTTGTCCCAGTTAAGGCAAGATGACAGAAAAAAGAAACAATTCCACTCAAGTCTGATGTAATGAATCAGTGAGCATATTGGGATTACATCTAGTCTAAGTGAGGGGTTACTTACAGGTGTGCAACCACATCATGGAAGCACACCTCAGTCTGCGCCATGATCCAACAGATCGAGAGGCTCTGTCTTTCGATCTGTTGCAGTGCAACAGATGATTTAGTGGTCAGAGTCTCCCTCCTCAGCAATTGTTATTGCTTCTATCATTTCTTGGAGGAGCTTGGTGAAACCTATGAATTCCAGCTGTCTCAGACCTGTGGGTTTTGCTTGTTTTCTGAGGTTTAAGGAGTCTCCCCTCAGGGAAGAAATGTTTCAGTTCAGAGAAAATAGCTACAAACAGCACCAGAGTGCTTTATTTCAGTTTGTCAAAATCATGTCATCCTTTATTTTACCCTATCTTTTGTCCTCTAAATACTTTTCACTGGTGAAACACTATTTCTTTTGTATTTCTCATTTAATTTTATATTTACTTTTATATGTAGGAGAAAAACATTGTATTGAAGAAACTTCAGTATGAAAACTCACTTTCTTTCCAGTAATGTGTTACTTAAAATCATGAAAACTCCTCTTGGGTTCTCCAGGTTTATGTCACCTTAGGGCAGACAGGTTAGTGTATTCCTCCTGCTTAGGGTCCATGATAAGCAACCGTGTTAAATAGTGAATATCTAATCTTTATACTAATTTTTGATTATTGTTCAATATTTGACACAATATGCCATTTTTGAAAATTTAAGCTTAACAACTTCATCCTTATATTGGAAGATAGCTGCAACATAGTTTTCCAACAATTTGACTTCCTTTTCTTTTTATTTATTTATCTTCTACATTATTTTTTTTTGCTGAATTTACATTATGTCCAACCTTACTCTTCCCCTCTAACTACTCCCATGTCTCTGAAAGTCCGTCTTAAATTTATGACCTTTTCTCTTTTAATTATTGTTACATATATATTTTAAAAGCCTTAAATTCCAACATTCCCCTTTTTGCAGAAACCAATACATTTTTATTGCTTCCTCATTTTCATGTGATTGTTTAGAAAGGATTCTTAGACATTCTTAGAGATGAGAAACAACCTTATAGACTATAGGCTCCTGTTTTCTTCAGTGAGCTTTATCTAATCAAAATCTCTAGTATGGTCTAACAGGTGAATAAGTGGCTCATTTCATCTCAGGCAAAGCAACATAGGCTTTTCACCGAGGTAGTGATAATGATCCCTTTGCCTTTCAAAACTTACGATCAGGAAATACCATTGCAATGAAGGTTCCCCTTCAACTCATATTATACCTTTTATGGTATAATAATTTTTTGCATAATGCACTTAGCCTACTAAGCAAAAATTGATATAAAGCAGCTTCTTAGTAGTGTGACTAACTAGATCTACCATCTTAATCATTATTAACACAAAGTCCGGGGGCTGATATTAAAGCCCCAGATGTGTATGTATATGTGTATGTGAGTGTCTGTCTGTCTGTCTGTCTGTCTGTCTGTCTGTCTCTCTCTCTCTCTCTCTGTGTGTGTGTGTGTGTGTGTGTGTGTGTGTGTGTGTGTGTTTGTGTGTGTTTCCTTGATTGAGAAGAATAAAAGATTCTTTACAGGATCAAAGTAGACTTGATGCAATTGGAAAACAGCAAGTAGGTAACAAAATGACCCATGGATTGATTATATTTGTAAAGTTATGAAATAAGTCAAAATTTCCATTCTGCGCTATATTCTCAATGAACTTTCTTCCACGAAATGCCTATAAAATTACCTAAATTTGCTACAACTATCATGTGAGCTAAGTGATTTTATTTTTTCAAATTGATGGTCCAATGCTGCTAAGATCAAACTGGGTCTTGGATCACGTTCAAGGTAAATGGAAGAAATACAGTGTTCTATTTCCATTAGTGCATACTTGCTGGCTTCACTCTTCATTCACTGAATTTTCAAACTAATACTAAATTGCAGTAATGATGAATGCAATGTTTGTGGACAAGTGTAACATAGCAGAGAGTCAAGAAACTAATTCTATGATCTTGGCTTTGTCACTAACTAGATAGATGATTGACGGTGAATCACCCCTTATCCTTAGGCTTCATATTATTTTTGGAAAACAACAGATTTAGAATGTTTATGTGCCCTTTTATCCATAAGTATCCATAAACTATGGTTTTAATGTTACCTTTGTCAGACAATAACATTTATTATGAGGCATCATTTTCTCGTTGGGAAAATATTTTCTATTACAGAATTTTAGCAGCCAGTCAAAGTCTCTGGATATTTTACATGCCATTTTGAGAAAAGTTCATCATTGAAGTACAATAATATTTGTATCTTCCTTTAACCTGCAGCTTTTTAGTAGTGCAGTAATAAATAAGCTGACAGAATTTATTGACAAAAGAGAGGTTCATTGTATGAGTTCATATCTTTTTATCCTGTGATACATGAATGCCCTTCAGTAAATACTATGCAATTGCATACCTGTATTTCAAGAGAGAAGTTTAAGATGTGTTTGAGTCATTAATGCTTACATTTAGAGAATCAGTTTCAGAAGCACTGGCTGGGTGTGTGTGTAGCACAGTGGTAGAGTGGTCACAGCAAACAATCAAGCCCTGGGAATCTACAGAAAAACAGCACATTTTCAAGCAAAGAATTCTTTGATCTAGAAATAAACAGAAGTTATGGCTGAAATACTTGTTACTTAAGGCAACAAAGCCAGGAATTCATTTTTGTTTCCATCTGCTGTCAATTAGAATGTCTCCTAATGGCATTGCTTATGTCTGCTGGCCATTGGGGAACAGAAATGTAAGCCTTTGAATGAGAAAGGTAAGGTAAGAGAAAGAAGTTCAATTTATATGGCTGAGTTTTAAAGTCCAGTTTTTCATTTATTCATTCAGTATGTTAAAAGTGACTATATGCCAGGCATTTGAATTTTACCTATAACTGATTCCTATGAACTACTGTTTCCCCTCTTCTCACAAACTCTGAGCTGTATGAGAGGAATGGATTATAAACATCTTTGTACTTACCACTAAGATTTATCAAATTTTAATGTTATGTTCAGATAATTTTAAAAACAAATAAAATACTGCAGATAGTATGTTCCTCTTACTTTCACTGATTCCAAAGTCCTTCATTTCTCACATTTTGTACATATACATGCATTCTTATATACCAAAAATATCCATATATTCTAATTTTATACATTGATTTGCATGCTTTAAAATTCTGGATAAGGGGCTAGAGAGATTGTTCAGTTTTTATCAGTGGATACTGCAGTTTTTATCAGTGGATGCTGCTTTGGCATCCTGGGTTTGGTTCCCAGAACCCATATCAGGTGGATCACAATCACCTATAATTCCAGATCTAGGAGATCTGACACCCTCATTTTGTCTCCACAAGTACCTGCTGCACTCATGTGCACATACAAACATCTATACATGTATTTAAAAATAAAATAAAAATCTTAAAATAACAAATTCTTTGTAAACTGAATAGAAATAGTAATATTCTATTTGTATTTACTAATGTCATTTTTTTGTACCTTTTCAATTAAATTAATGTTGATTAAACAGCTGCAACTCTTGTGTTTGAAATCCTGCAGACTACACCACTGTTTGGATATTTTAATGTTTGCCTGTTCTCTTGTTAATACACTTTTAAATTTTTATTTTTATGTACCATTAATAGCTCTCTAAAGAAAAAAAGATTAGAGAGATATGCTTATGTAAATATATAAGACTTTCTCTAGTTCTATACTTAGGACTGGTATAGCCAGGTTAAATCAAATATACTAGGATTATATGTTCCATCTTCAAGTATGATATAACTGACAGTTTTATTTTTGTGCCGGGCGGTGGTGGTACACTTCTTTAATCCCAGGACTTGGGAGGCAGAGGCAGGCAGATCTCTGTGAGTTTGAGGCCAACCTGGTCTACAAAGTGAGTTCCAGGAAAGCTACACAGAAAAACTCTGTCTCGAAAGCAAAAACAAAAACAAAAACAACCCTAAGTAATATTTGTAAAATTATTGACATTCCTATCAGTGGACTCTTAATGTTTCCATTATTCTACAACTTTATCATGTGATGGCTTAGTGATTTTTCTCTTGCTTTTCTCCCAGTATTTCAAAAAATTAGGAATTCTTGCTCCTTTTTTTTTTTGATAAACATTACATGTGAAAATCACCAGGAGCTATTGTCTTATTTTAGTGAAGATTTTTATTAACATTATAATTTATTTAATAGTTATTGATTCATTCAGGCTCTCTATTTTTCATCAGTCAATTTTGGTAATTTGTTTTGTCTAGGCAATTATTCGTTTAATTGAAGGTGAAATTCAATGAAATGAAATTCAATTTATTGATATGTTGTTTATAATATTCTAGCTTATATGTAATTGGAACACAGACTTTCATTTTTCACTTGTTATTTAACTTTCTCCATGTTTAAAAGTATTAGGATTATCCACTTTTAAATGGCCTACTGGGTATTTGTAGAACAAACCAGAGACATTTTGGAAATATGCAGAGTAAATTTTCTGGGAAAAAATTTCATCTCTAGGAGAAGATATGATTTATATGGACAAAATTGTGTCCTTCTGTAAGATTATAGCTTAGTTCCCAACATTTTCCTCCTTCATCTATCTTTTCTTCGACTTTTAATTTGTTATTCTTCTCACTTAGTGACTGTGATTAAGATAAAGAGAATTGAAAATGATAAAAAGTTTTGGGGATTGAAACTTTCTCTTGTTACTTTATTTATTTATTTACTGGTATGTAGGAGTTTTAATTTTTGCATGTTAATCCCTTAAAAGATGCATGATTTTCAAATAATTTCTCCTATTTTGTGGGATGCAATTTTACATTCTTGACAGTGTTCTTTGCTGCATAAAGTATTTTAGTTTTGATGAAGTTCAATTTATTTAGTTTTCCTTTAATGCTTGTATCAATTGCCTTTTTTGTATCAATTAATATGATCATGAAGACTTTTTCTTTCTTTTAATATGTTTTGAAATTGATTTTTATGTCTATCTTCCTTTAATTTTTGCTAGTAGGGCACATTTTACTTTCATTTTTGAATTTATTATCCTATTTCTTTAGGACAAAGAAAATACTTTTCCTTTTCAAGATCAGTTCTATATCTTCTGACATTTTATTTAAAATGTTTCCTTTTTTATATTTTACCTTTAAATTTCTTGGAATTTATTTCATGTATTATATGTGGTAAGTAGGTAGTTTGCCTTCTTTATAAATAGTTACCAAGAGTTCCCAAAGCTTTATGCTTCAACTTCATTTTCCTTGCTTCTATTGATTAATGTTTTTAACCATAAATTTGTTAGTCCCTTGTCTTATTCTGGCTTGTCAATTCTTTTCCAGTGATATGCCTATCAATTTCTTTACCTATGAAACTGGCATTGCATATGTGATAGATTTAGTTATTCATAGTCTTTCTTTTTTTTACCAGTAATAATATTATGTATTGGGGGATGGGAGATGAACTGCTTGCCATACAAGTGTGTGGATATGAGTTCAGATTTCTGGCATTCACATAAGATGCTTGTGTGTGTGTGTAGGGTGGCTTGGCTTGCTATTATACCCCTACAATTCTAATATTGAGATAGCAAAGGGAAGAAGATCCCTAGAACTCATTGGTCACCTGCTCTTGCCAAATTGATAAGCCTCTGGTTTAGAAAGACACCCTGTCTCAAAAAAACAATGTGGAGAGAGGTAGAGAAAGACAGCTTCCACCGACCTCTGGCTTCCACACACAAGCTTACTTCAGCTAGACCTAATCTGAGGTAGAAGGTAGACCAATAGGCAGAAGTTTAAGAAATACCAGTCAATATCCATGAAACTGAAAACCATAAACTATCCTTTAGTCAAGCCCTATTTGAGTCTCGGTGAATAAAACAAAT
>LZPO01087142.1:121570-134415 GCA_001675575.1 Neotoma lepida
AAGGTCCCATAAACTTCCCAAGCAATACCACCATTTGGAGCTCAAAAGTTCAAATATGAGACTCTGTGAGGGTCATTTTACATTCAAACCACAACAGTGGTCCTTATTAGATTGAATGCATTAGTAATCACAAACATATGAACACTTGTCTGGTTTCCTAGGAAAATGCTCTGAAAACAGAAAACAACAGATTCTGAGAATAATTGTTAAAATCAGTGTGACAAAAAAAAGATACAAGGATATGTGAAGGTAAGCTTATTTTCTTTTTAATTTTGCAGCCAGTGATATCAATGAACCATATTTTAGTTTGTTAGTATGTAAATGTTGAATATTACCTTTTCACTTTCAACAGTGAACATTTTTCTCTTTTTCTTTGTCCATAAACTTACAGGTTGGAGAGACAATTTAGTGTATAAAAGTTACAGTATTTTACACATTATCCAGAATGTTTGGGTTATTTAACATCACATCCTTTATTTGATGATGCCAGGGAAATGTTCCACTGTCTTCCACAAGTCTCCCCTGGCTTCTGAGGTTGCTTGACCATTGGAGTAACCATTGTCTATTGGTAATGTTTCACATCTCTATGTTATTTAAAAAAGTAATGAGTGAGTGAGGCTGCTTGCCACAACTCTTGTGGCTCATCTTCATGGTGTGTGATTCTTCAAAATACTTGATAATTCACATGCAGTGGTGAAGAAATAATAGGACCTTCATTATGTTACTGCTAAATCCAGGTAGGCCAAGATTTGGCTACTTTATGTGAAAAATAGCATTTGAGAATGATGGAGACATCTACAATGGTGGAATTAGCTAAGAGGAGAGGTCACATAGTGGGAAATGGTACATTTGTATAGGTAGTATCATTGGACAGAGGCAGATCATTTCAGATTGTAATCTGGTTTCTGCTTGTTACTAGTTGCATGACCTTGGGCAATACTTTGGCTGCTTTGCATTTCATCTGAGTAAATTAAGGCTAATTTTCTGTAACTCCCAGGTTGCTATGAGAAAAAAAAGGGAAACACAGTATACAGTGACCATTAATAAATGGCTCCTCAGCTTATCTGAGAACATAGTATCTATAGGACATGAAGTGTCAGTGCAAGTAAGCTGTCATCTCCATTGTCATAAGGTATCTCACTAGGCTAAATTGAATAAGCAATATGAGAAAGGAGAATTTGAAGATAGAAGGAACAACAGAAACAAAGGAATAATCATGTATTGAAAATGAGCTACTCAAGCCAGATAAAATACAGCAGCATTTCACTCTGCCTCATCTAGACAAATCACAAGGAAGAGAAAGTAGCTCTTGGAAAAACAGATTTCAGACATTACTTTTTATGTTTACCACTCCTATTGCCAGAAGCCTGATTATGTTGGAAGTACAATCACTTTTCTCAGGAAATAGTATGGGTGTTAATTAGACTGGTGTGAAGCTAGTAGGTCTCATGTGTCAGTAGGGTCAACGGAAATTTTAGTCACTTCAACTTTGAGGGAATTCCTCAAATCATGAAGTTGGCAAACCTTTTCACATATCCTAAATAAGGAAACCTGTTAGCTACAGTACCAGATATTAGCAAGATTACTGTTAACAACACTTTCTGACAAGGGGGAGTAGTTGGAGAATAGAAGCACTTAAAGACTACTGCGGCTCACCCCAAAGGAGGTAGATCAGGAACATATGGCATATTTTACTGTTTGAATATACCTGTGAGTGTTAGTTACTCTGGTCTTTTATTATACCCTATGATGCATGTTTATTGTTGGAAAAGCAACCTGCAATATATATTACTGTACATGAATGTAGATGGGGAACTTAAAAGGATGCTCTTTCTAGTAGCAGAACTGTGTCTCCCAAAATCTCTCTGCTGATGTTTGTGATAATCATTAATAATTCCTTACCTTGAGAAATTGATGGTCCCCTCTAAGCTATCAACATTTTTGAAGGGAATAGTGTATTAAGCTATGAAGTATTGATAACCCTTAAGTGAGAATTAATTGATCTGATCCTTTCCAGAAAACAAAAAATCTACTTAAGACAGATTTTTCAAGAAAGAGTAGAGGAAATTCATGGAAACAGGAATGTGAATGGCAGTGAGTTTCAATAGTAGAAATAGGTGTGACCATCCACCATAAAGTTGCTGTGAGAATACCCAGATGCTGGTGCAAAAATATCTGTGATTCAGGAAGAGATACTGAAAGAAGAATAAAGAGAGTAGGCTGTATTTTAGTAAATGATTACTATGTACCAAACATTGAGTGAGGTACATTTACATTGATTTTGTTATTATGTTAAAGGTAAGGTTTACATGCTTTATAGTTTTGCTAAAGGTCAGCTATGTCTATGCTTCCAGCAATTATTTTAGGATTCGTTGAAGACTGGAGAGATGGTTCAATGGTTAAGAGAATGTACTGCTCTTGCAGAACACCGGAGTTCATTTCCCAGCACCCACATTGATTTGCCCAGAACTGAATGTAACTCCAGCTTCAGGAGACCTGATGTTCTCTTCTGGACTCTGTAGGCAGTTTCATTCCCATGGACATTACCACACTCCACCCCAACCCTATATAATTAAAAATAAAAATACAACTTTTTGAGCGAGGCCTTGGTAGTGCATGCTTTTAATCACAGTACTTGAAGGGAGGCAGATGGATCTCTGAGTTTGAGGCCAGCTTGGTCTACAGAGTCAGTTCCACCAGGGCTACACAGAGATACCCTGGCTCAAAAAAATACTCTTTAAAAATAGAATTTGTTTACTTGTACGCATATTTTGATTCAGTTCCTAAGTGTTGTTCTTGTCTTTGAATATTCAAACTTAAGGATGGGTAAAAAAAAATAAAACCAAACTCCTTACCAATACTAATAGCTTTCCTTAGGGAAATAAATTTAAAATATTTGATTAGTTATATCCTAATGAAAGGGAAGCAATGCACTATAATTATTTCTGGCTACCTTAAAAGTGTCTCTTTCAAAGGAAATCTCCTTTTCAAAGCCTTCAAATCTTCCTGCCTTACCTGTAAAATAAAGAAAATCATTATGGATGTTAGATTCCAGCTAGGCATACATTCTAGTGAAAAATTCAAGCTCTGTAATGAGTACTTATAGCAGAAACACTCATCCTACTTTTTCAACCCGGGCTTGTGTATTTGGTGTCAGACAAATGAGAAATGAATAATACTTGTTTTTGTAAAGTGGGTAAAGATTTATTTTAATCTTAGTGCTTTATTAATCAACACTACACTCAGAAGAAGTGATTTTAGGTTTTTATCCTAGAGTATAAACCCCAGTAAATAAAAATGAATGAGGAGAATGTTTGGTTTTACATGCATGAGAGCGGGAATCTGGCCAAAGAATTTCAGCCTTCTGGTATATTTTTCACTTGTTTCTGTTCGGTGATATGATAAGAAGTATAGTATACTTAAAGCCACATATCAACAAGTCATTGGATTAGTTAGGACCTACAAATATGAGTTGAGAGAAAATCTATAGAGAAAACATAGGAACTGTGTGAATGTATGTAAAGCACATTAGCTGTTTATGTGCATGACTGTGACATTCATTTGATGTTGGGAAAGATTGTAATTCTGAGACCATTATTAGCAAAAGAATACTCCTATCTTTGAGTGAATACTATGTTAGAGCAAGGAATTACATTAGTTCTGAGAAGCTAGTGATGACAACTGTGTTTGGCATACACAGAATCATTTGGAAATGATTTTAATAATTTGTTTTCAAATCAATCAGCTTAATAGATTTACTCAATCACATGTAGTTTGAAATTCATAATTTAAATTGAAACATACAGATGAACTTGTATTTTTGTGCAATTAAAATCTCCATTAGCTGAACAAATAGAACATTGTAAGCAGGTAGATTGTTAGGTAAAAAGAAAGAGGAAGTCAGAAGGTGAACGAACATGTGCTGGGGATGTCTTTTTGTATGCTGTGAATATATGTTGTTCCCATTGGTTAATAAATAAGCTTCTTTGGCCTATGGCAAGGCAGCTTAGAAGCAGGTGGAAAATCCAAGAAGAGAGACAGGGAAGAGAAAGGAGGAGTCTGGAGAGATGCCAGGCTGCTGCCTAGGGAGCACCACGCCGGCAGACCTGTAAAGCCATGGAACACGTGGCAAAACATAGATTGATGGATATGGGTTGAATTGGGTTATAAGAGCTGGCTAGTGGGAGGCCTGCCATAAGCCATACAGTTTGTAAATAATATTAATCCTCTGGATAATTATTTTATAAGCAGATGTGGGACTGTGGGGCTGTGTGGGACTGGAGAAAATTTTCAACTATAGACATGCAAATTTCCCAGTGGGATATAATGGTTATTACTTTTAAATTACATATTTTGTTGAAAGCACAAATGATCCCCCAAAATTACAAATGTGTCTGTGATGGTCTGAATAAGAATGGCACCCATAGGCTCATATATTTGAAAACTTAGTTACCAAGGAGTAGAACTTTTTAATAGGATTAGAAGGATTAGAAGGTGTGGTCTTGATGGAGAAAGTATGTCACTGGGGGTGGGCTTTGAAGTTTCACAAGTACACGCCCCCCCCTCTGTCTCTCTCTGCCTTTGGGTCAGGATGCAGCTCTCAACTAATCTCTAGCACCATGCCTGCTGTGTCTGCTGTCATGGTCCCTGCCATGCTAATGCACTGAGCTCTGAAAATGTAAGCAGGGCCCTCAATTAAATGTTTTCTCTTATAAGAGTTGCCTTGGGCATTGTGTCTATTCAAAGCAGGAGAACAATGATTAAGACAGTGTCATTCTGATAATAATAGTTTTCAGGTACCTGACGCATGAGTGGTCATATATCATCATGCCTTAATTTGTTAGAATTGGGGAAAATGATTACAGAAAACTAATGCTCATCAGGAAAGAATTTTGATATTAAACCTATAGAAACATTCAATAGCATCCTCATTTTTATAATGAAAGATTGGCAGGAAAACAACGATCTAAGAATTTGAGACATATTTCAATTGTTGAGCCAGAAAAGACAGTGAATCACTACACTTTATCTCTAGTACATTGGATCTCATGGGTTGATTGTGAATTAAGAAGCTAAATGTGGGGCTCCTGACAATGAGTTCACCCACAAGATGCTTAACTATGGTGGTAATGAAAATGGAATGAATGTACTTCCTTTCACTCGGAATTAAATCAGTTGGTATTTAAAATGTTTATTTAAAATTGTTTTTTGGTGGAAGAAAGAGCAATGTGAGATGAATGAATTTTATTTAATTTTTCCAAGAAGTATGTTATGTTTAGAGATAATACTTTGTAATTTTGAGATTAGCAGAGGTTCTGTGCTATTTCTTAATGCTATAATTTATAAGTTCCTTTCTTTCTCAAAGACATTATATTATTTGTAATTAAATAAAAAAAACTTTCTTTGAGCCTATGATGATTTTTATAATAGTAAGTTAAACTGAGCAGTCTGGTACCTCACTCTAAAATATGTGGAACTTGCTTACTCTTTTTGCTTTGAGGAAAAAATAATTTTTTGTATATGTGAGCAAAATCAGAATTTAAATAATATTAGAGATGCATTCTTTTCATCATATTTCCAGATGGTATTAGACAAAAATCTAGTAGGACTATGCAACTACTTTGCTGCTATAGACATTACCAAATAACTATAACTAAATTTTCAATTAGATTATTTATTTGAATGAGCACATATCTTTGAATGATTTATATATAGTACCTAGAAAGCTAGGCACACAGAATTAACCCCGATGATCAGTGTCTTAAGAGGAAGAATCATTATGAGCCACTTACCTATAAAATGCAATGATATACTGGTTGTAGTGGTGCATGCTTTTAATCCCATTACTGGGCATGCAAAAGCAGGTAGATTACTGAGTTTGGGGCCAGCCTGGTCTATAAGTTCCAGGCCAGTCAAGGCTGCACAGTGAGACCCTGTCTCAAAAACAAAACAAATCACACAAAATACAATGACTATTATGATTTGAATATTATCCACATGTAAAATTATATGATATGCATAATGAATTTGTATATATCTGGGAACACTTTTCTACAATGATGGAAGCATATATGTTTGACATACCCAAATATGTACAAATAGTCCCATTTCAGACACTTCTAATGTCACTGAAAAAGAGCTAAAACATTTTTTGTCTATCAAATAACATATTTTAGCATTAATTTAGAGGAAACACTTTCTGACAAGTTATATCTATGTATGTTTCTCAAGTCTGCATTTTCAAATTAGATCACTCCACAGAATTTCTGTTTTGTGTATTTCCTTATCTAAGCTTCTTTCTTTGCTAGTTCTACCTGCAGTGGAAATACGGCTTTTACATTCAATTTGAAACCACTCATTGATGTCTTGATCTCTTCAGCACTTTCGATATTTGACTTTACTACCTCAGCTTTAGTTTAGTCTCTATTTATCACAGCCAGCTGTTCAGCTGGTTTCCAGTCTTATTTTTCTCAAAATTATTTTGTCTTCACTACTGCTTGAGTTATATGCTATTAAATATACATCTAATCAGATTATTCCCATAACTAAAATACTTCCAGGAACTTTTTGATAAACACATACGTTTATCTGAGCTCTTCCTCGAAGCCCATAGATTAGTTTAAAAAAAATCAAAAAGGTACAAAACCACAAGGACTGATAAAACAGAGGAAGGAAAACCAAAAGAATACATACAGGCAAACATTTTTGGAAGCTATAAAGTAAATGAACAAACATATAGTAATTTATGTACTGAAGTAGAAAAAAGTAAATCATATGTTTACAACAGGAGAAGTAAAATTTAGTAAGGATGAAACAAAAGGATTAATTGGAAGTTTGGAGAAGTAGCAGTGTAGTTTGACAGTTAAATGTCCTCCACAGGCCCATGGGTTTGCTCCTAGAGAGTTCACAGATTTGGAAGGTTGAGGAACCTTGAAGAGGTGGAGCCCTATAAGAAGAAGTGAAGTAGGCCACTGAGAGTGGGTCTTGAAATTTTATAGCCCAACCTAGTTCCTGTCTGCATTCTGCTTCTTGACTGTAGAAATAATGTAACCAGCTATATCACACTTCCACCATCATGCTTTTCTTGTTATAGTGGATTGTATTCCCACAAACCATAAGCCAAACAGACCCTTTCTTCTTTAAGTTGCTTCTTGTCAGAAATTTGATTCCAGAAATGAAAAAAAAGTTATCTAAGTAGTAAGATTCTTGATCCCCTCAAGACACACACTTTTGTACCTCCTTTAGGCAAGAGTCAGAAACTGGTTGAAAGTATAGATAAATAATGAGACCCAAGGTCAGGAACTCACTGACTTTTCTTTAAGTAATAATCATAGATTAGAATGTATAGAAATTTTTGTATGTTATTTGATATCTTAAAATGTAAGTGACATACATGTGAATGTTTATGTCTTGTTTTATTACCATATGCCTAATTGATAGTATGAGCAGCTTTAGCTGTCTTATCACTCACTGGTGTTCTCTTTAAAGATGTATGTGTTCCTTTCAAATAAAACAGTACACAGAAAGTAGATTTCCGATCAATCCATGATGGATGTTCAGTGATAATGTGCAAATTTGCTTCTTTACTGAAGAAGTTTTGGACGTGTAAGATTTCTATAACCTGCAACTTCCAGATATCTTGGAAATCTATTGATGAGGTAGTTCAGGACCTATCAAACCATGTAAGTTGGTTTTAAGAAAGAGCAGCAGATAAAAACCATCCAAAAAGGTGAGAATATAGAGTCCCAGAGAGGTGCCAAATTATGTAGGAGACAACTGTACTGCAAAAATTTATAGCAAATTTACAACCTACTTTGTATTTTTGATAGGTAGTAGACAATCACTGGGGCAACATGGACATAAGATGCAGAAAAATCCTGTTTAGGGAGAACAGAAAGATAATAAGGCTTAGATAAAAGGGAGGTAGGTTATAAAATAGGATGATTTATGTTTTGTATAAGCACAAAATATGTTATGATTTTGAATCTTTTTTGATTTCATTTCTCTCTAGTGCCAACTTGGGAGACATATTATCATGACTGAATTGGAGAGTTCATAGCTTATCATGAGGTATCAGTCTATAGATTGGAAGTTGGAAATTATAATACCTTTTTTTTGTTTTTTTTTTTAATAAAGCACTCCAGGAAATTAACCTCCAAATACAACTGAGGAATAGGTACTCATGTCATTTTTATGGATCAGTAAGCTGATGAAATGTAGCTATGCTATGGACATAGATGCAAGATGTCCAAGAAGACAGCCATTGAGCAGAAAATCAATTTGTACCTTGCTTCTCAACTCTTAATTTAGTCAGAGACAGTTCTACCCAGGACATGAGCTTCTCTATGGACACATCAGGGAATTAGGAAGTAAAATCTGATGGGCATTTTTTCTGAATTATTATAGCTGTCATACCCATGGCCCTCATCCTGAGACTGTGGCAGGTTAAGATACTCAATTTATATTTTCTTAGGAACTCTTCATGGACTGTTGCCATGTCAATGATAATTTCGGCAGAAGTACAGGTTATTTTAAAGAATGAACTACTTGATGTACTCTCTGTATAAAATACACAAACTCTCAAGCAAGTAGCAATGTTCATCTGAAGTTTTTACTGTTTTTGAAAATGATTATTGCTTTCTGAAATAATCTCTTTTCTGAGACCAATTATTATTGGGGTATATTATAATCATCAATGCCTTAGCATTTAAACTTCTGTTACAGACACCAAAATGTCAAGATGACCCCCCCAAAAAAACATGATGTGCATAAAAGTGAAGTGTTTTAAAATTTAAAAACCTGGTATGCTGATTCTATTTTTCATATAACTGAATATAAGCTGTAAGAATTTTACGGAGTAGGGCAGTAATCAAAAGAACATATAATGATGTGTTTGTCTTTCCTTTCTTGTCTTTGCATTTAATTTTCACATATATCCATGTTTGCACAATGACTTTGAATGTGTCTCCTGCAGGCAGATTCTCATGTGTATTTAATATAGTAAAAGCAGTAGGGGGAACATCAATGAACAAAAGACTATACATCAGGCAATGTTGACAGGGCCAGAATGCAGTGCATGAGTGGAATGTAGGGTTCTGGTATCAAGGGATCCAAATATGTGTTTTTGGTTTTTGAGAATCAGCATATAAGGAACCATATTATTCCACACCAGACCCTGGTACCCTCTTTTGTTCCCTTTTTCCTCTCTCTGATGCTGGTACTCTTTCTCCTCCCAACTAAACATCCTTTAACTTTCATGTCTTTTGGGTGGTGGTGACACAATGAGTTTAATTAGGGTTACATGCAGGGACATGGTGATAGTTCATTTACAGGGGCATGAATAACTTACCAGTTGCTACCGCGAGAAAGAAAAGATGTCTCCCTTTCTCAGTAACCATTAACTGTTTATAGCGCAGCCAGGAGGGATGGGGTCTTATGACATCATCCTACATCCTTGACAGATTCTTTTTTTTTCCCAAAAGCTTTGAGCTTTATTTTCCTTGACAGATTCTTGTCAGACTTATTTTTTTGTAGGTCTTAGAAAGGTAATCACAGCTGGTATGAGTTCACAACTACAAAGCACGTTTATTTCCTTTGTACATCTATAGTTATAGTAGGTAGTATGTGGTCGTTTTCTTTGTTTTAGTGATACACTCTTGCTATATTAGCTGAGGCTTCACTTAAACTTGCTATCTAGTCTAGACTGCCTTCAATTTCCCAGTCCTCCTACCTCAGCCTTCTATATCCTGGAATTGCACACACACACACACACACACACACACACACACACACACACAATTTCTTTACTTGATCGTGATCACAACAGCAAACCTATTGAGACATATAACATATGATATGTCCCAGGCATTGCTAATAGTACTTTATATCTGGCAGGCCATTTCACAGTCATGCAACCCGGTTTGCTAGTTGCTAATACTATCCTCATTTAATAAAAGAGATAGATTTGAGATTCTACTCCAGATGATATGGTTCCAAAAGCTTCAATCATTATTGTGTTACAAAAGGATTTTGGACCTGGCTTTATGACAGGACCACAGTTTAGGTGCATCTATACCTATGTGCAGTTTGCACTATGCTTAGTTCAATCTTCCTTGACTCCATCATTTCTTGCCTTTCCTAAATTTTCTCCCTTTATCATCCCTATCCCTTCACCCATGGACCCTGAATTTCATTGTCCCAGGGTTTACTACTCTCCTGAATTATTGGTCCAATGGAAAAGCATCTGATAAAATACATTTCATTAAATATGCACTATGTTACCCTTCTGATAAATATAATATTTCAGGTAAATAAAGTATTAACCCAGAAATATTTGCATTTTCAAAGAAGATATTTAGAGAGGAGATTGGGAAAATATTATTGAGTAAGTCATATTTCTCAGAACTTCTCTAATCTCAATCAGCTACATAATTACATACTTCTTTCCCTACCTTTATGGACAGCTGAGCTTATGGCACTATCAGCTCTTACTTATGAGCTGCAAAGGTCATAAGAAATTGGATGGTTCTCATATCACTTGAGAAGTGCCTACCTCCTCTACTCTGAATTCATTATTGCTCTCTGGATTTCTCTAGAAAGGACAATCTCTTACCATTTGTGTTATGATGGGTATCAATTCCTGGCTCACTGAATTGCCAGGCTTAACAGATATAAAATATATGACTCTAATATAAATTTGAATTTCAGGTACAGAATAACTTTTAGTATACATACAACCCCATGCAATGTTGAAAACATGAACAAAAAAATCACTTGTGCTTTGAAATTCAAATACATTACCTTGGATTTTATCA
Source organism: Neotoma lepida (assembly GCA_001675575.1). Taxonomy (NCBI): domain Eukaryota; kingdom Metazoa; phylum Chordata; class Mammalia; order Rodentia; family Cricetidae; genus Neotoma; species Neotoma lepida. Next base: position 132,385 of record LZPO01087142.1, read on the forward strand.
AGTAACCACATACAGGGTAGAGTTTCATTATCTGCAGGCCAGAAAAATTCTAGCTATGGGCATACTATAATAATCTAAGTATACAATAACAAGACATGAAGTGAACTATTGGTTACTGAGAAAAGGCAAATCCATGAACCTTCCAACCTGTGAGGAGGGTGATGAATGATGGTACTTGAAATCCTAGTCTGATTTTTTGTTGTTGTTTTATATGAGATTAGAAATCACAAAGCAAAAGTCATTACAAAAGACTAAGGACAAAAACTTAGGCTTCAGTTTGGGAGAGTAAAATGCTCATATAAGTTCATCACATTAGAGGGTAAATTGAATTTACTTAGTCAAATTATGTGTAAAGAATTAAATAACTTAAATATCAAAAAACACGGTAGAGTGCTGTTGACTGTCTAACAACCATAGATAACACACTAAAGTGAAAGTCTTTTCAAGTCATACAATCATAATTGTAAATGAATAAAAATATTCTTTGCATTTAAAAATATTAGTTAAGTTGGACCATCAAATATGATCAAAATGAAGACTGAAAAGTACCACATACATCCTGTGTTCCAGAAAAGGAGAAAAATTCAGAGCACTTAGAATGATCTTCTGATGTCACAAAATATTTCAAATATAAAAAATAATTGAGTTTCATTGGATTATGGGTTTGCTTCCCCCTCAGGAGATGATTCCTCAAGAGTGGGTGACAACTAATCGCTAAATGAAGAAATACAAATTAGACTATAAAATGGGTTGCAATGTGAATCTTTTTTTTTTGTTTGAACTATGATGTCTGTTAGCTCCTTTGATCTATTTAATTTTCATTAGATTAAAATGAATATATCATTGTTCATATTGTAAGGTGAGTACTTAATCAGGTGGCTCTTGCAAGATACTGATACTGAGAGTTTGAATGTGGTGTAGGAAAAGCACTTTAAATATAAAGGCAGTGTTCTCAGGCACATGTGCTAGGAAAAGAGTGGGGTTACTGTGGGAACTGTAATCCTGAATTTTATGACTTGTCTTGTGTGATTACAAATTTAATGCTGTTAGGAGGGTAGTGTGGCTTTCCTCCTTATTTTGAGGATGATTTATTTGAGAATAATCAGGGAAGGATCTGGCTTAGATGTGACCTGAATCTGCCCAAAGAGAGCATCCTTTAGGAAGGTAGAAGGGATGAAAAACAATATAGAGGGCAGTCTTCAAAGATTTCAGTACAATGCAAATTTTCACTGTAGAGAAAGAGAAGAATTTTGCATTTTGACTTCATTTACTGTTGAGGATTTCCAAAATGCCTTGAATGAGTTCTGAAGCTTTGTTTTTCATGAACTCCACTGGGGCAATCACAGTAGTGAATGAATTTCATGGGATAGCATGCAGCTGGAAGTAGAAAGCAAGAGAAACCAAAGGATCACATTTTTTTGCATAAATTTACTGAGGTACAACTTAAATACTTAAGTGTCAGTGTAACTGTCTCAGAAGTAATAGCAGCAGACTGTCACTCTGTTAGTTCTCTGTATTTGTTATTTTTTAAGACTTGGCATCAAATATGAATATGAGATTGCTTACATACAAAATGGTATATGAAGCTGACCATGTATCAACTCCATACTTGTTTTTATATGCCACACATTTTGATGGAAAGAGAACAGGCAATTACTGGGTTGTTTGTTCTACAGTTTTGAGCATACAGATGTCTCAAAAGTGTTGGGTATTTGATATATCTAAAAAAATATATTAGGAGCAGGAGAGATGGATCAGTGGTTAAGATCATATGTTCTTGCAGAGACCCCTGGTTCAATGCCCAGTACCCACATGGCAGCTCACAACCATCTATAACTCTAGATCCAGGGGAACCAACACTCTCCTTTGGTCTCTATGATCACTAAATGCACAGGGTATATTTACATACATATAGACAAAATACACATATAGGATAAAAATAAGTAAATCTCTTTTTTAAATGTTAGAATCTGGAGAAATGGCTCATACTAGATGAAGGCACAACACTCACAAATAAAAAAAATACATCTG
>LZPO01087142.1:145388-163250 GCA_001675575.1 Neotoma lepida
GGGGGGGCTGGAGGAGGGAGGAGAGGGGGATCTGTGGTTGGTATGTAAAATGAGTGGAAAATCTTTTAATAAAAACAAAGTTTGATCAAAAAAATAATAAAATAAAACAAAAAACCCAGGATAGCTAAAACAATCCTGTACAATAAAGGAACTTCTGAAGGTATCACCTGTTTTCAAGCTCAAGTATAGAACTGGTTTTGGTATAAAAACAGACAGGTGGATCAATGGAATTGAATTGAAGACCCTGGCATAAACTCACACACCTATGATCACCTGATTTTTGACAAAGAAGCCAAAATTATTCACTGGAAAAAAGAAAGCATCTTCAACAAATGCTGCTAATTTAACTGGATGTCAGCACATAGAAGAATGCAAATAGGTCCATGCCTATCACCCTGCACAAAACTCAAATCCAAGTCAATCAAAGACCTCAACATAAATCCAGTTACACTGACCCTGGTAGAAGAGAAAGTGGGAAGTAGCCTTGAGCACATTGGCACAGGAGATAATTTTTTGAACACTAGCACAGACATTGAGATCGAAAATTAATAAATGAGACCTCATGAAACTGAAAAGCTTCTGTAAGGCAAAGGACACTGTCAATAAGACAAAATGACAGCCTATAGAATGGGAAAAAAGATCGCCACCAATCCCACATCTGACAGAGGGCCGATCTCCAAAATATATAAAGAAATCAGTAAACTAGACATCAAAATACCAAATAATCAATTAAAAATCTGGATACTGATATAAACAATTCTCAACTGAAGAATCTCAAATGGTCGAGATGCACTTAAAGAATTTTCCAACATTCTTAGTCATCAAGGAAATTCAAATCAAAATGACTTTGAGATATCATCTTACACCTGTCAGAATTGCTAAGATCAAAAACACTAATGACAGCTTATATTGGTAAGGATGTAGAGCAAGGGGAACACTGCTCCACTGCTGGTGGGAGTGCAAACCTATACAGCCACTTTAGAAATTGATCTGGCAGTTTCTCAGAAAACTGGGAATCAATCTACCTCAAGACCAATCCTGGGCATATACCCAAAGAATGCTCAATCATACCACAGGGACACATGCTCAATTATGTTCATAGGAGCAGTATTCATAATAGCCAGAACCTGGAAACAACCTAGATGCTCCTCAACAGAAGAGTGGATAAAGAAAATGTGGTACATTTACACAATGGAGTATTATTCAGTGGTAAAAAAAACAATGACATCATGAAATTTGCAGGCAAATGGATGGAACTAGAAAAAAATTATCCCGAGTGAGGTAAACCGGACCCAGAAAGACAAACATGGAATGTAATCACTTATAAGTGGATATTAGCTGTAAAGTAAAGTATATCCATGCTACAATCCACAGACCCAGAGATGCTAGGTAACAAGGAGGGCTCAAGGGGGGACACATGAATCTCCCTGGGAAGGGGAAATAGAAGAGATCTTCTGGGAGGACTGGGAGCATGGGAGTGGGGGCTGGAGGGAAGACATGAGGGATTTTGTTGGGCAGCTTGGGGACAGTATGGACGGGGAGAGGAATGAAAGAGATGACATGATGGGGAAGGGTCTTTTCTGGGTCATGGAGAAATCTGATTCCAAGGGAACTTCCAGGAATCCACAAGGATGACTCCAACTAAGACTCCTAGCAATAGCGGAGAGGAAGCCTGAACTGGCCATCTCCTGTAATCAGGTTGTTGATCACCATAATTGTCATTAGAAAGCCTTCATCCAATAACTGATGGAAAAAAATGCAGAGATCCAGAGCCAAGCACTGAGCTGAGCTCCGGAAATCATGTTGAAGAGAGACAAGAGGGATTGTGTGAGCCAAGGAAGTCAAGATCATCATAAGGAAACCCACAGAAACAACTAAACTGGTTCATAAGAGCTCACAGATTCTGGACTGACAGCCTGCATGGGACTGACCTAGGCTCTCTACATACGTGTGACAATTGTGTAGCATGGCCTATTTGTGGGACACCTAGCAGTAGGAGCACGGTCTGTCCCTGGTGCTTAAAGTGGCTTTTGGGACCCTATTCATCATATTGGGTTGCCTCGCCCAGCCTTAATACAAAGGGAGGAGCTTAGTTCTACCTCGATTTGATATGCCATGCTTTGTTGACATCCATGGGTGGCCTGCCCCTTTCTGAACAGAAACAGAGGAGTGGATGAGGAGGGGCAGATGGAAGGTGGGGAGTGGGAGCAGGAGGGGGGGAAGCTGCTGTGGGAATGTGAAATAAATGAAAAAAATAATTAATAAGAAAATGTCAAAAATATGGAAATAGTGACGCTGCCATAGAATTTCTAAAAGTCTTAAGTACTTACTAACTATCTTAGAAACATGTGCTAGAAATAGCAGACTATGGTCTATTTTAAAATAGATTTTTCATATTGAATCCTATCTGAATAACCGTTTTTACAAGATCTTCTTAGTTTAGGTTATTTTCAGTAAAATCCTATATGAAGCTAAAACATCTTATATTCATGCAACCGTGTTCTTCTAAATTCTGTGTTATGAGAACACAAATTCTTAGGCCCAATGCAATGACTCATGCTTTCATTTGTAGTATGGAACCTCTTCTTGCCACTGGTTATGCTTTGAATTCTCACCCTTAATTTGAGTTTTAGTAGTTCCTCCTTATCCACAGGGAATATGTTCTAAGACACTAATGAATGCCCAAAATGACATGTGATACCAAATTTCATCTATACTGTTTAATTTCCCTACTCATATATACCCATGATCACATCTAATTTGTGAATAGGGCATGACAAGAGTTTGGTAACAATGATTACTAATAAAATAAGGCATCTATATAAATATGCTATAGTAAGAATTATTAAAAAAAACTATGATTTATATATTTCTGGATCTTTCTATCTTTGTGTGTGTGATGTGTATCTGCATGTGAGGTGTGCAGGTTTGTGTGTGTGAGTGCATGTATGAGAGGGCCACAACATGCACCTGGAAAATCTCAGGTGTTGATCCTCACTTTTACATTTTTGAGACAGGATGTCATTGTTCTACAGTCTACACAATGCTAGTTAGTCCCTAGACATCTTGGCACACTCTTGTTTCCATCTCCCATCTCACAATAGGAGCACTGGCCTTACAGACATTTTTGGTTTTTGACTTGGGTTCTAAGGATCCAAACTCAAATCCTCACATTCGCACAGCAAGTACTTTATGAGGTTGTAAGACGGATTTTCTAAACGGTCTTGTTAAATAAAACATGGAGCCAGGGATAGGGGTGAAAGTCTGACAGAGTTCAGAGGAATTAGGAACAGCTACCAGCCTCACCTCACCAAAGCCGCTGCCTCCAAAAGTGAGTGTGTCTGACTTCCTATACCTCCACGTCTATATCCCTTTCTGTTCTGATCTCCCATTGGCTCTTTCAGCCCATGTATATCACTTCCTCCTATTGCCCATCTCTGTCACTTCCTGTCTGTTTGTATAAACCTCCAGAATTCTATGGTTGATGCTGGGATTAAAGGCGTGTGTCTCCACGCTTGACTGTTCCTAGTGTGACCTGGAACTCACAGAGATCCAGACAGACTGTGCTTGCTAAGTGATAGGNTTAAGGGCATGTGCTAATTTTGTAAGACTAGCAGCTTACCTTGTTCCTCTGAATTTTTAAAATTTAATGTTTTTGAACCATGATTGACAGCAGGTAAAATGAAAGCTTAGAAGGTGAAACCTCAGACTGGGGAACTTGTACTCTTTTAGGTTTCAGGGGAACAGAAGTTCCTAAACCTATATAGTACAACACCACTTTAAAAGTACTTTGTATAAATTCTCTCACTGAGTTTTCAAACCAGTCTAAGGTTAGAAATACTATTACATAACATTCATAACTATAAACAAAAGGGTGCTTAGTGGGGTTAATTACTCATTTGAGGGCACAACAGATAAACAAACAAAAAACTAAAGCTTGGAAGAAATGATGGTTGGGTATTAGGTGCACTCTCCATAGTTTTTATGCCTTGTCAAAAGTGCATGCACTCGAAACCCTCCACAAAAAATGATAGTGTGACATGGAGAAGAGAAAATATGGGTGTAACAACATAGTAACAACATCACTACCAGAACACTGTAGAGATAATTGCCTTCCCTCATCCACTGTCTTACAGGAGAGAGCAAGGACCTGAATTACGAAAGTCTCCTGAGTGGTGTTGTAGAGCTTAAGGACCAGATTCAAATAACAGAACATACATTAACTCAAGATATGAAAGAGATAGGAAATAATTCTGATTAATTATCCTCACATATTTAACTGGCATATAAAGTAACTTTGGGGCTGGATATGAAGCTCGGTGGTAGAGTACTTGCCTAGTATGTACAAAGTCCTCAATTTAAACTCCAGCATCACTAAAATAAGTAGCAAAAAGAAAACTCTTAAACTAGAAACAGATATTTTACTTATCATTTTTGATCTGTTTAAGGTATTTAAGTGATTTCTAGCTATAAATAAATGTGTTAGGAAGTTAGAATCTGTAAGTGTAGGAGTGCATCCTGAGTTATGAAATTTATTTTATTACTGTGGCTTCAATCAAACTCGGGGCCTTGTGAATAGTAGGCACATGTGTTACTACATAGCAATAATCTAGCCTATGTGTTTCGTTTAGAACACCAGAGTAGATGGAGGATTTATAGATGCTGCCTTCTCAGGTAGAACTCATTTTCTTTGTTCTATTCATACCATGAACAACTTGGTTATTTGAATTCTTGCTTCAGAATTTCTTTTGATAGAACATTGCTTTTTCACTGTACTTTCTTTTTTTCTCCTTTATCTAAGTAAGTTGGTAATGTGGCTCTGTCATCTTCTTTATCCATTTCTGCAAATGGAATTAGTTTGCCTTAGGTCCCACATCAGTAAATCAAATGCAATTGTTTAATTATGAATTGTTACTCTTTCTTCTCTCAGCTCCATGCTTAGGACATTGTTGATAATATCCTTCTTTCATTCTTTTCCTTTTAATGCATTGTTTTCCTTTTCTTTTTCCTTCCTTTTTTCTTTTTCTTTTTTTTTGAGATAAATGTCAGAAAATAATATGCTATATTTTTAACTGTTGTATATAAACTAACCCTTATTTTCAATGTATTAATTTTGTCATTTTTTTCTCTTCTAGAAAGAGACAAATTTTGGTTATCTGGTTAAAAAAACTAAAGATCATTCTGTGACTGAATTATGATTCTAATTCCTTCTCCAGTTTCTTTTGGTCATTTCTATCAAATACTCAGTATGAACCACTACTTTGTTGTTGTTTATGACATTTTCTGTTTCTCAATTTGAAAAAAAGGTAGAGAAATGTTACTATATGTATACATCAAGGAATATTTGAAAAATAGGATTATAATTATAATGTATCATATCTAAATCTTCATAAGTGCTAGAGGAGATCCATATCATTTATACAGTCCTGAATTAGTTAATGACCAGAATATGTTAAGAAAAATTGTCATCCAAATTCATCATTATGTGAGCATGATAACGTGTACTTATACAAATTTGAATGGTATAGCTTACTCCACATTGATACTACATAATATCTACACGAATACACACACACACACACACACACACACACACTCACACACACAGAGAGAGAGAGAGAGAGAGAGAGAGAGAGAGAGAGAGAGAGAGAGAAGAGAGTTTGTTGTCCCTTGGGTCACTGGCATGCAGTAAACATTTTTTGTAAGCAAGTGTATTCTCTAAAATATGAATAAAAGGTATAAGTGTTACAATATACATGTAAACCAGCAACATAGTTGTCACCATTATATAGTATTATGAAGTTTATATAATTATATATGTTATACTTTTATACAGTTGGAAGTGCATTGGGCTTGTTTATACTAGCATCACCACAAATGTGTCAATAATGCACTTTGTTATGACATTCTGGCAACAGGCAGTAGGAATTTTCAGTTCCATTAGAGTTTTATGTTAGCGTTTTCATACATGCATCCCAACATTACTCAAAATAGTGTCATGAGGTACTAGGATATAAAACAAATCACTAAAGTTAAAACTTTTTATCTGTGACTGATTGTGGAAAATCAAATGAAAAGTTGAATAAAACAATTTATAAAGTTAACATAGCACTATAATTAAGAAATACAATTAATATGTATCTTAAAAAGACAGTGAAATTTCTTTTTAATCATTACAGATACCCTGTCAACTGTACCCTCCTTGTGTGCCAATTTTATCTTGCTCATACAACTTTGCCTAATAAACTTTACATTCTTGCTATCTTTGTCCTCTCTCTCACTGTGGTTTCTGAAGAACACTGAGCAGTGTTTGTGGCACAGCCTCAAGGCTATGCTGTCTTAAAATTTCCTCTGCCAAAGAAATAAGCTTATTACGTTTAGTTTTTCCTCAATCAAATTATTAGGACAAGGACAGAATGCAGTCGAATTCTTTGCCAGAATATAGGAAGAGTGTCCTGTAACCTAGCTCTGGATAGTGTCTTTGTTCCTTTATGAAACCTGGGCTTCCATTGCCCATGTTTCTTACATTTTCTTCCAATCTTTCACCAGAATGGTTTGGAAAGCTCCACTTACAATATTCAAGGGCTTTTCTAGCTTGAACCAAACTCTTTCCCTTCCTCCTGCAAACCAGTTCTAAAGGCCTGTTGACTTTTATCAACCTATGCAAATCTGTCTACAAGACCTGGGATCTGAGGACCTGAAACAATGGGACAGACTACAGTCTAATGCTATAGACAACCTAGACAACCTTACTTCAGTTTCAGCGTACTTTTATACACGAATGTCACAAAGAAAGCAATGATCCATGGAAGGTTGTTTGAGTTCAGAAAAACATGTAAATAAAGGACAGTAAGCACATATTAAATATTAACTGAGCATCCCTTTCCCAGAACTGTTTCAAGACAGACCAACTTACACACATTTGCCTCGCATGTACTATAGATTGTATCTGTGAAAGCACGAAAGCAAGGCAGAAGGCTATATTCAGATTCAGAGTACACTGACCAGATTGGTTTCTATAGCTACGTCCTGATATCCAACAAGAATAAATGTGTCTTATAAATTGAATGTAAATGTTTGTCACTGGAGGCATGAAATCACGACCAAGAACAATCCAGGGAACAAAATGCACCTGAGGTAAAAGGCCTTCAGCCTTTTTTTCTAGAGCCTCTCTCACAGTTCCCCAAGGCATTGTTCACCATGCATCATTCTTATGACCGTGTTCCAACAAAGGCCTAGGAACCACATTGTTAGGTTTATCAGAGCAGTGCCTCTAGTTCTGGGACCAATTCTCTGTGTTAGTTATTTGTCCTATTACTGTACCATAATACCCATCAAAGCCTTAAGTAAAGAAGGGTTTGCTTTACCTCATAGTTTAAGAGGAACTCCATCATTGTACTGAAAACATGGCTGAGGGCTCAATGCTGGCATTCAGCTCTCTTTCACTTTTTCATTCAGTTTGGCAATTAGGATAGGTCTTTCCATTTCAGTTAACTTAATCTAGAAAATCCTTCACACACATATCCCACGTATTTGTCTATAATGTGATTCGAGATCCTGTCAAGCTTACAATCAGTATAAATCATTGTTTTTCTTTTCATGTATGCTGTTTTCTCTAAAGTGGGGCCTATTCAAGTTTAGTATATTCTGGGTCCTTAATGGTAGTTTACCTTCTAGTCTTAACTTTTTAATAGCATGTTAAATTTATTTTCTGCTGAGTGAAAACCTCCGGCCATTGAATTTCCTTGGATTTCTTAGTGAGTTCCCTATAAAGGCTTCAGTAGAAAAGCAATTATAAGTGATTATGCATTCAGTTTTTCCAATTAACAGCAAAACTAAATAGAAGTAGTTTAAAGAATGAAGAAATTTATTACTGCCATTAAAAGTTCAAAACAGATCTACCCTATGTAAGTCATTTAATTGGTTCAATGACATCATTAAGGATTCTAGTTTTTTTTTTTTTCTGGTTTCTTGCTCTTAAGTCTTTGCTGTGACAACATTGTCCTTGGACTAGTTTTCCTCATGGTCACTAGACAGAAATGAAGAAATATTTCATTAGCATAAGTGCTTGTAGATCTTTATGTCTCATTGGCCAAAAATGAATCACATGCCCATATTGAAAACAAACATTTGCCATAATGAAGAGAGGACTGAGATGAAATCAAGCTATTAAGGAATTATTCCCAAGTCACAGATTGGAGGAGTAAAGTCCCATATTAAGTTGTGATTCAAGCAGCAAAGAATAATAGCTATTAAATATACAATCCATGGTATCTAATCTATCTAGGAATTTGCAACTTTCCTTTAGATTTCTTCCTGGGAAATATGTTTTAAAAAAACACTATTGAAGTATGAGTTACATAAATAAGATATTCCCACTATAAGTGACAGTTCAAAAAATTTGACATATCTTTGTCTGGATTGTCACCACTATAATAAAAATATATGATATGTCTACAACTCAAGATATTCTTTTATGTTTCTTTCATAAACAATTATCACAAAATCTGGATGCAACCCATCAAATTAGTTTTAAAAGTTAAGTGTTTTGACATTCCAAATGACGACGTACAAGGCTTGAAGTTGTTCCACCTCCTCTTGCAAAGTGTTGTTCCAATGAATTGGGTATTGTGTTGTAAGAAGTGTTTCTGTATTCTAACTGCAAGTTCTCTGGTAGCTACATCAATGATGAAGGTTTTCCCAATCTGTGATATGTGTTTTCATTTTTGTTTAATCAGGACTGTAGAGAGCTAAAGTTATTTTTAAATTTTATGAACCACAGTTTATTGATGTTTTCTTTTATGACATCCTTTTTGTTTACTACACATGAACCCTTTACCTATTTCTTGATTGAAGAAAAGTCTTTTGTTCCCTTTTATGTAGTGTTTGGAAAAGTTTTTCCTGTAAATGTGTTAATATCAAATAGTTTTAAGGTTTGAGGGCTATGCTTCATGCTTTTCTCTCATCCTTTCCTCAAAAAATGTAAAAATGAAAGAAAATTTTCAATCATTTTGCTGTGCCAATATATACATAGGGCCAAATGAGATATGGAGCCTATATTTGTCTACCCCTGTTCTCAAAGATTGGCAGTTTTAACTTTTGTGTTCAGATCAATGAGCCAATTCAGAGTAATTTTTATGTATGGTATGAGTTCATGCTCATTGCTTTTTTCTATATGCATTTCTATTTGATTGTTTCAATGTCTGTTTGGTTCAATGCCAGATGTCCTCACTGAGTTATCTTGTGACCTTTAAAAACTGTATGTTGACCTTCTCAGTGTGGCTCTATTTAGGGACACTAAGAGCTTTGCTAACTGTTCTGTATCTCTGTATAGCATTCATGATTATTAGCACCTTAACAACATTGAATATTTCAAACCATGTACTCACTATCATAATTCTATTAATTTTTAATTATTAGATGTGATGGTTAATATTGGTTGTCAACTTGACAGGAGAACCACCTAGTAGACAAGAACCACCTAGTAGACAAGTCTCTAAGAATGTAAATGAGAAGTTACCTAGATTAGGTTAACTGAGGTATGAAGACCTAATTTAAAGGTAGGCAGAACCATTCTTTGGGCTGGGATGTGAACTGAATATAAAGGAGAATGTTAACTTAGCACTGGCATTTGTACATCTCTGCTTCATGACTGGATGAAATGTGACTAGTTGTGTTACGCTCCCATTACCTTGACTTTCTTACCATGGTAGACCGTATCCCCTGAAAATGTAAGCCAAAATAAACCTTTCCTTCCTTAACTTGCTCTTTGTCATGTATTTAGTCACAGTAACAAGAAAAGTAACTAATATGGTGTATAAAACATGGGTTTCATTATATATTACTATTGGGGTAGCATTGTTTTCTCATATTCACCCCCTGCTTTACCCTCTTTTCTATTCTTCCTCTCACATTAATACTCATCTTCTCCCCAAATAATTTCCCTTCTATGTAAATGTCGTATATGCTACATATAAGATACAACATGTTAAGCATGTCTTTCATTTTTTAATCGAAATTTAATTTTTCATCCAATCCATTCTGATTATGATTTTCCCTGGCCCAACTCCTCCCAAATTCTCCCATTCTCCCATCCACCCAAATCCACACCCCTTCTTGGTGACTCTCATTAGATAACAAACAAGCCAAATGAAATTTAAAAAACTAAAAATTAGAAAAATACAAAGAAAAAAAAACCAAGAAATACACACACATACATGTGCAAACACACACACAAAATTGGAAACCATAATATAGAAGCAAATGTGTCAAAAATGCCCAAATAAAACAATATGAAACAAAAATTCTATAAAAATACCATTGATTTCATTTTGTTTTGATCATCTACTGCTAATCATGGGATCTACCTTTAAGTGTGGTTAATGTACCCAATGAGAGACATTGGAAAAAACTAGTATTTTTGCTTTGTAAGTGGTTGTAAATTGGAGAGATAGATTGGATTTGGCAGCTTATGTGTACTTCCTCTTCTCAGCACAGGGACCCATCTGTCTTGAACCTGTGCAGGCCCTGTGCATGCTGCCACAGTCTCTGTGGGTTAATATATATATGAGTCCTGTTGTGTCTGTAAGACCCTATTTCCTAGTAGTCATCCATCTCCTCTGGTTCTTAAAATCTTTCTGCCTCTTCTGAATATCTCCCTGATCCCTGGGGTGTGGGGGTTGATGAAGATATCACATTTTAAGATTGAATGTTCCAAAATGTCTCATTCTCTGCACATTGTCCAGTTGTGGGTCTCTGTGTTAGTTCCCATCTACTGTAAGGGAAAGCATCTCTGAAGATAGCTAAGCCAAGTACTGATCTATGGGTATAGCAGAATGTTATTAAGAGTCATTTTTTTTTTGGTAAATTCCTTAGTAGAACAATCTTATATGGTTTTCCTCTAGGCTCATAGCCTGTCTAGTCTCAAGTTCTTGACAAACAAAGCTGTTCCCAGCATTGGTTCCATCTCCTGGAGTAGGCTTTAAATGCAATCAGAGAGTGATTGGTTACTCTCACATTTGTGCCACCATTGCACCAATGTATCATGTAGGCAGAACACCATAATTTTGCATGAATCCTAAATGGTCTTATAATCCAGAGCCAGATATCAAGGTGAATGCTGAAATGTCAGAGAGACAAAGGAATAAGCGACTAGAGAAACTTCTCACCACTCCCAAATCCTCAGGCCAATAGGAAGGCAAAATCCTATCTCCACAAATCCTCAGACTGCAAGCCTCTGAGTCCTCAGTTGAAAGGCTGTCTCTAGTTCTTGTCTCCTCATGCCCTATATGCCTTTCTCCGCCCAACCATTTTACTTCCTTCCTAGTGCGAGGATTAATTATGTGTGTGCTTTCCAAATACTGGTAGTAAAGGCATGAGATCTCAAGTGCTGAGATTAAAGCCATGTGATTCCCAAGTACTCGGATTAAAAGTGTGTGCCACCACTGTCTGGTTCTTTTTCTCTCCGAGACTGAATCAATCTCGTGTAGTCCAGGGTGGCTTTGAAATCACAGAGCTCCAGATGGATCTCTGCCTCCTGAATTCTAGGATTAAAGGTGTGTGCCACAACTGCCTGGCCTCTATGTTTAATCTAGTGGCTGGCTCTGTCTTCTGATACCCGGACAAGCTTTATTTGATACACAATATATCACTACAATAGACTGCTGAATCTGGTTTATTTTTCTTAATATAATGATCTCCCATTCTATCAATTATCATAAAAATTACATAATTTTATTTTTCTTCATGGCTCAATAAAAATCCATTTTGTATATATCACATTTCCTTTTCCCATTCATCTGTTGATAGACACCTACAATGGTTGTCTGTTGAGGGTATTGTGAATAGTGGTGCAATAAAAATTGAAGTGTTGGTATTCCTTAGAGTCCTTCAAGTATTTATCTAGGTGTGTCATAGCTAGGTCACACGGTAATTCTAGATTTTTGAGGTACTTGATTTCCATAGTGGCTGCATTAATTTATGTTGCCATTTGTAGTGTTCAAAGGTTCCGCTATCCCTGCATCAGTGTTAGCATTTGGTGATGTTTGCTTATTGATTGATGATAGCCACCCTGGCTGTGTTGAGAAGGAATCTCAATGAAGTTTTCATTTCATTTCATTTCCCCACTAGCATATCTCTTTAGGTTTGGATTTCTTTCAAAAATATTCTGTATGTATTTTCCTGAGAATGGATCTCTTACTTTATTTATCATCTTAAGAGGAAAGAATTCATTATTAGCTGAAAATATTTTTGTATGTTCCCTTCATTAGGTGGAGTAAGTTCCCTTCCCTTGTATCATTTTAATGAGGAAGTTTTAATCATGAATGGATACAGCGTTGCCTTTTCTGTTTTTGTTCATTGTATTTATCTTGCCTTAATTGTATTTTTTTCTCTCAAACTAGGTTTTTATTACCCATGATATATGGCAACTGATATCTTTGTGCTATTTCTAATCTTTTCATTTATTTATATGTGTATGTATGTGTGTGTGTGTGTGTGTGTATGTATGTGTGTTTGTGTGTGTGTGTGTATGAACTGCCACTGTATAGATAAGTATGGGGATCAAAGGACAAGTTGTGGAAGTCAGTTCTCTCATTCTACCATGTGAGTTTACAGGAGATTTGTAGTGGGCAGCAGTTCCAGCTGCCTGTAACTGGAAGCACAACCCCTACTGAGGCTTCTGGTAATTACCACGCCTACCTAGGACCTCCCCCTAGAGCTGGCCAAGACCGGTGCCTTTAAGACTAGAGATCCATCCATGCCAGCCCTCTTGGTTCCTGGATCCTGGACTGGACACTGGGTGGTAGACCTAGCAGAGTTCTCCCGAGAACACCGCTAGACTGCATCTCACCTCTCCTGGACCCTGTAACCAACCCCTTTACTTGCTGTAAGTTGCCCTAAATCCCTAAATAAACCTTCTGTTAACTACGTGGAGTTGCCTTAATAATTTCCCCCTATAGGGATTAAACTCAGGTTGTCAGGCTTCACAAGTGTCCTTACCTGCTGAACCCTCTCATTGGCCTTGTCTTATTATTTTTTAAAGAGGTACTCTATTTGATTTCATTACTTAAAATTTATTTTTGCTGACACATAAAACAAAAATCACATGTGTTACTGGAGTATTCTTCCTCTTTATTCTTAAGGCCTTCCAAAATCCTTTGTAATCTGACCCTTCCAACTTTTCTACAGCACATGGATGATGTTGCAGTTATTTTATGGTTTGGGCAGAATTTTAACTGAGTATCTCTATAATTATTTTTCTTGCTTTTAAGGGACTAATGCCTAATTTCCAGCTATTGTTCTTGCTTCCATCTTTGTCTTATGACACTTGAAGCCCATAAAAGGTTTGGCTTTCTGCTGCTGGAGTTTGCATGACTGGAAATATATTTGTTATTGATCTATAATTGTAGTTAGAGAACATTGTCTTTATGATTCTACTACTTAGTAATTAATTGGAATTTTATGGCTCAATTTATGGATATTTCATATGAACCTGGACAAAATGTATGCTCTCTTGTTGGGTAGATGTGCTATAAAATTTTAATTTAGACACATAGATTTATTGTGTTTCTTAAGCCTTCTGTGGTTTTCCTAATTTTCTCTCCTTATTACTGTGTATAAAGAAAGGAATTTTGATATTTCTAATCAGAATTTGGGATTTGTCTCTCATTCTATAAGCCTTTTTATACATATTTCAAAGCTCTGTCATTAAGTGCTTACACATTGTTATATATTCTGATTGAACTGGCTTATTATTAGGAACCGATTTGTTTCCCTAGTCATTTTTGTCCTGAGAGCTACTTTATCTGATGCTGATGCAGCTACTCCATTTGCTTTATGGAGAGGGTTTGTATAGTGCTGCCTCTCTTCAGTGCTTTAAAAAATTCAAAGTATTTTTTTAAAAAAATATTCAAAATGTATGAATTTGCTTATACTATTTGTTTGTTTATTGTTAGAGTATTACTTTATTGGGATATTCACACTGCTTTTACTTAATATGTTATTTTTTTCCAACATACCACATGCATGCTCTAGAGCATGACATATACATTTAAATATTCTCACCACATAGTAATGCATAATATATCATTGTAGGACTCCATTTATCACTTCAACAAATGTTATAAATGTCAAAATTGGTTGATATAATTTTTATTTTTAATGTTCAGTTATCTCATAAAGAATTTAAAAAATGAACTCCATGACTGCTTTGTAATTTTCTGACTTCTGTGGGTATTCCAAAAGAACACACATATATGAAGCTTTGAAGCTAACATCTACAAGGAAGATAAAGTATGTGTCATTTATCTTTCTGGGTCTGGGTTAGGGCAGGGTAAAGAAGGAAATATACTAAAGACCTTTAGAAAAAGTCATGTGGAAACGTACTACTATTGAAAGCTTCCTGAAGATATACTAAAGGAAAATATTTTTTAATTAAATAATTTTCTTGACTCATCCATAAACTTGTCATTTTCACAGTTCTTTATTCTGTTTGAAAACTTTCTAACGTTTTCTTTTCGATGAAGATTTGGTGTTCACTATTTCTCTTCACAATTTTTTTGCTGGACAAGGTACTTTTGCCTTCATTTTTGAAAGATATATGTACAAAATACATAATTGCAGTTCTTTAATGACTCCATCTATTGTCTTCTGTCTTGCAAATGTTCCAATAAAATCTTGTGACATTTTTATGTTTTCTGTTTTTCCTTCTATATAGATATTCACTACAAGTTAATTTTACTTTTCTGAGAGCTTGATTTAGAGGCAGTTTAATAACTTATGCAACACCTTGATCACTTTTAAGCTTTGCCAGAATGGTTCTAGCATAGCCTTTACGCTGTTCCTAACTTAGCCTTTTTTTGTGGGATGGGACTTTAATTGGTCTCACTGAAGTTGGCTAACTATTCACTTAAGATTCTCTTGTTTTTCAGACATCTTCAGTATACAGCTTCTGCTCTCATTCATTATTTTCTTTATCTCCCATTGGATAATATTAGCAACAACAACAAAGAGCAGAGCCCTGTGCAAAAATGGAGCTATTTTCTGATAATCTCTCTCCTTTTATCAAGCCCTATAAAACCCACTTCCAGCCGTCTCTCAGATTCTTGTTTTTGTGTCTTATGTTCAAAGAACTTTTTTTCGGCTTTATTTGGTTTTTTTATTTGTTTGTTTGTTTCTTTGGGTTTTCTTTTTGTTTTATTTTTCCCTTCTACATATCATAGTCTGCAAAGTACGTCTCTGGGTCAGAGTCAACATGGTTATAGGAATCATCTCTTTGTTTCCGGGTATCTTGGATCTTAGTCTCTGTTGCCCTTTGACATGTTTCTAAAACTTATGATTGAACATATTTTGATTAGTTTAATAATTTATTTTAGGAAACTAAGTATAATTCCAGTTAATCCATCATGACTTGAAGAAGATTTTTGTTGGTTTTGGCTTGTGTTAGAGCTCCTTGCTATGGCTGAAAACACCATCTTTCAAAGCAAAAGCTTAAGTGCCTGTATTAAGATTTCATTCCATAACTATTCATGAGGCCACCTGGAAGTAAAAATTGTTTATAAAGAATATAGATCTTATGAATATAGTCAACAATGATGGTGAATAAGAAAGTATTTTTGAGGACTGAATAAAAAAGTGGAAAAGAAAGATTTATAGATATTTTTAAACCAAAATATCACAGTTTAGAACAGAGGGTGAAAACTGATTTGCTCACGTAAGATGTAGAATTTAAATGAATAATATTTCTGTATTTGTGAGTATTTAAGAAAGTAACTGGTTTGGTTTTTTTTATCTTCATTAGTGTCATAATTGTGTTCTTTAAATTATATAATTATCCATGGCAGTATCTGGTTCTAATATGATACAATTGTATGAAATGTTCTAATATATATTATATCCAAGATGCTGACATATATTATTCATGAAATAAAAGTAAAAATATTTGTGCCCTTCATTTGGTTACAACCTAGTATGGAAATTGAGAGAAACACACAAATACAAACACACTTATGGAAAGAGGTAGAAACCTTACACTTAAGACCTGAGTAATAAAAGAAACAACAATTTATACAGATGAGGGGCTAGAGAAATGGCTAAGCACATAAAACAAGGTCACTGTAAAAACTGCCCAAATACAAACATCCCTGTCTCTCAGCCAGTATTAGTGACTACTGATTTTTGTCACTAGTCTACAGTTCTCTCTTCCTGCTGGAGATGACAGAGGGTTGGAGAGATGGCTTAGCAGTTAAGAGCACTTGCTATTCTTGCAGTGCATCAGAGTTTGGTTCCCAACACCCACATATTGGCTCACAAACACCTGTAAATCCAGTTCCAGGGTATCTGATGCCCTCCTTTAGTCTCTGCATGCACCAGACAAACACATGGCATACATACATACATGTAGGCAAAACACCCATACACATAGAATAAAAATAATAAATAAATCTAAAAAAACCACAAATGACATTTTTGCAGAGCACTATGGGGAAATGTAAATGAAAATTTAGTTTTGATATCTTTGCTCTGAGAACTGGATGACTAATATTTAGATAGTTATTAATAAAAAGGCATTTCAGGTAGAAAAACTTTGTCATTGCTTTTGATTATATTGTGTTTTTATCATATGTTTGAAAGTTAATGGCTGC
Source organism: Neotoma lepida (assembly GCA_001675575.1). NCBI lineage: Eukaryota > Metazoa > Chordata > Mammalia > Rodentia > Cricetidae > Neotoma > Neotoma lepida. The sequence goes on from LZPO01087142.1 coordinate 162,032, forward strand.
ATCTTGATAGACAAATTGGATATTAAAAATCACATGAAATTATAAGTAGAATTGGGCTATTAAAAGTGTTCCAAGGAATCTATGAATAAAGATGTTTGAACAGGGCAAATGCCAGTGACTTTTGATCTTGTTCTTTGTTCATGCTCTTTCCACTCATTAAACTTTAGCTGGAAGTCTTTCCATAGAAAATTATCTCTATAAGGGGCACATTTCTTTCTTGAAAAAAAAATGCTGTTAACAATTTGACTCATCTTAATGAGGGTTTTTCCATGCTCTTTGGTCTCCTGCAGAATATGCTGCTTGTAAATTTTAATTAAAAAAATACAAACTAGAGTGCTGTATTTAAGGATGGAAGTCCCTGAATGGGTATCTATGGGAGACAGGTGGAAATATTGAATGGTATATTTCTACCATTATATCCCATCTGGTAAGAAGTTTAGATGTGTCAGACTTCTGCTGATTGAGTCATGATATATTTATTGTAGGAATAACTTTGAAGGTCCAGTACTGATAAACAAATAAAGGTAACTCAGAGAGATAATCATAACATCTTTGCATTATGCCAGAAATATTATTAAATTAATTACATTCATCTAAGACAATATAGTATCCTGATATTTACATCTGTGGTTAGATTAGTAGATTTCTCTTTATAAATAAATATTTCTCATAAAATATTTCTCATAAAATTTCTACACACACACACACACACACACACACACACACACACGGAAAACAAACTCAGATACAATTACACTGTTAATCCCCAGAAATCATAGACTCTAATTTGTAGGATATGCTAAAGATTCGATTTTCTTCAATTGTCATGTCAATTATACACAACTTTGGTAGTTAAATTTATTTCTGATGTAAATTGATCTGGCATTTGCAGAACATTATGAGAATTTTGTGTAAAGGGAAACTTATCAGATTTAAACATACTTAGAAGACTCACAGAGATTTCAAAAGATTTTGAGCAGTTTTGAGTTTCTTACATCAAAAATTTTTATTTGGGGTTATTTTATCTTTAAAGATGATTATTTAAAATTAGTTATTTTTGTTTTACAGGCTTATTTAATTTTAACTATACCTTTGATAAATTTTGCCACTAGACACAGAACTCTCAAATACAGACATCCTTGATAACAAAATGTAAATTTTATGCTTATCAGTTGAAATATAAGTAGGAATTTTATTATAACTTGAATGGATAATATAT
>LZPO01087142.1:165275-181250 GCA_001675575.1 Neotoma lepida
ACATAAAACTCTTCACTGAGCACTGCCTGGATAACATCTCTGCCTCTCACCCGCCTTAGGGCACCTTGGCCCAAAGGCCTCCTGAGGAAGACCAGCTCCCTTTTATTTTCCCAGGGTTCTTTTGAGCAAAAAATAAATAAAAAATCTTATAGATAAAAATATATAAAAAAGACAGACAAAAACCACAAAATAGCCTCGGGAGGGCCTAAACCCACCAGCCCCTTCTGTCTCTACTAAAGGACTTTTTAAAAAAATGCCAAGGGGTAAAACAAAAGACTTCTCCCCAGCACAGCCCAGTATAGACCATCTCAAACACCTGGTGACCGTACACGTGGTCAAGCCATCCCCTAATGCAGCCCTGCTGTGTAAAACAAGCTCAGATATTAGTAAAAAACCTTTGTAGGCTCCCACAGCCCCCTCACACTGTATCATTACAGTCAGCATTTGGCAGGAACTACAATAATGCCCAAGAATAAGTGTCTTCTTTTTCCATCTTGTTTTTTATCTTTTCATTATTATGTCTCTTAGCTCAACAATTTTCTTTTCTAATACAAGCCATGTTTCTAATCCTATATATATTTTATTCTAATAGCTATAGTCCCTGGAAACCTATTTGTTCGGGCAGTTTTCTTTTCTAGTGACTTGTATCTATTTAAATATAGTTCCACTCTTCTTATAACTTCCCTTGCAACCATGCTTGGTGCCACATGCCTGCAATTCTACATACTTGGGATGCTGAAGCAGGAAGGTGTGGGTCTCCCTTTTCCTCATGAGTCTTAGGCCACCGGCCCACTTGGGCAAGGAGCAAGCAGGGTTCTTATGGCTGTGAGCATGACAGAAACAGCTTCCGGGAGTCAGCTTCAGAGACAGCTCATTTATTGAAGCAACAATGGGGCTAGCTTATATACCTTATATACTCAGGCAGGAGGACAAACAAACAAGGAGGGGAATACACCTAATTTGCATATGCGGACCTAATTGAGGACAGATGAACATTAATGACTGCACCAATTCAAATACCAGAATGCATGGGAAGAAGGAGGGAATCTTAAGTATCAACTCATATAGTGTTCTCAGGGATCTCGGTGCAAAGCCATCCTCCAAATAAGGTCAGGCGTCAGGCCTAGAGACATTCTCCGAATAAAGTTAGGCAGAGAAAGGGAGTCCAGCTGAGAAATCGAGTCCTCCATATTGAGCTGAGCTCAGAGCGCTATCTGGACATGGTGAACTGCAACCTTAAATGCAGGATACTCCAACAGAAGGTTTTGATATGAAGTACTGCCTGGTTTATAGAGTAAGGTCAAGACTAGATTGAGCAGTAAGTTCTTGTCTCAAGTGAAAAGTAAAGATAGACCTGGAGATACAGCTCAGTGGTAGAGGGCTTGCCTAGCATTTCATGAGGCTCTAAGTTCAATCTTTACCATAGCAAAAAATAAATAAAAATAAAAACAATAAACATCCTTTATAACATTAGAGGAACTTATTTTACCTGCTTCAGAAACATTTTGTAAGTAATTTGTAAATTTTAACTGTATAATTTCTTTCATAATAATAATTAATATTATTATTGTGTGTGATATGTGTATGTGAATGTAAGAACATCCATGCCACAGTGCATGTGTGGAGATCAGAGGACAACTTTCCACAGTCAGTTTTCTCCTTCCCTTATTGGATCTAGGGAGAAAGCTGAGGTCATCAGGCTTGGGCAGCAATCATTTTTACCCACTGAGCCATCTTGTTGGCCCTTCTTGGCTTCCAAATTTTAGATTTAAAACTTGACTTAACATCTGATATGAAGACATTTAAATACAAAATCAAGGAAGAATATAATAGTATAATACAATGATCAAATTGCTACTGTTGAGCTTCTAAAAGTGTAATATAAAACACAGCATAAAAAATTTCTTTTTATTCTTTAAAAACTATATACAACACTTTAAATGGCCTATAGTCAACAAGGTACAGCATAAATCTGTAATCTCAGTACTTAGAAGGCAGGAGGATCAAGAGTCTGAGACCAGACTAGACTACATGAGACTTGTCTTAAAAATAATTGAATTCTATCAGAAGGTAGTTTTATGACATGTAAATTAAATACCAATTTTTAAAAGTAAAACAAATAATATACAACATGCTCCCACATTTCATATTTTAAAATAGTTGTGGTCACTTTCTTATTGGTCTTACAAAACAAAAATGCAAAGAAGTTATGGTTTATTGTAGACAAGTGCTTAAGGAAATGCAAAACAATTGAAGTTTAATTTGTTTTCCTTGACTAGGTATTTATAAGCAACATATGGTTTGCAATACTTCCCATTGTTTTGTGAATAAAAAAGAGTGAATTCATCATCTTGTACATAAAAGAGTTAGGGAAGATTTGTCTTCTCTTTTCAAACATTTAGAATGAATTTCAAAAAAATATAGTAATTGTATGAAGAATATAAAGCAGTATATTTTGGTGTTTAAGAACATAAAATCACACCAGACAACCTGTGTTGTATTCCTGTCTAGGTTTCTTCTAAGCTTCTTTTAGATATGCCACTTACTTAATTGGGTATTCATTTCTGTTTCAATAACATAAGGATAATAACTTGATAGAATTGTTATAATAATTCACTAATAATCTATGCAAAGTGCTCAAAAGTGTCCATGACACTAATTAAACATCAGTAGTGGTTAAACACTATTATCTATCCACATCTAAAATAAAATCAAACTGTATAAAATAATCATAAATAAAATGGTTTTTTGTTTTTCCTCATAAGATTACTCTTTAATAATCAATGCAATCATGATGATGCTATGTTCTTATTTTTGTGTGCATTTGTAAGTATACTTAATAGAGGGATATGTCTTTAGTGTGGTGAATGTATACAGGGAGTATCATGAACATAAGCGATGCTTCTGTTTAGCTTGATTTGTTCTTTCTGGCCCTTGGTACTCATGACTTAGATTCATTGAATAGTTTATTCACAGAAATATAGTTATATACCTTGCATTGTTATTTCAATAAAATGATTAATACATTTACAACATCATGTTCTGTAGTGTCATACCTGTTTTTATTATGCTATTTTTAGAAACAATGTATTTATTAATTTAGTTTTTAAGTAAGTATTGAGTTGTATATAGCAAGAAGCAATTTGTTCTATAATTAGGTAAATGGAATTCTACACTAGTGTTTAAATTTAAATTTTTATTTCTTTTTCAAAGACCAAATCTAATCTCAAAAAGTCCCAAAATATACAATTTTCAAAAGAAATCTATTATACTAAATTTATGTGAATTTAACCATAGAAGAAACCTAACTTTCATAAGGAAAATTTGACATAAAATTGATGAATATATTACCCTAAAATTTCTTGACATATGCCCTAAAATAATGCTGATGTTTAAAGAGGACTGATGATAAAAAAATCAATTTAATAACCCACGAATGTCTTCAAATACTTCCATTGTACATGTTTTAATTCTGCATGTATAGGAGTTAAAAATAAATGAGAGCTACCAGGCTATGTTCAACCCTTTAAGAGCAAAATATTGACAGGGGATAAAACGACAATGAAATAGTTAATTCTAGTAGTAAAGTTAGAAGGGCATGGTGGTTCATGTCTATAACCCCAGTACTCTGGGGACTGAGGCAGGAGGACAGGAATTCAACGCTGCCTTGAGTGTGGTGGTTTGAAAAAAATGACCGTCAAAGGCTAATATAGGGACCGGCACTATTAGGAAGTGTGGCCTTGTTAGAGTAGCTGTGGCATTGTTGGAGGAAGAAGCGTGTTTCAGTCTCTTCCTGCTGCCTTCTGATCTGGATGTAGAACTCTCAGCTACCTCTCCAGCACCATGTCTGCCTTCATGCCACCATGCTTCCCACCATGATGACAATGGATTAAGACTCTGAACTGTAAATCAGCTCCAATTACATATTTTCCTTTATACGAGTTGCTGTGGTCACGATGTCTCATCACAGCAATAAAACCTTAACTAAGACACTGGAGTATATAGTGAGTTCAAGACCAGCCTGGACTATACAGTGAGACTCTCGTCTCAACAAATCCTAGTGGAAATCAAACTAAACAAAAAGACTCACCCAAGTTATACCAAAAAGTCAATTAAATTTAGTACAGTCCAAGTGTATTTCTGCTGTTGTTTGCATGGAAAAAAATGTGTCAACACTGTATCTTCAACACCTAGAGTCAATTTAGGACCAAAAATTTAGTTGTTGATATTAAGAAACTACTGATTCTTTTAGAAGAATGCTGTAATAACCTATATGATGGTACTCATTCAATAAGCAAGGGACAATATAAGAATAGAATACAATTTAAAATCAGGGCTAAGCCATGTCAGATTGGGATTTTTCAAGGCAACATGAAAATAAAAGAGGAGACCATTTTACAGAAGATTCAGGACCCTTAACTATTTCTATTTTACCTGTGTGTTCACATTGACTAAATATATTTGTCTTTTATCATTGTATTTTTAAAATAATATTAATTTACTTATCAACAAGGTGAAGCTGGGTCTAGTTCACAACATTAAGTTTACATGAATAAGCACATGCTTATAGGTCAATTTGGTATTAAGTACATGATATAAAAATATAATCACATGTAGACTGTCTATAGATACATAATCATATATGATATATTTTAAAAAACCAAGATTTTGAAAGTCATTGTTTGTTTATTTTTCCTAATCCTCACTGTGAATGGGATGTTTAACATAGAGATCTTTAGTAAACATATTGTTAGATTGAGCAGAAACAAAAGCAGACATGTGTGGAACAAATGGTTGCAAAAGAAAGAACATTTTGTCTCAGTTAGAGGAAAATGGCCCTGGAGATACCAGGCAGAAATAGCAGGCATTGAGACCCTTCTGTAGAAGCTCCTTGTTGGCAGCAGCTTACCTAGCACTTGGCAAATTATATTTTGAGTCTCTGTTGGGAATCTATGAATCTCAAAGTGTTAGTTCCTCTTGTTAGTATGCCAGTGTTAGAGGCTTACAGCCAGGAAAACTTTCAGGTCATCCTTAGAAGCCAGTAACTGTATCATATAAAAATAGTGTCAGAATTAAGGCAAAACAAAACATTAAAATTACAAAATAACAACTCTGAGGTCTGATATTTTCTTCTTAGTGTAATATAAAAGGGGTGCAGTGATCCTTAAGGCTCAGTGAGATTGTGAAGTTTTATGGTTGTGTATATGTTGGTTTATGCCTTGTGGTTACAGGAACCAAGGTGATGAAGAAGTTACATTGCATTTGACTTCTTTATATCATTAGCAAAGATGGTGGCCAAGTGACATGGTTGCTTTCATCTTAATGAGGCTACCAGCCAAGACGGCAGTTACATGGTTACTTTCTGTTTAAGATGAACTTATTTCCATGCTAAAATGAGCACATCTTCCATCAAAGCACAAGTCCTTTGAGCTCTATTACCTCATAGATCAATTGTGGATTCTTACACCTTTTTTTTTTTCAAAGAAAAGGCACTGTAGGTTAATATGGATATGGGAAGAAATGGTACCTATGACCATTTTATTATGTTTAGGTATGTCCTTTGTAGCCCTGATCTCTCCAAGACTTTTACCATCAAGGATTGTTGGATTTTGTCAAAGGCCTTTTCAGTATCTAATGAGATGATCATATGTGTGTTTCCCCTCCCCCAGAGGATTATCATTACATTGTTAAATGTAACAATGAATTAAAATTTCATGTAGTTTTCCTTTCTTGATTTTATTTCCAATGACATTAGTAGCTGATGGGCTATGGTGACTTCATCACATTTTCTTAGATCTATTCTAGGCAACTGTAATGACAGCTGTCATAGCCAACTCAGAAGATGGTAAACCCATACATGAAAATTTAACTTGGAGATAATGACTTCCATATTTAGTATTTCAAATGGTAGAATTTACATCTTTTCTCCTAATGATTCTTAGCTGCCTCTCATATTAATGTACATTTGGAACACTGAATAAATGAAATTGGTAACTACTTAATATAACATTGCCTAGTATCATATGTAACCTTTTCAGGTATCCTCAGGGGTTTGCTGTTTGCTGTTTGCTTAGTTGTTTGTGTTGTTTTATTTTTAGCTCCTTGTGCTGTTGGCTTGTAGGATTTTGATGTGTACCCTATCATTGGTGATTCTATTCCTTCTTTTCTATATATTGCAATTAACAAAGTAGATCCTATTGGAATACTTCAATTAATATTAATAGACTCTGCTCTTTGACTCCATTTCACTTAACATTTTTTGGAAGGAATTATCTATAATGAGAATATACTTCAGCTCCCTTAGCTAAGGATTTCACATAACCCATGAGTTAAAAATTCAAAAATTCTAATTAAGTTGCATTACAATAACACAGTTAAATATATTACATCCAATATTTTAGATCCTTTTAATTAAGGGTTTTGTAGTGTTATATCACTGTGTTATAAAAAGACTGCCTTTATTATGTAAATTTGGATGGAAGCCACAATGAAATTAGGATTATAATTTAAAGTAGATGTCAAGGTACTTGGAAAGTGCTAAAATAATATAAGATAAGCTTTTACAAAAAATTAATGATTTTATTTTATAAAATAATGTCTAAGCATTATTTAAATATTCAATCAATACAGAAAAGTACAATGGAGAAAATGAAAACATTTTATGTGAAATTCCACTGTAAATGACTACCATTAATATTTGAGAAATATTCCATACATACATTTCATATATGAAAATAAATACATATAAAACAAGCAAAAAGATAGCTATGTAAAATGCTAGATAAGGTAGCTTGAAAGTGTAGTTTGTTTGCATATCTAAATGGACAAATGGAGAGATACAACTTTATTTTTTAAAATATATTCTATGTGGTGGTTGGGTGGGGGAGTGTATATAATTCAAAGGGAGTTATTTCACACAGAGTCATAATTCTTCCCCTAGGAGCTATAGGCTATATATCAAAAAACAGTTCTGGACAAGGGACACCTCCTTTTCAGTTATTGGTCAGAGAATCCCAACAAATCTCACACAAAACAAAATAGGCTATTTATCCTTCCCTGTATTGCCTTCCAGAACTTGAAGGTAAAATGCTATTGCTGAAGATACTATGAATTTTGTACACAGGACTTGGAAGAATCAAGCTAGTACTAATCTAAAAGCATCATCTCTGAGGGTTAGTTCTCATAATATCAGAAAGCACTGCGCAAGCTGCCAAAGGAATAAAGTATTCAAGAGTCCTACCTACCCACAAAGCCTATGTACCACAATAATGACTACTCTAGCAAGATATCTCCAATTGTGCAACAATGATACAATAGGTTACCTTGGGGATGACCAATAGCTGCCTGTGGTCATTTGAAAGAAAATTTCCCCCATAGGCTTATAAGGAGTTGCACTACTAGTAGGTGTGGCCCTGTTGGAGTACCTGTGGTTTTTGTTGGAGGAAGGGCATTTCTAGGGGGCAGGCTTTGAGGTCTTAAAAAGCTCAAGCTTGGCTAGTGTGTCACTTTCAATTTGCTGCTGCCTGCAGATCAAGATGTAGAACTCTCAGCTCCTTCTCCAGCACCATGTCTGCCTGTATGCTACAATGCTTCCTGCCATAACAATAGTGGAATAAACCTCTGAACTATAAGCCAGCCCTAATTAAATGTTTTATTTTATGAAAGTTGCCATGGTCATGGTGTCTCTTCACAGCAATAAAAACCTAACTAGGACACTGTCTAATTGGACTTAAGGCCTGTTTGATAGGAGGGAACTCTTACCTTGTACTGTAAACCCAGCCAACTACGGTAGAGAAGTCATAGACCCAATAGGATAACCTACTAATGACATTTTCATAATTAATATAGCTTCTCATTGTATTCTCAATACTTATCCTTGTAACCAAAGGTAAGAGTAACTCTCAGCCTCAACCAAAGAAGCTTATTTTTGCATCAGATAAAGTACATCACAGAGATCCTTAACCGGTTACAATGCAAAGAATAAGTTACTGGGGATTTCCAGCCTCAATTAGTATTTCTATAACATAACTACTATACCCAAGGCTCAGGGAATATCACAGAAGAATGTCTGCAGGCATCCCAGGCAGCACTTCTAATTGTTTGCTTGGTGCATTACCTCATCTGTTGTGACTCTGGCAGTTCTGCCTAGTACTCACTGATACCAGGTGGGATTGCCTCAGTAAGTGCTTAATTCATAGGTGCCATTCAGGGAGCCTGAGTCAGCTCACACCAGACATGTTTGGGTGCTGCATATATGACAATTACTGGCCAAGCAATGATATTATACCTAAAAATCATCGAATGAACCAGCAATTCACCTAACCTTGTTAATTACACCTGGAACATCTGGACATGTAGGACAATATTTCAAGGATTTTATCTGAGGTAAATTACTTGATAGTTTTACACTTTAAACTGATTAATAAAAAATTATTAAAAATTTCTTTACAAATTTTGAATTTTCTCAAAAAATGGCAGACAATTTCACCACTCAAGGATTTAAAAACCTTTTTGTTTGTACTATGAATGAAATATTTCAGGACATATACAACCTTCCTGGGATGTATATAATGTTCACCATACTATCAATAAACATAGTGATTCATCTCATATCATTGAATAATTGGCTTAATAATAACAGCAAAAATGAGGCATTAATCAGACTAATAAAGGACTTAAATAGAAAGATTCTTTTTTTGAAATCCACTAATTTATCACAAAAACTTCAGTTCACTAATAATAACTGAACAACCAACTTTAATTCTATTGACCATAAATATGAATACTTGATGGATAAAACAATAACTCTTCAGAGCAATCTTAATGCCATTCAAATAATTTCTAAGGCGGAAAGATCATTGCTAATTGGTAGAATAAAGACTGTGGAATCATATGTTTCTGATGAACATAAAAAATTGTGTGATTCCATGAAATCTCTAGAATTCTTTACAACAGAGGAGGTTCAAACACTACAGAAAGTGGTAGTTAATTTCAAACTCTGGAGGAGTCTCTCAGTAAGGATAATAAAGGAACTAATAAACAGAAGGGCAGAGCCACACAAGTAATAACATTGCCAGGTGGATCTTATAAAATGACTTATCCTGTCACCATCCGTGAGAAGGCAGCAGATTATACACATCCTGAAGAATATATCTGTCAATCTATTCATTTGAGATATTTAAAAAATATTAAGGAAGTGGTAGTCACCTACGGAATACATTCAACATATGTAAAACAGATGTTAAATACGTGGTCTCCTAGAAATAGAATTATATCAGGTGACTGGAATCAGTTAATTTCAGCTGTGTTAGAATATAGTCAACAGTTACAGTGGAAAAGCTGGTTTAGAGAAGAGGCTAAGGCCCTTGAACAACAAGGTAAAATCAGAGGTTTTGAGATCTCCCAAGATCAAATTCTTGGTGAGGGCCATTTTGCTGATTTAAATGTACAAACTACCGTGGATGAGCACACATTATCCTTATGCCATATAGCAGCTTTAAATGCTTGGGGGAAAATTCCAGAACCAGGGAAACCAATTGAGTTATATATGAAGGTTTTCCAAGGGTCAGAAAAGTGTTTACTAATTTTTTTTAAAAGGCTGACCAAGGTTGTAAACAATTCAATATCAGACCCACAATTAAGACAAGTATTAACTCAATATTTGGCTTTTGATAATGCTAATACAGAATGCAAAAGAACACTTACACCTTTAAAGGTCAGGTCAGCACCTTTGGAAGAATTGATTTAACATACAAACAGTGTTGAGTCTCTTAACTATGGTAATGAGGCTTCAATAGGAGAGGCAATTTCCAAAGTGGAAGGAGGTATCAAGGTAACAAGTGTTTTAACTGTTGTACACCAGGTCATATGAGAAGAAATTATACACAAGGTACTCCTAGAATCAATGCTTCTTCTAGAAATAATCCAAACAGGAGACTCCAACCTTCTGGATAATGCAGAAGATGTGGCAAAGGCCAACATTGGACTAATGAATACAAATCAGTAAGAGACATTTGAGGCAACACTTTATCAGCAGGAAATGCCTCGGGAGGCCTCTTGCAGGCCCCCAAATTGAACATGGTCCAAATATTTCCAATCACTATGAAGGAAATTCCTTCATAGCACAATTAAATTTAAATAACCCAGTACCTAATGTAAAGAACTATACTGCACTGGATGATATAACTTTGACAGATGAATCAAAAATTCCAGAAAACAACATAAAACGAATATTTTGGGAGACTTCCGTAAGTGAACAAAGACCAAAGCTTAAAGTACAAATTAATGACATTGTCCTTGAAGGATTAGTGGACATAGGTGCAGATGTGACTATAATTACACCAAAATCATGGCATCTGAATTGGCCTTTTCAAGAGGTAGATGTCCAATTTCTAGGGATTGGAACCTTATCTCAGGTTAAAAAAAAATATTCACGATGGGTTGAATGCATAGGTCCAGAAGGACAAAGAGGAAGGCTGAGACCTTATGTGGCAAATATATCAGTGAATCTTTGGAGCCGAGATCTGCTACAGCAATGGAATACCCAGATTAAAATTCCTCCAATCTCAGGAGTGGAATATAGACTAATTCATATATATAAAAAAACCAGCCACCAACCATTCAAGCAGTACATAAACAGAGCACAACTGCCATTGACCTCTCAGAAATACCAATGGCCCTACCTTTAAAGTGGCTAACTGATAAACCTCTCAGTGTTGGACAATGGCCTGTGACACAAGAGAAACTACAAGCTTTAGAACAGCTAGTTCAGGAGAAGTTAAATGCTCAACATATTGAAGAATCTACCAGCCCTTGGAATTCTCCAGTATTTGTTATTTAAAAGAAATCTGGTAAATAGATAATGCTGAAAGATCTGAGAGCCATAAATAAAGTAATTCAGCCTATGAGCTCCCTACAGAATGGGATGTCCTTGCCAACTCTGTTACCTTAGTCAAGAGATATCAATAGAAGATCCTCCCACAGGGAATGTTAAATAGCCCTACCCTGTGCCAATATTTTTTGCAAAAACCATTGGAAATAATTTGTGCAAAATTTCCACAATCTATAATCTACCATTATATGGATGATATCTTATTAGCTGGTCCAAAGTCAGGTACCATAGAAAACATGTTTGAAGAAGTAAAGAAAGTTTTGTCTCACTGGGGATTACAAATTCTTCCTGAAAAAAAAATACTAAGAGGAAATTCTATTAATTATTTTGGATACAAGATAGATCAACAAAAAAATTAGACCCCAAAAGGTACAACTCAGGAGAGATCGATTGTGGACTCTTAATGGGTTTCAAAAATTGTTAGAAAGCTTTTCCAACTTACAGACTATTATTGGAATACCTGAAGATGGACTAGTAAATTTGGCCAATGCCTTAAAAGGGGACAAGGATTTAAATACTCCAAGAGAATTATCAGCTGAAGCTGAAAAGGAATTGGGTCTAGTAGAAAAGAAAATACGAGAGGTACATGTGGATCAGGTGAATCCAGAACTTAACTACATTGTGGTCATACTCCCCTCCAGACACTCCTCCACAGGGATTTTGATGTAGAGGGAAGATATTATATTGGATATTTCTACCATCTAAACTGAGTAAAAAGTTAAAGACTTATGTTAAAGTTAAAGATCTCTGATTTGATTCTAAAAGGAAAATTAAGACTTCATCATTTGATAGGAATGAACCCAGCAGAAATTGTGGTACCTTTAACTAATGAAGAAATTTCCTCTATGGAAAGATAATGAATACTGACAAAGGGCCTGCAGTAACTTTTTGGGAGGGATTAACAACTCTTATCCCAAAAACAAGTGAATAGAATTCATAAATATAAATGAATCGCTCCTTCCTCACATTGTATGGCAAAGACCAATCTCTGGAGCTCCCACATTCTATACTGATGCAAATAAATCAGGAATGGCACGACATAAATCAGGATACTTAAGTAAAGTGGTTCAAAGCCCCTAAAATTCTGTACAAAAGGCAGAACTGTATACCATTCTTATGGCACTAATGAACTTCATGGAACCTCTCAATATAGTTACTGATTCTCAATATGCAGAGAGAATTCTTTTACATATTGAAACTGCTGAATTTATACCTGATAGCACAGAATTAATATTATTATTTATACAATTACAGGAAATCATCAGAAATAGGGAACTTCCTATATATATAATACACATCAGATCCCATATGGGTTTGCCAGGGAGTCTAGCACAAGGTAACAATGAAATTGAACAGTTATTAATAGGTAATGTGCTAGAAGCCTCAGAATTTCATAACACAATGTAAATAACAAAGGTTTATAAAAAGGACTTTTCCATCACTTGGCAACAAGCCAAGGAAGTTGTAAAAAAAGTGTCCTACTGCCGGGCGGTGGTGGTGCACGCACCACCCACTCCCAGCACTCGGGAGGCAGAGGCAGGCGGATCTCTGTGAGTTCGAGGCCAGCCTGGGCTACTAAGTGAGTTCCAGGAAAGGAACAAAAGCTACACAGAGAAAAACCCTGTCTCGAAAAAACCAAAAAAAAAAAGTGTCCTACTTGTTCCTCCTATAACCAAACTCCATTACCTGCAGGAAGTAATCTTAAAGATATACAAAGAAATGAAATTTGGCAGATAGATATGTTTCATTTTGAAGAATTTGGACGATTAAAATATGTACACCATACCATTGACACCTATTCAGGATTTCAATGGGCAACTCCTATGAGTTCTGAAAAGGCTGGTTCTGTGATTACACATCTATTAGAAGTTATGACCATCATGAGAATACCTGTACAAATTAAGACTGACAATGCTCCAGCATATGTCTCAAATAAAATGAGACAGTTTTTTGTTTATTACAGTATAAAGCATGTTACAGGTATACCACATAATTCTACAGGCCAAGCAGTCACAGAAAAATCTAATCGAACTTTAAAGGATGTGCTAAATAGAAACAGGTAACAATGACTCCTANAAATAGATTACATAATNCTTTATTAACCTTGAATTTTCTCAATGCTGATGAGAAAGGAACAACAGCTGCAGAGAGACATTGGACAACAGAAAAAACTCCTGAGCTAAACCAACCGATTTACTTTAAAGATGTGTTGATATCAGAATGGAAACCAGGATATGTCCTGTGTTGGGGAGGGGGATTTGCTTTTGTTTCTGCATGAGAAGAAAATCTATGGATACCAATAAATTTAATAAAAATTCTTTTGAACAGGAGAAACCCCTTGATGAGGAAAAGTAATAGCTCATCCACTGATGTGACCATTCTACAAGTTGTAAGGAAAACTCAGCAAACAAGGGTCGGGGCAAGATTCTGCTTTTTGTCTTTACAGGATAATAGAAATACTTATCTTCCAAAAAATCATAAAGCCTTGGACATCTAGACATCTACTGCATAAAGGAAGGACCTATTGGTACCAATATACTCTACAGGGTAATATCTCACTGCCTAACATCTGTATCTCTTTAACTCTAGAATAGTTGTGGTAACAATTCAATTATAAATCAAGCTGGCTTTGGAGTTGGAATGTGTCTCTCTCCTTCTCTATACCCAAGCATGTTGTTAAAAGAAAAATTAAGAGATTTTTGTCTCATATCAGAATAGCCAACTGGTGTGAGACAGAAGAAAACCAATAATCTAAGGACCATTGTTACTAAAATTCTATTTCTCTCCAAGCTTATTCTTGATTTCTCAGAATCCTTCCTTACATATCATATCATCTTTAAATCCCAAATTTTCTTTTTGATATTAATAATGTTCAAGTTTTCCACAGTGAAAAATAAGTCTTCCCAATAGCAATCTCTGAAGTTTCCAGAAGGAAGATGGGGCCCCACAACAACGACCCTACTTGGTCCAGAATGATGATGCCATTGTACCTAAGAACATTACTCAATGATCAGCTTTGGACTGAAAACTCTTCAGGATAGTTATAAGATAAGATGGTCCATCATACTACACTTCTGTCCAGAATCTCAGACAATCTTATCCATTATGCTGAGACTGGCTGCAGACTCTATGGCTACTAGTAAACTGATCTAGCAAGCTATCAGTCTTGTATAATTTGCACTGATATGGATTCTTATATATTTGATACAAATGTAAACTATTCTTATATTCCTATTTAAGATAATTTGTATATTGATACAAATACAAAACTATATTTGTTGTTATGTATATATGAGGAATACATATTCCTACTCCTGTTTGAAATATTTTGTATATTGATACAAATGCAATATTATATTTATCATACTGTATGTTCTACCTCTGTTTAAGATACTTTGTATATTGATACATATTAAGGATATTTTTATAATATTGCATATTGCACTATACATTTCTACCTCTGTTTAAGATATTTTGTATTATCACAACTTTGAGATCATTGTCCTTATACAGTATATCAGTTTACAAACTGTTTACCTTGTTAGTGTGAGGTCTTAATCCTTAGGTTATTTAGGTAGAGAAGACTTACAGAGCTATAGTCACCTATGCTTGTCATTTCTATAGTTATGTTAGTTAGGTTATCCAGATTTATAGAAACATATGTCAGATGGACAGGTAATCTTCAAACACTGCATAGACCTAGAGAATATGTCATTTGAATGATTTGATAACTTAGAATTCTGTTGACTTGAGACACAATTGCTCTTGGCAGCCCTGATCTGATGCCGAGAGAATGTTGGGCTTCTAAGACATTTCTGTTTGGAAGTTTGTCTTCATCTTGGCACAAAATGGCCGGCTGAGCAAAGAACTCCCCTTGTCTTAACTGCTGACAGTATGAATGCTATCCTTTCCTTATGAGCAGGACACAAGGAAAGGTGACTATTGAACTCTGCCAAGACAGGATAAGATGGTCTTTCAAAATTCCTGCTTCTGAAAATGGTTTGTCAGATATTCTAGGCCTGTAGCCAAATTGGATGCTCCAATGGTGCTGAGAAACTTCAGGTGACTGTCCAGGCTGCCAGCTGTCTCTGTCTATTCTCACAAGAATTTTGGAAATTGCTTGCTTGCATTTTTCATTTTCTCAGATATTATTATGCTCCTTCTCAGGTCTTTGATGGGGTTGAAGACTAGATAGTTACAGTTATAATCTTCTCGTATCTTGGCTAGAACATATTAGTACTAGAGTTAGAATCTTCAAGATAGGACAGCTATTGGAGTAATCTCGGTAATTTGCCATTTACCTATGTTCTGGACATTTCTGGACATTTAGCATGTCTTTCTTGTTTGATGTTGTTCTTATTGGTTGTAGTTCCATTTTTGTTTATGTTATTACCCTCTGTTTTTCCTGGACAATACTTGATAATCATTCTTATTGTACATAGTTTGCATTAAGTTTAGAACCTTCTTATTTAGACAAAAAGGAGAAATGTAGTGGTATTTGCTCCACCCAAGACCTTGGGCTATAGGGCCTGAAGGAGGCAGTGCTTCTGTCAGTGTATGTGACCTCTTATAAGGGAAGGGAGAAGGGTCACATGCCTATTCTCCCTGCTCCTGACTGGGGTGGATTCGCTCCCAGTCAGATCAGAGGACAACTTCAGCTGTCTACTCCATTCTGTATTCATGAGTGTATTTCCTCAATTTATTTCTTAATAAATTCTGTGACCCATTTAATAGATTCACATGGATTGATCATAATAGTCTAGAAAGATTGTAAGAGGCAGAGAACTAAGGAGTTTGCTTGAGATTATGTTTTCCAGATATAACATAGACACTCCACCTATGAAATCTCAGCAATTTGGTGATTAAATAAGACCAGCATGCATAATGATCACACTGGTTGATATCTGGATGTGGGTTCACAAGGCCCCACCATGAGATGAAGAGCAGCTAGTCTGTTAGTAGCTATTAACAGATGTAGAATCAATTTTCTCTAGGTATGAGACCCCTGATGGATTATCCAGAGCAGATGGTCAACCCTAGATGCATGTACGTATGAGGAACAGTAAGTGGTATTAATACACACA
>LZPO01087142.1:196076-219687 GCA_001675575.1 Neotoma lepida
GCAGCTTTACTTATCAACCAATCAGAGCAACACGTATTCACAGTGAACAGAAAGACATCCCACAGCAATAGTGTTCCTGCTTCAGTTCCTGCCCCTAGGTTCCTCCTTGAGTTACTATTCTAACTTTCTGCTCTAACTTCCCTTAAAGATGGGCTGTGGCATAGAAATATAAGCCATATCAACTCTTCTTTATCCTAAGTCGGCTTTGCTCAGTGTTTTATCACAGTAAAAAAAATCATGCAAGAGCAGTCACCTAGCCAGCAATGCATTTATTAATTTTCAACAATAATAATCATGACACTTATATTTTCTTTCCATTGTGGTTCATGTGATACCACAACATTCATAGTGAATATTGAGATATTTCTGTTTTAAAATAGATATAGATCATTTTATATGTTGTTTTAATTTAAAAATAGCTTTGTTAAAATTTTCTTCTTGAACAGATAGGGTAGTAGCATTAATTCCTTCAAATTTCAGACTGTTTGAGATAGATTTAATCTATCTAAGTCAATGAAGGGGGAAAAATCACTTGCTAATATAACACACCTTTTTTATCTGCCTCCCAAAACAGTCTTGAGAGATTTGTCATTGTTTTGTTTTTATAAATGTACTCTAGGTGTGGACATTTACTTTTTGGTGTAGAACTCTGTATAACACAAAAGATACTTTATGGATATGTGAACAAGAAATATTTTGTAAAAATTATGTTTTTCTCAGACATGTGTTTTTCAAATGTTGTTAGATCCAGTTATTTATTTTTGTTAGAGGAAAATAAGTGGGTGTTGGTATTTTTCCTTCTACCATGTGAGATTTGGGGATCAACTTCAGGTTGATAGGTTGTGTGGCAAGTTCTGTCACTTGCTGAGCCCTCTTGCCAGCCCAAGTTTTTGTTGTAAATTATGGTACAAAAGATAAGAAAGTTTTTAGAGTACAATCTTCTTTATATGATTTCTGGATTATTGGGACCAATCCTTTGAGTAGAGTTTGGGACATGAGTGACTTGGCCTTGGCCAAAAGTATGATATTTTGGAATGGTCTCTGTTTTTTCTGAATTATTTATTTGTGGAAACTTCATGCACTTAAAATGATTAAATGTTTTTATATTTCATTTGGAAGTTTTGATTCACGAATATATTAATATTAATATACATTTGAAAAATGTAACATCTAGTGTTAATTTTGGTAAAGCCAGATAACTAGATAAATTAGGATGTAGATGTAATAGGGTATTAATGAACAGTCCTCTAACATTAGAGGGACCAAAGGAAGCTAAGTATACTTGGAAAACAAGGGAACGTTGTAAAGAACAGTGTATTTGGAAGCCTAGCTCTTGCAAAAATAAGTAAGGAAATTGAACCATGGCTAGAGACTGCATAATGTATTGGAGAGGAGCAAGTAATAGAAATGAGATATGTGGTGTGGATGGCAATTCTAAGTGAATGTTAATTATTGACATGAGCACAGTCATGTGAAGGACCCCAAAGCTTCAGATCTATGGTAATGGCCGGACCTTCCTTATGTCAGGCTCAGAGGAAT
The DNA here is from genome assembly GCA_001675575.1 of Neotoma lepida. Lineage (NCBI taxonomy): Eukaryota > Metazoa > Chordata > Mammalia > Rodentia > Cricetidae > Neotoma > Neotoma lepida. The sequence continues at coordinate 197,616 of LZPO01087142.1, forward strand.
GACAAGGCCTGAGTATGAATTTTGACAGTATGTTCAGAAAGTACCAAGTGCAGCTTCCTCCTTCCAAATGATTGCAACCTGTGACTGTTCCTTTACAGATACCTCCTACTGAGATTAGCTAATTTGCCTCTTCTTCTGCTGCTGCTGTACACAATAAACACACTGGGTTTCCATGGCTATTATTGTTACATCTCTATCAGAGTGTAAGGCCCACCTGATCCCAGGTTTTCTCTATATATGTCCATATGATTTTCATTCTCTGTTGTTCCAGTCAAGTAAATCTCAGTGCCACGCAGGTCGTGGCAGAGACAGTTAAAGGCTAATGCAGTAATCCACACAGGACTTAATAGGAGCCTAGACTGGGGTATTATGCACAGTCAGTCAGAAAATGGGCAGGTGTACTATTTATAACTTGAAATACACAATATTTAGTAATTAAATGATTGAATGGCTGGATACCACACATTCACTTGGCTAATGACAAGTCGAATATTGTAAGCTTTTATATTGATCTTTGAGTCTGCTTTTTGACCTATAAACCTAAATAGATCAAAGGTACTTTAGAGTTTATACAAGAAAACCAAAGGCCTCTATAATATATCATTTTGTGCCTATTTTGCATATGAATATATGAACATATCTAGCCTTTACTCAGTTATTCAAAACAAGTATTGCCTAGGAAACTCTAACAATGGTTTTCAAATTTGAGTCTATCCACAGATGAGCTATAGCAGAGTAATTCTTGAGGGAAGTATGTGGTGATATTTTATTTGTGTACCTCAATAAAGCTTATCTGGGGATCAGGGGAAAAAGCCAGCCACCATATTAAACATAGAGGCCAGCAGTAGCAGCACATGTCTTTAATCCTAGCATTCAGGAGGCAGAGATTCACCTGGATCTCTGTGAGTTCAGGGCCACACTGGGAACATAGCCAGGTGTGTTGGCACATGCCTTTAATCCCAGCACTAGTTAACCATAGAGGTCTAGAGGTCTGTACAGACAGACAGGAAGTGATAGAGCTGGGAGGAAAGAGGAAAGTGATGTAGCTGGGTGGAGAGAGGAAGTAAAATGGCAGGCACAGAACGAGATATAGGTGTGAGTATACAGGAAGTAGCTCTCTTTGGCTGAGAATTTCCTAGAGGTAAGACATTACTGGCTTGCTCTGTGGTCTCTCAGTTTTCACCCCAATATCTGGCTCTGGGGTTTTTTTTATTAATAAGACTGTTTAGCAATTCGTGTTATAGAGCTGAGTCCTCCAGAAGACCGCTTGATACTTGAATCTGAATCAGCATCAATAGTATGGGGCCCAGGAACATGTATTTAGAACAAATAACCCCAGATATTTATGCTCAGACAGCTTTGTGAACCATGGTGATGAACTCAATATATGAAAATTTGCGTTTTGATGTCCATTCAATCTGTGACTGCAAAAGGAAGGTTTTATTTCAGTGATTTTCCTCTTCCAGCAAAAGTGAGGGAACTAGGACCAATGGTTTCATCTCATTGATGTCTCTGTTTTATTTAGCTGAGATGTAAAATCAAGTAGAATCAAAATGAGAATGTGCATTTAAAGCTGGGACTGGATTTATAATTTTCCATTTCTTTACATAACAACTTCAATTCTTCATTCTTTTTCAATAATATGCTCTCAAAACTAGTAGCTGACTCACCATGAAATACTTTATGTGTGGTAATAATTGCATAATTAAATAATGTATAATTGCTTATGTTAACTAAAGCAAAAGAAGGAACCTTTTGAGGAAGTTTGGAACTATTTTGCTCATAAAGATTATGTATACCAGTTACTTTGGTTATACCTATCATTTATTATGATCAGTGCTTATAATTATCAGCATAGCTCATATATTGTTTTAGTAATTAATTAAAGTTACCTAATGTGATAATAAAGTATATTTATTGAGTAATATTTCTCTTTAAATGTATAAAATTTGCTAATTGTTGACATAATTCTTGAAATATTATTAATACCCTGTCCTGAACATTATCATTTCACTAGTTACATAAATTGGGGTTTTGGATCTTTTTTCTTTCATTCTGGTTTTTTTTTGACAGTTTATTCTACCTATTTCCTCTATTCTTTAACATTTAAGAGACATTTGCTAATTGTAGGATGGGTATGGATTCTAGTTCCTGAGAGTGTAGCAAGAAATGAGATTGAGAGAATAAATGTATACTGAATGAAATTCATCAAAAATAAGTGTTTTGCACTGAGTTATTCTTTACTTATTACAGTTACCTTTGAAAAATCAACATGAATCTATCTGTTCATGTGTGAAGCTAAAAGTGTGTTCAAACCAAATCTCTCTCTCCATTCATGTTGTTATATTATTTTATTTTATTTTATTTTATGTTTTTGGTTTTTCGAGACAGGATTTCTGTGTGTAACTTTGGCGCCTTTCCTGGAACTCACTCAGTAGCCCAGGCTGGCCTCAAACTCACAGAGATCTGCCTGCCTCTGCTTCCCAAGTGCTGGGATTAAAGGCGTGCGCCACCACTGCCCGGCGTTATATTATTTTAAATGCTAGAATTTTATGTGGATTATCTAAAACATTATGCAATACTCCAAGTTGGAAAGTGCAAATAAATTTTGGCTCTTGTTACTGTTTTTTAGTACTGTGGGAGAAATGCTTAAATGTGTAGGTGTTACTACGAATTTCTTGATTACCTTCTTGTCATCTAGTCTGAAATTTTCTGGACACTTTACAGTTGTGCTTTTCACATTGAGATCCCCACTGCATCTGTAATTATTTTGTGGTCTAGATTAGTTTTCTCTTACTGTAACAGAATAACACAGACCAATATGTGCATAAGAGCTTATTAATCCATGCTTCTGAATGTAGGAAAACCAAGAGTGTGACTTGGGATATGTGCAGAGGGCCTTGGTGCTTATCATAACATAGTAGAAGGTCAAATGAACCAAGGCAAGGAACAGATGACTGGAGGAAGCCAGGTTCTCTCTATAACACCCTGCTTGTACAATAACTAGCTCAATCCCAAGGTGATGAGAGACAATGCATCCATGGGAGCTCTGTTAATATGGCTCCATCATTTCTGGTCTCACAACATCATCACTACATTGGGAATCATGCTTACAGTATATAAATTTAGAGGACATATTCCAATCCTATCGTGTGAGATATTAGCATTAATCTGGAATCAGCTGGCTAGAAATGACTAAATTTCTTCCTTTCCAACTGTGAATTCTGTGATATCATAATGGTGGCTCCAGGATGCAGGTTTGAATCTTTGCTCCACAAAAATTATCAAGTCCTATAATTAAGACTCTTAAATCAACTCCAGAGATTTGGAGTTCCTAGCACTTCACTTGAAGTTAGGATCTAATTTTATCTTATCTCCTATATCACAATCTCATTTAATGAATAATTCATCATTTATTCACCAAGTTATGATACCACTTCAGTTAAGTACCAAAATATGCATTGTATACTTATGTAGATCATCATGTCAGGACCTCAGGCTGAACTATAGGGAACTGGTGGGTTAGCACAGATGTAGGGGGCTCCTGTAGTGGTTAGTTTCTATGAACTTGACACAAACCTAGACATATCCTGGAAAGAGGGAATCTCACCCAGGGAATAGTCTCTATCAGATTGATTTGTGGGCATGTTGCAGGGGTCATCTTGATTGATGATCAATGTGGGAGGGTCCACTGTGGGTGGGTGCCACCACTGAGTCAGTAGCTGAACATGAGCCTAGGAGCCAGTCAGTAAGCAGCTATCCTCAGTGATTCCTGCCTCTATTGCTGCTTGAGTTATTGACCCAATGTTCCTCAATAATAGACTGTGATCAGGATATGTAAGCCAAAGAAAGCTTTTCTTCCCCAAGTTCTTTTAGTCATGGTAGTCATAATAGCAATAGAAAGCAAACTAAGACAACTCCTTCTTCTTTTAGAGCACACCCAAGTAAAATATTACTGTGCTTTCTAGACTTGAGGACTATGAGAGAGTGAGTGGAAAGAGCTTCAAGTGAAAAAGTCTTGAATGTTAAGTCAAAGTGGAGTGAAGGCACTTCTATTTTCCCTATCAAAAGCAAACTTTATTTCCTATGGAAAACCTCTGCTGGGATCATTAGTAAACAGGCTGTTAGATGGAAGCACACAGGCTAGGAGCACAGTATCTCGAGGAGGATGTCTTCAGGGGGTGGGAGGTCCTTAATTCTGGTTGCAACTTTTCAGAGAGGCCAGTGAATTATTTATGTATCAAGTCTTGCACAGAAAGATAAAGCTTCTATGATTGCTTATAATTGAAAACACACACACACACACACACACACACACACACACACATACACACTGTGTTTTGGGCTAGGAGCCATTCTTAAATCTGTTCCTTGGCTTATTATTATGACATTCCTTTCTGTTATTTTGTTCACTGCATGAATTGTAAAGCCTGTAAATTTACATATATTTACATATTAGTCTAGATATCTTCTATTCTTCTTAGTCTTTATCACTTACATATAAACACATCATTATTTGAACCTACTTTCTTCTATATAAACACCATGGGGGATGTCCCTGAGAGGGGTTTAAGCATTTGTGTTTGCCATGCTTCATCATTTTCCGTGTAGTTCCACACACAAAGCTTACAGTGATGTCTCAGCCAGTGAGTCCCTCGGCCATTCAGGTAATATAAATCTGGATTCTAAATTCTTGTGGGGTGAAATATTCAGAGTTTTTATACAACAGCAGAAACTAGTATTGTTACCCAAAGTCCAGATTTTCTGTTAGCTGCCTCTGCTGATGGAGAGGGTTTTCTAGTGTGCTTCTTCTCAGAGGATACAGTCTTTAGAGCAGTGGTTCTCAGCCTTCCTAATGCTGAGATCCTTTAATACAGTTCCTCATGTTGTGGTGATCCCCAATCATAAAATCATTTTTGTTGCTACTTCCTAACTGTAATTTTGCTAGTGTTATGAATAATAATGTAAATATCTGTGTTTTCTGATAGTTTTAGGTGACCCCTGTGAAAGGGTCATTTGGCCCCCAAAGGGATCATGACTCACAAGTTGAGAACTGCTGTTTTAGAGGGTCTCAGCTTTGTGCAAGTCCCTCACTTTTAACTTTGTGCCTTGCACTGCCCCTAAATCTTGTCTCTTGCTTCCATATGAATCACAGAACATTGATTTTTCTCTGCAAATTACATTGCTATCTTTTCTTTTCTTTTCTTTTTACCTTTGTTGGAAGACAGGTGTCCTAAAAGAAGTTTCAAATAGGAATTTCTCAAGATAATAGTTTTCAGAACAAAAGGTCTCAAGGTAAAAAGTTGAAGAAAAAGTAGAAAGCAGAATATGGAAGAAGGGAAAAGACTAAGTATGCATGTAGTCTTAGTTACAGCCTAGCTTTAATTTGATCCTCCGTAGAGGGCATTAGGGTTCGGGTAGATTGAAAGACGAAAGTTTCAGAGCACAAACCACACTAAGGGGGCTGTCCTGTACTCCTGGATGTCAGTCTCTGAGTTATGAGGATAGGGTCTATAATCCTCTAGATGAGGCAGTTGCTGTCAACCTAAGGCAGTTTTCCTAAGACTAGAAGGAACTATGAACAGTGATCAGTCACAGCATATGGGGTAATTTATACACTGGCCAAGTATCTGATTGGAAAACAGCATCTGCAATAATGTATGATCTGCCTCACTAGTTTAGAGTACCAATACAGTATCACTCACACATAATTTCTCACTGCCTTCATTTATAAAAAGTTACCTCCCTCTAGAGGCCTCTTTTTTTTTTCTGGATGAATGATGCTCAAAGAGAACAGACTAATGAAATGAATCTGCTTCCATAAGCCAAATACATAGAAAGAACTGGAAAATTTACTAGTTTCTGTCCATAGATCATCAATTTGTACAAGCCATTGAGTATTCACTACTGCAGTGATGGTCCTTTTTCAGTCACCTGCTTCCTTGTACTATGTGTCCTAACCTCACACTGAACAGAGACAACTATTTCAGTTCTCACTACGTGTTTCCTTCCAGCAGTTAAAGTACACCAGTCTTAAGTGATGACTAGGTACTAAGGGAATTCCATATGTAGCATCATGGCATATTTCATACAATGTTATGGCTACTAACCTAATATTTATGGGACTAAAGGAGGTAGCTCAACTGAATTTTTATTTTATGATAAGAATGTGATCTTATGTAATTTTCCATCTAGACTTGAGTTTTTCAATCTTGCTACTACTGACATTTTGGACTAGGTATCCATTTGTTGAAGGAGAAAGGGTATTTCCTGTGTATTATTCATTTTCAGTAGCACTTTGATTTATCTGCCCACAACCTTTAAGTAGCACTGTTGCCCATCCCCCCATTGTGGTAACCAAAACATTTGAAGACATTATCAAATATTTTTAAGAGTCAAAATTGACCCTGCTTGAGAACCAGTGATCTAAACATAAACGAGGCTATATGTACAGAAAAGTTCCTTATTAGTATCTCATTATACATTTTATACTCTTTCATTAATTGTGTAGCCTAATGGAGGCAAGTGACTATGTGCTCCTCATAGTACTTAGCATAGTACCTTGTGCATCTTAGTTGATTATCATTTGCATATATTAATCAACTTTCTATTATTGCTTGTTCTTAACTTGAAATCAATTCACTTGAGTTTTAAATTCATAAAACATGTGCTGCTTAATGAAATGAAAGCTAAGTTCATTCTGGAGAGAATAGCTTATTCAAATATTCCAATCTAGTCTCCTGAAATACATGATGTGTTTTTCTTAATTCCCCAGCACATTGATAAATTTAACAAAATTAAATGCTCTAAAATCAGAATCTTAATTTCTATATTGTTTTCTTTTCATAAAATGAAGATGTGTTTGAGTGAATTTGTCTATATAAAGTAACAACAAATGATTTGTTCTTAATTGTGGATTGCTCAAATGATTAAGTAATTCATTAGCAATCAAGAAAAATTGGGAATGATGACCTATACCTGCTATTCTGCTCATATTTTCTTGGCAATACAGAGGTAAGAGAGACTTGTCAGTTATCATAAAGCAGAAGGTAAACATGTTTATTACACGTGATGACACCATGAGGAATGAATTTAGTAGTGAGAAATAAGTAAATAAACATTATTGTGTTGTCATCATCTTCAGTTAAAGAATGGTTAGAACAAAATAGTTGGTTAATATCACTAATGAATATTTTGGAAAAGGAGTAGAACATGATTGCAGAAGTCTAAGAGCAATTAGAAATAATGAAGAGAGAAATGAAAATTCCCTGTTCAAAATTTTTCTCTTGTAGCATTCAGCATGAACAAAAAGTTTAAAGTATAATATATGGATGTCTGTTAAATATTCTTTAAATTTTTACAAAATCTATATTAAATATTGAAACACTTCAGATAATTATAATTTATAGTGTGTCTGGTCTTCTATGATAAGTTTAGGAGGATTCTATGATGATTATTTTTAAGAACAAGTCTCATGAAATTGTATAAAAATGTGTAATAGATAACTGAGTTAAGATAATTTATTGACTAGTCTAACCAAATACAGAAACATTTAATACATGTTAATTATATCCATGATTTAAAAATAGTTTGTGATGATTGTTATTGGAATTCTGCCATTGGCTTTAAGATTTACTATAGTAGAAAGAGCATTTGGCTGTGGTTAGGAAAAAAGTTTCCATGATACCACCTCACTCGTATGTGATATTGAACAAAATAGCTCACCTTTCATATGTATCTTGGGTTTTCTCATTTATAAGATGAGATGTAAGATTCTTTTTATGAAACTATATTTGGTGCTATTCAAACTTCCAAAGATTAATTCTATTTTCATTTGAGTAATAAGCACTTATCTGGCGCCTCCTGTTCAATGGGTCATGCTATAGACATATTAGAAATCATAGTAAAATTTCTAGATTGGGTTATATGTCAAAATCACCGATGAAGTGTTTTAAAAATGCAGATACTTAAGCCCTACTCTAAATACTCAGCCTAAAAAAATCTGAGTATTACTTTTTGGGATATATAGTTTAAACACACAAAGATTTCAAAGGGGTTCTTTCTGATCTGTAACTGGATTGAAAACTACTTCCATAGAGCATACACACACAAAAAAAATTCTGCCTAGTTGATAACATGACACTAATATTAGATGTTGTATTAGTTGCTTTTCTTGTTGCTGGGATAAAAAAACCTGACAAAATCAACTTAAGGAAAGATGGTTTATTTTGCTTCATAGTTTATTGGTGGAGAAGGTATGGTGGCACGGAGAATCTATTAGTCAGGAAGCAGAGAGATAAGTTCTGGTACTCAGCTAGATTTCTCCTTTTTATTTAGTCCTGGACCTTAGCTCAGATATTGGCCCCACCTAGATTTAGGGTATCACTCCCTTCTCTGTTTGCGTCAGAGACAGGGACAGGGATTTTACTATCTATTTTGTTAAATAATTCTACTGTAATTTTTTATAGATATTTTTACTGTCACTCTTTACCATCATCATGGCCACATTCTGAGTAATTTAATTAGTTCTCCAGTGCTCTTTTGTTACAGTAGTTTGACATACTGCCTTGTGAATCAATGTTGCTGCTATCAGTTCTTATAAAACACAAAGACCATTTGATTAATATTAGAGTGATCTGCGGGGTGGTGGTGGCACACATCTTTAATCCCAGCACTCAGTAGGCAGAGGCAGGTGGATCTCTGTAAATTCAAGTCCAGTCTGGTTTACAGAGTGAGTTCCAGGACAGGCTCCAAAGCTACACAGAGAAATCCTGTCTCAAAAAACCACAAAAAAAAAACAAAAAAAAGGATTTAATATTATAGTGATCCAATATTAATGCAGTTTATAATCTCCATATTTTTCCACTTACTGAATTGCCTTTTCCTTTATTTAAGTTTTTTTTCCCAAGACTTTCATATATGAGTACTGTATTTAAATCATTTTGATCCCTTCTCATCTCTTCAACTCTTACTGTGTCTCCTCATTTTGTCTCAAATTCATGACCTCTTCTGTAACTACTGTCACACAAATCACACACACATATACACACATATCCTTCTGTATTTGTAGCTATTCAATTCTTCCTCATGTTTATACTAAACACTTTATGGTGTGTGTTGTCCATGTATGTGCATGTTCCTGTGTGAGTGTGTGTGTGTGTATGTGTGGGAGGGTAGGTGGGTGTGTGTGTGATCTCAAAGCTGATGTCTGTTGTCTTCTTCTATTTCTCCCCACTTGTATTATTGAGATAGGGACTCTCACTGAACCCAGAGCTCACCAATTCCAGATAGTCTGGCTAGCCAGATTTTCCCATAGAACTTTTCTCTTTGCCTCCCAGGTGCTGGGATTATAAGTGTGCCACCAAACACACCTTGTTTCTTGGGTGGGTGCTGGAGATATGAAATCTAGTCCTTGTGCTTTTGTAGAAAACAGTTTATCCACTGAGCCATCTACCCAGCCCTGTAATGCCTCTTTAGGAGTATGAGGGTCAGACCTCAATTGTCAACTTGATCAAATCTAGAATCACCTGAGATTTGGGCCTCTGAGCATGCCAATGGAGGATTATCTCAAAGATTAGGTTAATTAAGGTGAAAAAAAATCTGCTTGCTGACGGTGGCATGATTCCTTGGGGCAGAGCATCCTGGACTGTATAGAATGGAGAATGTGAGCTAGGCACAAACATTTGTTACTGTTTCTTGGCTGCAGTGCAGTATGGCTTTCTTCCTCAAGCTCTCACTGCTGACTTCACCGCAGTGATGAACTGTAACCTTGAAGTATGAGTGAAAATAAACTCTTAATTCTTTAAATTACTTTTATCACAGCATCAGAAAAAGAAACTATGACAAGAAGTTATTTCTGATTTTCTTGTATTAGTGTCTTGTCTTCTCACTTTTTACCATTTCTCTGTTATATGAAATTCAATATAAAAATCAGTTTTCCTACTTCCTTGAATTAGACAGCCAGGTTAAGTGAAATATTTGATTTGATGTTAGTCATTTACACTCAATTTTTAGTTGCTGTCCAAAGACTTCTGGAAAAAGTAACTCTTCCATTTCCTGACCATGAAATATTTCCTTTTAATTTAATGAAAGCAATGATGTTAGAGAAACTTACATATTTTAAATGCTGTACAAGAGGAAATTTCATGATGAAACCAGTAGGATAATATCAATGGTATTTAAGACAGTAACTAATTGCCAGAAGGCTACATATCCAGACTTTAAACTAAATAATTCAGTGTTGATACTGAGCTACCTTCATAATTACATATATTTTGTGAACACTGTTAATGGAAAAACCCTCTGCATGTTGGTACCTTCCTACTCATTTAACCAGTGGTTATATGAGTGACTATATCCTTGGAATAATCTTACACAGAATTTTTGAATATCTGGGACTGTTGAAAGTGTTAATTAGGGAGCAAATATACATTTTTTTCTACTGCATACTTGGAGAGCATTGGCCTGATTATCTTTTTTGCTCTGACATTTTTGTTTTGATTCTGTAAAAACTGTCATCATCCCAGTGTCTATTCCATTTCAGGAAGAGCTAGAGATTCCCTGTAGCATCTTCCATGCCATTTGTTCATCCAATTGATTGCAGCTGTATCCAGAAGAAAAGGAACAAATGTTTTGCTGATTATACAGCCAAGAAGCAGATTAAATTTGGAAACAGAATGTTGATGGACAATAAAAACTCAGATATATGGGATCTGCTCACTAAAGCCAGGAAATAAAGACAAGAGATGCTACTGGTTTCACTCATGGTTTTTATTTAAGTGACTGGGCTCTGATCATTCAGATTTAACATTTAATGAACAAAGGTTAATTTCTGTGTAGCTTTTGTTCATTTTCTAAAGATTTGATTTCTTTTCATAGTGGCATTTAAAAATTCTCTGCTTTGCCAAAGTTATAATTTTTATACTTTAAAAACATCTGTTTGAAAAAGGTTTATACCTAAAACCTAGGCATACACATATATCAGAGAACAAGTGTACACAAAAGCATATTTTATGAAATGACAGTAGTTTTTCTGAATTAGGTTTTGTGAAATAGGAATGAAAATCTATTTATTTTAATAATTTCTGAAAACAAAAACCATCACTTTCTTCCCTTGTTTTGATTTGATTTCAGAGATCTGGGTGTCATTCATTTTGGGATAACTAGATCTCAGACATAGGAAGAGTCTCCATGTTTTCCTTAAAAGGAAAACATTTGGCCTTGATTGATTCTCTTCCTTTATCGTTGATTTGCCCTAATTCAACAAAAAAGCCTTGATTATTTCTCTTTGAAAGGCTGCTTCTCTAGTCAAAAAAAAAAAATCTGCTATGGATCAGTGTGCTGTCAGAAATTCATGCCCCTTCAGTTTGATGAAGGTACTGGTACCATGACTGTGTTGGATGTCAGTTGAGGCTAGATGGATCTCCTGGAGGTTTCTCAGAGAAATCTGACAAATATTTGGCAGAGTAGTCACTGTCTCACACAGATTTTATCAGCAGCACTGTCAGATGGAGGAGCATATAAACACCAACCTGGTAGACTGAACAGCAGCGTCTCAGAGCTGGCAGCATCACACACATTTGTGAGAGAACATTGAGATGAACTTGTAACAATCATCAAACAGCTGCAATCAACACTGGTGTCGTGGGAACACATTTTTCTTCAGACTGCAACATGTCAGAATAAATATCCATTGCTAGAGGCCAGTGGGAAGATGTATGGATGCCAGCATTTGGATAATTGGTTGAGATTTTAGCAGTGGACTTTTTAAAGAAAAGGTATTGAGTGTTACATATGTGCATGTCTGTAGTGACTTCCCTCTTTCACATTAGTTAGTGAAAAGCTTTTCAGTAAATGCTTTTGTTCTCCTAACAGCTTCCTTGTGACCTCTGCCTTCTTGCCTAACACCCAAGCTGTTTTTCAAGGCCAGGATGGCGTACACAGAATATAATTATATCTTTTCCCTGAAATCAGTGTTGTAATTTGACTTTTGTGGTTTGTCGATTGACCCTGGTTTCAAGGTCAGAGAATAGTGCTAAAGGGCTCTGAAGACAAGCTGGCAGGCTGCAGGTAGCTGATTTCTGGAATGAGTTCGTTCTATCTGTTCTATCATCCTTTGAGAGTGTTGTATCAAAGTGAGGTGGGGAATATTAATGAATGGTAAAATAATTAGATAATATAATTCTAAATAATTTACTTCTGCCTGAACTGCTTAACAAATCTAGGAAAAGTGACTTGTTCTTTTAAACTTGACTCCTTCATCTAAATATTCAACTATACATATAATTTGCTTCTCTAACAAAAACAATCTGCCCTTGCTTTTGCCTATTTTGACTCTCACTTCTCTCCTTGTTGATCTATTTGTTTCTTAATCTGTATTTTTGAATTCCTAGTAACCCATACAGAAATATATACATAATATAGTGAACTTTGGAAATTTTGGTAAATAACACCAATTTTTGATAAAGTTTCAAGAAATCTTTTAATACTGTATTTCCTAAAGGTATACACAGTATACCTTTCTCTCATATATGCCATGGTACCTGAGCTGACAATGCTCCCCACAATAACCATAAACAAATGAAAACCATATTACAAGGCACAGGAAACCTCCTTCAGAATGGGTGTACAGGTGGTCATGGTAGTTCAAGTGGTTCCCAAAGCAACATAGACTTTTGCTGTTGCTCTTGATTGCTTATCAGAGGTTGAAGGTAAGCTGTTTTTGCTGAAGACACCACACACTCAGGACACAGGACTTGAATTATTCAAGTTGGATCTAACCTAAAAGTCTCTTCCTATCATCTAGCTTCCATGGTAGAAAGTACTATGCTGTAAGACGGATTTTCTAAACGGTCTTGTTAAATGAAACATGGAGCCAGGGATAGGGGTGAAAGTCTGACAGAGATCAGAGGAATTAGGAACAGCTACCAGCCTAACCTTACACCGCCGCCACCACTTCCAAAAAGGAGAGTATCTGACTTCCTTATACCTCCACATCTATATTTCTTTCTGTTCTGTTCTCCCTTGGCTCTTTCAGGCTAGCTACATCATTTCCTCCTATCCCCCATCTCTGTCACTTCCTGCCTATCTGTATAGACCTCCAGAATTCTATGGTTGATGCTGGGATTAAAGGTGTGTATCTCCATGCTTGACTGTTCCTAGTGTGACCTGGAACTCACAGGGATCCAGACAGACTCTGCTTGCTAAGTGATAGGATTAAGGGCTTGTGCTAATTTTGCAAGGCTAGTGGCTGACCTTGTTCCTCTGATCCTCAGATAAATTTTATTTAGGGACATAGATAAAATACCACCTCACTATGCAAACTGTCAAGGGAGGGAAACTAACAGACCTACACAATTGCAACACCTATAAACTGCAACAAATTACCCTCATGGAAAGATATCCATAAAAGAATAAGAGGCACTAACATATTGGTTGGACCTAATAGCTGTTTAATTGGGCCTAAGGACCACTCAAGAGGAGGGAAATCATGCCTGGCACTAGAAACCTAGCTTGTTTCCGTACCCTCGTAATGTCATGTACCATATAAGAGAATCTACTACACCACTTTGCTAGACCAGCATAATTTCGTCCTACATTCTAAGTCTTATCCTTATATCCACAAATAACTGTAGCTGCCACCCCTCATGAAGGAAGTTTCTCTTTATATCAAAAGGAAACCATCACAGAACACCACAACTGGAAACAATTCAAAGATCAATGGGTCATAGGAAGTGCAACCCCAGTTGATATGTCTACATCACAGCTCCTGTATTTCTGGCTCAGAGAACATCACAGAAGAAGGGACTGTCAAATGGTCCATAAATGTTGAAAAATGTAATTCAACATTACCCATCATCAGGGAAACATAAGTTTAAAATACTAACTCAAGGCATAAGAAACCCACTTGCTGGGCAAAACCTAGATGATTATCAGAGCCAGAATAACAGGAAGCTACTCTGAGACACTTTCTCATAGAAAGGACTGCATAATCAAAACAGGAACTATGGCAATATCAATAGATATGATAATGCAGAAGGAAGAAATTTTCATGTGGTCCAATTCCTAGACAAAGTACAACAGGAAACTAATGACTTCTGAGAGAAATTAACTTCTCCCAGTAATGTCACCTCTAATTGGTTATCATATACAACAAAAAAAGCCACAGCAGGTTGTATTTATATATTTGTGAATGCATTTATAGATATATGAATGTAACAACAATAATCAAAGAAAAAGAAGTTATCAATTTAAGGGTAGTACATGGAAGGAGTTGAGGGACTTGGGAGGAAAGGGATGCAATTATATTTTAACTTAAAATGTATTTAAAATAATACAAAATTTAAAATTTTTAAAAAGAGATTTTAAGAAAATAACTCAAAATAATTAGTTAAAAATAAATCTTAAAAATGCTTAGATTATTTTTCTTGCATTCAGGTGTTCAGTACGTTAGTGTTCCCTCCTTTACTCAATTGTGATTTTTAAAATAGGATATACACTTCATATATACACATATATAAGATATCATGAATGACACTGTTACTTTCACATATTAAGGATACTATACAGAAAATCTTAATAACAAAAATAGGACATTATCTTTTAGAAAAGTTAGAGAATAGATGATAAATTAAACAATCAGAAAACTGAGACACAGGTAACTATCATTCATAATAATGAGAAGTCATATAAAATATTAAAATGATATGTGGGAATAAAGTACATTTTAAATATTACCTGGATGTAGGAGGGGTCTGGTGCTGTTGTTCCCTTTGGGGGAGGGGGCCAAGTAGGCTCAGAGTCAAACCACACAAACTCCGGAAGAATGTCGAAACAACAAGCTCAGTTTACTCAGGAAGAGGCAACCCTTATATACCCTCCACCCCACCCTGGGGGAAGGTCTAATGAACATGCATCTGCTGGTGTGACATAGCTGCCTCTCATTGGTCCAGGTCATCTCCAGCTCGTGTTTCAGCTGCTGTTGCTAAGGCCCTTAGGCAAACCCAGGTTGGTTCTTAGAATGTATCTTTTTTACTAGTTTGGGCTGGTTGACCCTCAAGCCTGTTAGGGATGAGTCATCCTACACCTGGACTTCATCATACACACATACACAAACACATTCACATGTTCTTAAGAGGAAAAGAACTCATGGAGTGAATATATATTACAAAGAGAATTTACTAAGTTGGCTTATATGATTTGGATTGAGTAGTCAAACCATGTCTGTATGAATGACAGAGAGGCTGAAAACTCAGTCCAAGAGGGTGATTGGCTCAGCAATCCCAACCTGGCACTGAAGGTTTCCTTTGAGGATTCCTTGGGTAATGATGATCTTCAGCCTGTGTTGGAAGGCCAAAGAAACTGGATCCTAATGACAGTGAAGGATAGCAACAACATGGGTGGCAGCAAGAGAGTAGATGAATTCCCCATCAGGGAGAGAAGGCAGACAGGTGAAAAGCAGCGGTTTTCTCTAAGAATTCCTGTGTCTGGACTATTGCTGGGAGGTAATGCTTGCTGCCTCTGCTGTTGGAAGGTCTGGCCCTTAGCTAATCCTTCTGGTAAACACCTTAGAGAGCCAGCCAGAGGTATGTCTTAATTGATTCCTTGTCCAATCAAGTCCTTAACCAAGATTAATCAATCGGATCAAGTAACATGCCCTCTTAATGTTAGCACTTAAAAATAGATCATCAACTGCAATTAACTGTCTGAGAAGTAACCCATTTTACAACACTGTTAAATATCTGAAACTATTTTTGTTGCAGATAAACTCTACATGAAATATAACTTAGAACTTGCTAAAGCTGGGTATAGGATTCCTTCATACCTATTAACCAATGGAAGCTAAAATGAATCTCTTGCCAAAGGTTTCAGGAATTTCTGAAGCTCCCAAAATTTAGTTCAAGAATTTAAAAATAGTTATATAAAATATACATGAACATAACTGGATAATTTCATTTGTTTATCTAGAATCAAATAAGGTAAGTGGGTTATCAAATTTCAGATATGGAAGAAACTACAGTAGGTATTTTAATTATGAATTAAATAGACTAGGAACCTGAGGACATAGAACTTAATGTTTGAGTTACATGAACTTATGCTCAGCAGAACATACCTTGCTCATCTTGGCTCTCTTATTTATTATAAGTACTACAGATAAGAAAAAAAATCTTGCTATGGGTAAAGACTTCTAAGCCATTGTTAGGGCCATTTGAACCAAAGTTTACTGCATACTCTGTTCTTCCCAGTGGCTGTGCTAATACTATTTTCTCACATAATGTGTAGAAGGCAGGGAATGGCTTTCAGTGCCAACTCTTGGGCTTGTTCTTATGTCATCATTTTACTCAACTAAGGTATTCGGTGTTGATTTTCAATCCCATTTGACAATGGTAGGGATCTAGATTTAAATGAAGAAGAATATAAGAGAAACAGCCAGTTTACTGAAAGTAATAGGTAGCTAAATCATAGATACAGGTCAAAGATAAAAATTGCACATTGATTTTAACTGGAAACTGGGAAGAAATTAGTTTGAAAATGGATAATATCTAATCAACTACCTAGGTCAAAGGCATAGTCAATAGTCCTTATCTCAAGCCATCTTTTTAGGGGCTCCAATCATTTAAGTCAAGGTTAGTTTAGAATATAATTTCTTTAGGCACTGAGAACTAAACAGATCTTAGTTTGAAACCATTTTCTCACTTTTATTATTTATGGAAATGTGATGAATCTATTTTATATACACTGAAAAATTGAAAAACACATAATTATAGTATACTTATAATAAAAAGTATAGACTATAGAGTAGTAAATTTCTAGATACTATTCATTCATATCTGACAAATGCAAAGACTTTTTTTTTCTAAAAAACACATTATTGGGATTCCTTTACAATAAAAATATGATTACTCCCAAATCTCATGCATCTCCTACTCTACCTATAAAAAAACTTGGCCTAGAGATATTATAAATTTATTCAATGTGTGAATTTATGCATTTTTATTGTGTTAAAAACAAAAACAAAATTTAATACATTAACCGTGATTAACTGTATGTTTCATTTGTATGGAGTATATTCGCATTGATGTGAAATAGAGCTCCATAAATTTTTTATCATGCATATCTGAAGTTCTGTACTCATTAAGGAAAAACTTTTCTTTCTATCTTTCTCTAATTCTCTGCTAGCCACCATTCTGTTTTCTATGAAATTGGTTATTTAAAACAATTCATATAAGTAACACATGAAATAATATAATATTGGGATTGTATGTAAGTGTATAAGTTTTCAAAAATACTATAGTATCTTCAAGTTTCATCTGTGTTGTATAATGTCATAGAATTTCCTTCCAAGCACTGAGATTACTTAAAGATACACACTATTTGTGCCCTTAAAAAATTCTTTATTTTTAAGGAATGAACAATAGTACCTCATTATAGATGCATATCATATTTTGTTCATCCATTCATGAACATTGGGCTTGCTTCCACTTCTTGGCTATTGCAAATAATGCTGCTATGGAAATGGGTAGAATATACCTCTTTGAGACACCCGTTTCAGTTCTTGTAGATTTATGCATAGAAGTAGGATATGTGGATCATGTTTATAATTTTTAACACACTTGTTATTTTCCAAAAGTATATTTGAGTACTGATTTCTCTGTTTCTTCAACTGCACTTAATATCTTTTGTCTTTTGATATTAGCTAGTCTAACAGGTACATGATGATAACTCATTGTGGTTTATTTTCTTTTGTTTTTACTGAATAATTAAATCTAGGGCCTTGCACTAGTTAAGCAGACACAGAATTCTAATCTCAGGCTTCATCATAATTTTCATTTGAGTTTTCTCAATAAAAAGTGATGTTGAGCTTCTTTTGTAAACCTGTCAGCTGTTTGTATATATCTATTCTAATCATTTTCCATTTATTTGTTTACTTTTGTTGGTTATTGTTGTTGTTGGAGACAAGTCTCATAAATCTAGCCTGGCCTCCAACTCACTTTATGTAGCCAGGGATGTTCTTGAACTCTTGACCTACCTGCTTAATATTAGCTCCTGAGGGCTGAGATTACAAGCATAGGTTATTTTATTTTCTGTTGTTGAAATCTAGGAATTTACTTAGGTATGCTGGATATTAAAGCTTTATTAGATATGCAACTTGCAAACATTTTGTGCCATTTGGGGGTTGTTTTTATGAGACTGATTATGTTCCTTGATAAAGAAAGAGATTTCAGTTTGATGTAATCCTACTGGTCTACTTTTTGCCTTTATTATCTGTGCTTTTGGCTTTAGATCATTGAAAACTTAAATTGTAATATCATGAAGCTTCTTTGAGGATTTTACAGTTTTCAGTCATATATTTGTCATAATTTCATTTTGTGTTTTTATTGTTGTTGTTTATAATATAAAAGAAGGTTCCAATGTCATTTTTTCACATATGGCTATCCGTTTTCCAAGAATCATTTGAAGCAGAATGTAGCAATTTCCTATTGAGTTGACATGGTACTCTAGTCAAAGGCTAGTTGCCAACATTAACAAGGGTTTGTTTCTTCTCTTCCATTGGTCTATTTGTTTAACATCAGCACACTGCTTTAATTATTATAGCTTTGTAATATGGTTTGAAATAAAAATGTGTGAGGCTTCCAATTTTCTCATTTAAAAATATTAATTTTTTTGTGTGTACCTGAATGCATGCATATGCACCATGTGCATTCATGGTACCCACTGAGGTCAGAAGAGGCATCCATTCCCTTGGAACTAGAGTTACCAGCAGTTACTAACTGATATATGGGTGCTAGGAACTGAACTCAGTCTGCTGGAAAAGTAGCCAGTGCCCTTAACCACTTAGCTGTGTTTCCAGCCTCCCATTTTTTTTCTTTTCTTTCACACATTTTTGTTTGTTTGTTTATGTTTTTGATTTTTTGTGGGTTTATTGGCTATTTTTAAAGTCCCTTAAGATTCTGTATGAGTTTTAGGAAGAATTTATTTCTGAAAATAAATATTGACTGTACTTTGATAGAGAGTGTGCTGAATGTGTAGATCACTTTGACTACATTATTCCTAGGGATTTTATTCTTTTGATACTACTGAAAGCTGATTTGCTTTATTAATTTCCTTTTAAGATTAATTTTTTGTATTGGTTTTGTATTTTGCAACTTCATTAAACTATTGTTACGGAATCTTTAAGTTTTGTTTATATATGTATATATATATATACATATATATATATATATATATGGTTATGCTGTCTGTGAACAATGCTTATTTCCTAATTTGCATGCCTTTCAGTTTTTTAAAACTCTCTGGTTTGGATAAAACATTCAGTATGATGTTGCAGTACTAGTTGTCTTTGCCATTTGCTCTTCTTAGTCATCATTGAGTATAATTTGAAAATCTTAAAAACTTCATTATGTTAAAGTACTTTTTTATTGTTCTAGTATGGTTAATATTTTAACCATGAGAAATATTGACATTTATCAAATTCTCTTTCAGTATCAATTGAGATGTTCATGTGATTTTTGTTCCCCATATTGCTCATTTACTGTACTACATTGACTGGCTTTTGAATGTTGAGACATCCTTGCATTCTAGAAATAAATTTCACTCAATGTGTGTAATGCTTTCCCTGTATTTTGAATACATTTTCACATCAAAGTTTACTATGGATATTGCTCCATATTTTTTTTTTTTTTGGTTTTTTCGAGACAGGGTTTCTCTGTGTAGCTTTGGCGCCTTTCCTGGAACTCACTCGGTAGCCCAGGCTGGCCTCGAACTCATAGAGATCCGCCTGCCTCTGCCTCCCGAGTGCTGGGATTAAAAGTGTGTGCCACCACCGCCCGGCTTGGTTCTGTTTTTATCTGATATTGAAGAGGGAGATAATGAACCATAAAGTGAGTTTGGAATTATTTCCTCTTTGTTAGTTTTTTTTTGGGGGGGGGGAAAGTTTCAGAAATATTTTTGTCTTATCTTCTTCTATTATCTGGAAATAATCTTCAATGAAGCTATCTCCTCCCATAAATTTGTGTGTGTGTGTGTGTATGTGTGTGTGTTTGCATTTCATATGTAATAACACTCAGAATGAAATCTACCTCCTTAGCAATGTTTTGTGTGTCCAGCAAAGTATTGTTAACTATTAGCAGCCTAGTGTAGTATAGTAGATTTCTAGGTCTTACTCATTGTGTATCACTGAAACATTACTTATTGAACTGCAACTCCCCATTTCTCACTCATCAACCTTGGGCAAACACCGTGCTAATCTTCATATGTGAAATTGACTAGTTAAGGCACTGCACAGGAGTAGAATCATGTGGTTAACTCTTCTGTGATAGCATAATGCCTTCCATGTTCTTCTATATGTACTGCATATAGCAAGAAGTCTTTCTTTGCAAAGGTTAAATAGTATCCCATTGTAGGTTTGTCACATTTTATTTATCCATTCATCTATAGATACTTAAGTAAAAGACATTGTCCTAGTGCAAAGAGGGTGAATTTTTGGTCTATTCAGATCCTTAACAGATTTGAAGTTTTACCCTCAGGTTCATGAGGGTAGATCATTATTTGCTTTACCAATTTACATAATAATTTCTATCAAACACACACACACATACATGCACAGACAGACACACACACACACACTCACATACACAAAGCCTATCCAGAAATAATGTTTTGAGAAATGTCTGGGCTTCTATTACATCTAATATAGTTAATACATATGAAATTAGCCATTACAGTCCTGCAATAAGCCTAGCCCTGCCCAAAAAAACAGCTTCAAATGAGCCAAGAATTTCAACACAAAATTTGAAACTCTGAAACTACTAGATACAGGAATAAGTACGGATTTTCAGAATAGGGCTGTGGTTGTTTGGAAATAAGGTAAATATCAACATTTGAACTTACAAATGTTTTGACAGCAAAAGAAACTGCCAATCAAGTGAAAAGACAGCACACAGAATTGAAAACAATGTTTGTTCATTATGCACCTGACAGAGGATTGAATATTAAATATTCTAAAATTAGAACATTAAAAATTTAACACCAAAAATACCCCAAACAACCCAATAAAAGCAATGGACTATAGACATAAACAAAGAATCTCAAAAGAAGAAATACAAATGGCTAATAGATATTGTTTAAAGTGTTCAAAACACCCTTAGCCTTGTATGTCAACCAGAATCATATGGTAACATTCTATTGGTGAAGACATGCTTTTGTTGCAGAAAATAAGGAAATCCAGCTGGGATGGTGTTGGACACATCTGCTTTCATGGCTAGCTTTCATAGTGACAGAATGTGTATGTAGGCTGCTGGAGGAGATAAGTCATTAGTTGTCTTACCTAGCTGTGTATGTATATGCTGAAATATTGACCTACCAGGAAAGAAATGGCCACTAGTGCAATAGCAGCATGACTCTTATGGAAATAATCAACCTTTCTTTGATTTGATTTGAGGCTCACTCATAAGAGAATTCATGTGTGGTACTACAAGCTCAGTTTCAAAAGTACATTGTTGTGGATGCCCAAGGATCCAAGGGGGAACCTTTTATTGTTGTTTGACCAAATGGGAATGTTATTAAATTGTCTTCTAAATATATATTTATGTTTATATCCATAGATTAGTGCTGCTCCCAGCCTGGGTTACAGAATCTTCTTTTCAGGTGGGTGGCATTTGTTTCGGAGACTCCTAACTGAAAATGCTAAGAACATATGATTGTTGATTTGTCCATATCATCCCCCTCCAAGGTCTAAACAACATCATTGAAGATCAGATAGAAAGAATGTAAGTGCAGGAAGATGGTGAGACATGATATGAAATGCTGTCTTTTGGTTTTGGTGTGAGCATTGCAATCCTGAACTCACAACAGCAGTGGTTACCCACATAAGATTGAATCTATGAACAGTCTGTCATGGATGGCAGAGGGAATCATAAGACTCCAGTGCTCCCTGAAAAGCTATGGATTTTTAATAGCAGCTGAGAAAGAACTAATTTTCTCCAATGTTATAGACTCTGGCAAATTGTCATATTCCAATAAATAACCAAACAACCATGATCATTCCAGCAACCTCAATTAAACTCAATGGGTC
>LZPO01087142.1:219792-251055 GCA_001675575.1 Neotoma lepida
AAAAGTTCAGCAGGAGAAGGATGGAGATAAGAAAGGATAATATGGGGTAAGTATATTCAAAATTCAAAATAAATTATATACATGGTTGAAATTGTCAAAATAAATAACATATCCAGAAAATTTATTATGTTCAATTATATTCAATGGCATATTATAGGGTGAAGTGATAAGCAGATATTCAGAGCAAAATGGGAACCTTTTTTTTTCACTATAGAAAACATAGGTATAACCCTCCCATAGTAGGCTATACGTACTAGTTTTGGATGTGTTTTAGAGGTATTAGTGAACATATATTTCTGACACCTCTACGGGCCTCAAAGAAATTCCATAACAATAACAATGAATTCAACTAGTGCTCATATCTTGCTTCCTAAACATTCTCTATTGAAATGACTATGGCTTCATGGGGAATCATTAATTACAGCACAGGGCTGCAGAAAGTATGTGATAACCATAGACTACTCGGTTATTTCAGAATGCTACAGGCAAACTCAATATGGCAATGAAACCACTTGTGTTTTCTGCTAAACAAACATGTAGTGACTTAAAAATCAAAGTTAAAGGGTGCTGGCTTCTAACCCATTAAAAAATACAAATCTATGAATCAATACTGACAATAATTATAGTGAATGGACAAGAACATCCCTTTATTCCTTTAGAATACCAAATTATAAATTGGAGCGTGATGAAGGAAATCATCAGTAAATGCTAACATAATTATAGGGGGATTTAATGCAGAATAAAATGTTTACATAGTTTTATTATATCTTACAATTATTTATTAAATTCAAATATAAGAATGAGAAATTTACAGTGTGATACTTGACATTCAGTACTTTAAGTGTAGTCAAACTTTCTTTGGACCACCAGCTCCCAAATAATGACATGAAGATTTCTTATTTATTATGAAAGCTTTGCCTTAGCTCAGGCTTGTTCCCAACTACCTCTTAAAACTTAAATTAATCCATTTATATTAATCTAAGTTTTGCCACCTGGCTTGTTACCTCTCCTCCATACTCTATGTCTGACTATGCAGTTTCTCACTGGAAAATTCCACCTCCATTCTTCCCAGGGTTCCTAGCTCTGCCCAGAAGTCCTGGCTATCCTCTACTGTCTAGTTATTGGTTGCCTTGGCAGAAAACATATCTTCTCAATGTACAAAAAGATTATCTCACAACATTTCCCCCCTTTTGTCTAAATAAAAAGGAAAGGTTTAACTCAAACACAGTAAAACTGTATACAATAAGAACAATTATCTAGTAAGGATTACATTTACAGTGTCCTTTCTATTTGTATTTGGCAAATTCAGATAAATACTCTATTATTTACCCTATCTTAGTGAGTCCAAAGTTTTATACCTAAACTATTTTTCATCATAATTTGTATTACCAGCTTGAACATACTCTTCTAGACCTTAAAACATTTTCTTGGATAAAAAACTTAAGCGTTTATATCACTTAATCTTATAAACGTTACATCTCTTTTGTAAGTTTCTTGTCTAAATTTGGTAACAAAGAAAACAGTATAATTATCTAGTCTTCAACCCCCATCAGAGGCCCAAGAAGAATAAAATATTATCTGAATGAACAGGAAATACATAGCAAACAACTTACAAAACTACAGACATGACAGGGACAGCTGGCTGCCTGGGCAGTCACCCAAGGTTACTCTGCAACGTTGGGGAAACCATCTTTTGCCTACAAGTCTAGAATATCTGACAGACTTTTTTGTGAAGCAAGAATTTTGAAGTACTGCACTACTTTGTCCTGGCAAAGTTTGGCAGTCATCTTTTATGCCCTGCTTGTCCAATTTGAACAACATACTGTCAGCAATTGAGGCAAGGGCAGTTTCTTACCCAATGGCTAGCTTTGCTACATTGAAAGAAAATTCCATATGGAGGTTCTTTCATGCCCATCATCCTTTCTGAAGTATATTGGTGCTGCCAGGAGCAGATGTATCTCACTGTTGTGAAAAGCATTGTTACTAAAGCATCTTTAATGCTATATTCTGTAGATATCTGAAGTGTTTGAAATATCTAATATATGTGAGACTAAATAAAACTTATTTCTGTCTCTATCTAAACCCTACTACAAGTTTTATTGTTATCTTAATTATCCTAAACAATTTATAATGATAGCTTTCAAGGACTAGAACTTTACATTAAAATTTCAAATGAGTTACACAGGTACAATACCTTATAGTATGTTGTAACAAATATAATCTTAAATTTGTATCAATATACAAAAATTCATGCCAATGTAAAATATTTGAGACTAGTAGTTGCTTTTTAGTCTAAAGGTAGATTCAATAATCTCTCCTTTTATCCTATCATTCTTATATTGCCCCCTTTTTTCTTTCCAGAAAAAAGTCCCTGAATCTAACCTCCTTTGTTTAGTTTCCTACATGACCATGACCAATAACAACTTGCAACTAATCCCCCTAAACAATGACAAACAGCCATAACCAACCAAATGTCAAAATTCCACCTACCCTAACTCTCAGGATTGTGGGTGTCATGTTCTTTTTTGTTTGTTTGTTTGTTTTGTTTTGTTTTGTTTTGTTTTGTTTTGTTTTTTGTTGTTGTTGTTGTTGTTTTCAAGACAGGGTTTCTCTGTGTAGCTTTGGCGGTGCCTTTCCTGGAACTCACTTGGTAGCCCAGGCTGGCCTCGAACTCACAGAGATCCGCCTGCCTCTGCCTCCCGAGTGCTGGGATTAAAGGCGTGCGCCACTACCACCCGGCATGTCATATTCTTAAAATTACTTCCTGCAGTCTTAGGGGACCCTGTCCTTCTGTTCCAAAAACATACAAACTTTTAAAGGTAAAATACATATCAATCTGGATAACTACTATAAAGTATCTCCTAAATTTTATTAAAATGTGATTTTATATAAAAATTAAAAGTTATAACTATAGTGGTATCTAGAGAATTGAAGAGAAATGGAGAAACTCTCCTATGCCTGACGATTTTAGAAGATGTTTTGAAATATTCCTCCTGAAGCACACATATATGACACATCTGACATATAAAGAATGCTGGAATTCACATTAGGTTTTGATGCTAGTTGTAGATCTGGAGCAACAATACTCTTTTCATCTCTTAGGCCATCTAGATTCCTCCTTTACCTTCTGCTAAGAATGTAAAGTAATTTTAAGCTATATTGCCTGGTGTTCCTGCTGTTACTGTTGAGTAACAAATCACTCCAAACAGAGTGAATAACAGATATCTTTGTTAAGGTCAAGAGTCTTTCACTGAGGCTTGAAAGGCAGCTCAGTGGTTAAGAGTGCTTGCTACTCTTACAGAGGACGTGAGTTCAGTTCCCAGCACCATGTTTGGTGGCTCTCAACCCCCTGTAACTAAAGTTATAGGGGATCTGATGCCATTCTCCAGACTCCACAGGTATCCATACACACATGCAGATACACATATACACATACAAATAAGTAATAAAGTGTGTCAATTGAGGTTTTGGTATCATTTTTGTACAACATTGGGCATTCTTGTATCACCCTATGCCTTGTTCTCATGAGAGTGTCACATCAGCAGCACTGTGTCACCTGCTGATGTGGTTAGGTTCCCAGGGGTGCATATTTTGAAGTTTTTGTATCATCTGATGACACTATTTGTAAGCATTGGAAAACTTAAGACATGGGGCTTGGTTTCTGGAAGTCAGGGCATTGGTGTTATGGCCTTGAAGAGTATATTTGGATCCTATATCCTTCCTCTCTCTTTCTGTTTTTTTTTTTACCCTAATGAAATAAGCATCATTTCTTCATTGTGTGTTCCCCACCAAGATGTTCTCCTTCATTACAGACATTTAAAAAACGAAACCAATGGACCATGGACCAAAATGTCTGAAACTGTGAGCCAAATGAACATTTTCTCCTTTCAAATTGCTTCTTTCTGAAATTTTGACACACTTTTAGAAAGGTAACTTAAGTACTTGGGAACTTAGAAATGCACATTCTGGGATGCTATGCTAGACTCACTGAATCAGAAACTCTAAAGATGGAGCTTGGTGATCTATGTTTTAGCCCTTTTGGTTATTCTGCCATGCACTAATGCGAGAGACCAGCTGTGGTTCTTAATGTTTAAGTTCCATGCTAAAAATGACTAACACAAGAATATTAACTTACCAGATGGGTTGGTGCTTATATTAGAGGATTTCATGTAATTTTCCAAATTTTGTTAATTACTTTAGCAAAAAAACCTATCAAAACAATTTTGTACCTGCCATTACTTTTATTAGCAAACACACATATTGCACAATGCACAATTTTATTAATATTTTAAAGTACAAGTTGTCATTTTTCCAGTTCATGCTATTTTAATAAATAGCACAGGATATTTTGCATAACTCATTTCTATTATGCTCTTTTGCTATTACAGATGAATGGCAATTCCAGCCCTTTCAAATTATATTCAAGTGACTGGTAGCCCACCTGTCCCATACCTGTTGTCTACCAACTGTTCAGTTGTCACAGTCATAACAGCCTGTCTGACAGCCTGAATTGACACGGTGTTAATGAAAAAGAACACCTGGGCTGAACAGAGTTTCAGACTCGTGTCCTGTCAGTTGAAACAGCTGTGGTCTACAGCCTGCCAAGAAAGGGTCAAGAAGGGCAAACAAGCTTTACGGAGAGAAAAAGTAAAAACAGAACAAAACTTATGTTTCTCTAAGTACTCTGACCCCAGTGAATATGAGAGAATTGGCTGTAAAGGGGTCCAAAAGATTTCTCTGGAGATTACATTTCGAAAGAAACACAAGACTCCAAAGAAATGAAACCCATTTTTTTGATGAGAAGAGGTTCTTACACCATGTTTCTTCTGCTGTGTAGCTGTGACATTGTCTAACACAATTGTGTTCCACTTTCTAAGTTTTATGAAATTCTTTCTATTCTTCATCAGTGCGTACATAAACAGCTACAAGTTTACTTTGTTGAATTATGTGCCTGATGGGTATGCTACACTCAAAATTCTGAGAGATGGATATGTCTGTGGCAAAATACGTTATTTGAAAATTTGATAGAACGTTGAGTGGTCAGTTGTATGAAGTTGCCTAAATATGACTGTTAAATCAAAAGGGAATGAATTATAAGATATTCATATCTATGTTTAAACAACATACACATACAGTAAAAAGAATAAAAGGAAATCTGGATAGATTCTAATAATTGTTATACCTTGGTGTTAAGTTTATATTTATTTAGTCTTTCTACCTTTGTGGCTTTTCATATTGCTGCTAAGAAAAAAATATGACTAAAACTTAACTTTTACAATTTTAATGATGACTTAATTTGATTTGAAAGCAGATTGAAATTGCAGATATTTATTGCTAAATTAAATGCAATGCTTTTGCTAATATAGTGTGGTATTGAATCACCAGAATAATGTCAGTTGGGGTGCTCAAACTGCATCCAAGATCTACAGAGTTAGTATCTTCTGTTTTACAGGAGCCTCAGGTGGTATCTGTGCATAAAAAAATGGAGAAGAGTTCAGAACATTAGTCTCAGGAAAAGGAATCATCAAGCTAAGTATGTTAAATTTCTATATCAGGAACAGCATTCAACAAATTTTAGCACGATATTTCAAATTGGAATGGAAACAGAATCTTTAACTAGGGCCAATCTATTTAATTTAAATGTTACATACACATTGGAATACATAGGTAAAGGGAAAGAGTCTCTGCAAGAGAAATTTTATTGAGGAAAAATAAGACTAAATGTGGTGTGTTTCTCATTCACTTTTCTTTCTCATTAGCATAAGTTTGGATTAAAAAAGTGCAACACCTGGAAATAAATTTTGCTTGCAAAAATGATGGTGAACATATGGAAATGGCAAAAATTTCCATGGTTTCACCCTTTCTGCAGTTGTAGGGAAAAAAAAATCTCTGCAAAAGTTTCAATTGTAATTATTTCCACTGGTGGATTTCTAAAGCCATAGTCACTCAAAAATCATTTTTAATTGCTAGTGCACTTATCAGTGAGTGAACTGGAGCAAGCCCAGAATTCTGTGTCTTTTTACATTACTCATCTCTACTCTTTCTTCTTTTATACTCTTCTATAAACTGCTATATAATGTAGTGTTTCATTTAATCACTTCAGAATGCTAATAATATATGCCATTTTAAAGAGTCAAATTAATAGATGAATTCAAAATTTGAATAAGTTGTTAAAGAAGAAATTGTATTGACATGTCTATTTTTTTTTGAGACAGGGCCTCCTGTAGCCTAAGATAGCTTCCAACTTTCTATAACTGAGGCTAGCCTTGAACTCTTAGTCTTACTGCCTTTGTGTCCAAGTTCTACATTTACAAGCATGTGCCAAGAAATCTTGCTTAACTTTGTAAATATATAATAATTTGTGTGACTTCTTCTCCTCCATTCTCCAGTATCCTGTTTCCTGTTTATCTCCCTCTCTTTCAAACATACACACACACACACACACACACACACACACACACACACACACACACAAGAGGGCTGAGTCACCCACAAGGACTGATGAGAGAAACAGAAGGAAAACAATGTGATATGTAGTTTCTCTAATTTCATGCACATGTGAACCACCTGGGAATCTTGTAAAACTGCAGATTGTTAATACTTAAATTCAGAGTAGAAGTAATTCTATCAGTAGGAAAAAATGTACCAAATCTAGTCAATTGATCTCAAGTAAGTTACTTGTATTTTGTGGTTATTTCAGTTCTTGGATTTTGTCTTCTGTAATGCAGAGCCGAAAAGTGTGAGGCTTCAAATAACAAAACATTTGTACAGTAGCTGGTGCCTGGAGCAACTCAATATTAGTATTGTTTCTGTTAAGTTGAGGATCTGACATATAAAATATGTAGGAGCGAAGGAAGTATTACATAAAATGGATAGCATATGTCATGATGTGAAATGGCAAGTTTGCTTAGGTATGGCCTGTTTCAAGTCCTTTGACTACAGAAATTGTCCCCTGGGTCACAAACTGACAAGGAAAAATGGGACACTAATAACATTTCAGCATTCCTAATTTCAGTCCAGACCAACTTGTCTGGGTTATACGATTTGTCAGTTTGTTTGTTTGTTTGGCTTTTCTCCTCTTAGCAATGGATAGTAGTATCCTTTTGGATTTCCCTGTCTTGTTATACTGCTTTCAGACTCATATCTCTTAAAAACTTCTAAGATTCATAATTCTCCCTCCAGTTCTATTGCACAAAGCTGTCTTGCATTTGCTACAATGCTCTACTTATGATAATTCCAGTCTTCGGATAGAAACACAGACAATTGCCAATACAAATTTTGCTATACATTTAACAGCTTCCTTAATCAAATACTTCAGTACTGGGTTACACACCAAAGTTTCCCCACAATATTCTCTGCATGGACACAAAATAATTTCTTTATGCTTGCTCTGTTTTTGTTATTATACAAGAATGATCCACTCAATACATAGAAAGGATTGGAAAAGAAAGCTCAGACTCTCATGAATGTAGGCAGTTTGTTTCCCAGGAGTCCGATTCCTCTGGATAGATTTTCTATAACATATGCTTAGTTCACAAGTACCCTCCTTATACTGATGTGTTCTGAGTTGCCACAGTATTTTTTTAGTTAAAGTTGCATGTATGAATTTTACACTGATGCTCTGACAGTTTACCCTCAATGGGTCTTGTTGAAATCTCATCAGTTGGGTATTCATTATTTCCAGACTGACTAATTGGACTTGTCTTCCTAGCTTATAAAAAAATCTTATTCCTAGTCTGCTAAAACTTTTTTACACTGATAGTATTTAGTGGCAACAAATTGCAATTTTTATTTTGAGTTTTTCATTGTCACTTCCATTTGTACATCTCCCAGGTTTATCTCATTTATTTCTGACTTATTGGCATGAAGTAATTCAGTGTATGATTGTTGTGGCATATCTACTAAACATTAATAAGAACTAATCATTGTAAATATCAATATTACCAATACTAATACATGTGATATTGCTTTATTGCTGAACCTAAATCATTGTTAATATATACTAATACTATTAATAATAATTACACAACACTTTAATATATGAAATATTTAGAGTGAACATTTTTCAGTCACATTGCTAAAGCAATTATATTTTTTCCAAAATTGTCTCAAGTTGGGCTTGGGTAGATGGCTCCACAAGCAAAAACACTTACTGTATGAGTATGAAGATCTGAATTCATATCCCCAGTACCCATGTAAAAATTTAAGTGTGGTCACACAAGTGCCTGTAACATAGACACTCCACAATGTCCTAAAATAACCACACTGTCCTGTATTGAGACTTCTATAATTTTCTGAGGAAGTTTCCCATTTTATGTTAAGTTATGAGTATTAGAAGTTCTTTGAACTGTGTTGGAATAATATACCAACTGTAATCTCCAATGGTTCCTGGCATTGGTTCTTTTTCTAGGAGTTTAACTTTTTCCCCATATAGAAGTACATAGAGCAATCAATGTTTTTTTATTAAGAAATGTTTTATTCATTTTACATACCAATCAAAGATCTCCCTCTTCCCTCCTCCCATCCCTCCAGCCTCTCCCTCCCAACCCACTCCCCACACCCTCCTACAAGAAGGTAAGGCCTCCATGGGGAGGTACATTTAGTAGAGGCCAAGCCAAGCCCCTCGCCCAGCCTCAAGGTTGTGCAAGGTGTCCCACCATAGGTAGTGGGCCCCAAAAAGCCTGCTCATGTACCAGGGATGGATCCTGATCCTACTGCCAGGGGACCCCTACTGCCAGGGGACCCCTTAAGCCGATCAAGCTACACAACTGCCTCGCTTATGCAGAGGGCCTAGTTCAGTTCCATGGAGGCTCCACAGGTGTTTGTCTAAATTTCATGAGTTCTTGCTAGTTTGGTTTGGTTGTCTCTGTCGGTTTCCCCATCATGATCTTGATGTCCTTGCTCATAAAATCCCTCTTTTCTCTCTTCGACTGGACTCCTGGAGCTCAGCCTGGTATTTGGATGTGGATCTCTGCATCAGAGTAGTCAATGTTAATCATGTAATTCCTAAATGCCTCCAAGATAAACAGCTCTAGTCTTCTCAGAAATTCATCATGGGCAAGATTATGATTTTAATTATATAGATGCTAACTTCTTAAAGATTTATTTTATTTTTAATTTGGTGACTGTGACTGTGCATCTATGGGTCAGTACACCTGAGTTCAGGTTGCTGCAGAGGCCTGAAGAAGGCGCTATGGTGTCCTGTCAGATTCCTTTGAACACGAGTTACAGGTTGTGAGTTTCCCAACTTGGGTGCTAGGAATTGAAACTCAAGCCCTTTGCAAAATTAGTGGGTACTCATAACTGGTGAGCCATTTCTCCAGACTCAATCCTGGCCTTTTAGCCTGCATACAATATTAAATAACAATACAATGTTATACACAATAAGTAATACATGCAATTGCAATACCTGTTAGAACAGGTCATAAAAAAAGGGCTACTAAGTTTGTCAACTGATTGGCAGGGTACAATGTATGAATCACATTTGTACTGAGTCTTAGGAAAAATACAGGGCCCGAGAGTTTCACCGTGTACGGCTACTGTAGGAATCACATATTCAGTTTTTCCCAATTGCATATCAAGTACAGGCATTCAATTATTCTATTGAAATCCATTTCAGAACAACTGTACCATGTACAAAGCTCTTGGTTTGATCTATGCCACTCTAAAGAATAAAAATGAAGTAAACCAGTAACCAGTTTTTTTTTATTACTTTGTTCTAGATTCCCCTTAAGAAATTATGGGCTGTTTTTTATGTGTTTCCATATAAAGGATGAGACACACATGTATGGTACAATTTTCAGTGTGTGTTTCAGTTTCAAGAACAGATTATGAAAGTTTTAGATTTACTCTTTGGAATGGGTTCATTTCATTGTCATATGATTTGCCAGGAAGAGACCTCTCCTTTCACAAAATGCTTCTAGAGGAGAAGATCTTTATAAAATTATAAAACTACAGCCATTTAGATTGTAATAAGTCCTAGTGAATCTAATACTCACATGTTCTTAGAAACTCTCACTGCCCTCTCTCCCCCAAGCTAGGAAGCAAAGAGGGTAGTCAGGACCTAAAGTAGATCAGGGGACCAGATGAATAAAGACACATTCATGTACTTATAGGATGTAGGCAGATACATCTATAGGTAAGGAACATGGATTTTACTTGTATAGACGGTACTCAAAAGGTAAACTGCATTGTATGTGATAGCTGAACATAATATGCAGATGTGGTACACATTGAAAAACTTGTTTGTTGAAGATGGGTATTTGGTAGTTAGTTTTATCTGTGTAGATCAGAGAAAGGCTGCCTGTGTTCAGATGTACAAACTGAAATAACACCCAAAAGGGAGATTCTCAGAAGGGCAAAGTGGTAGAGACTGAGATTGGAAGGAATTCTCCTATAATAAATCCATCCTTTTAGCTGGAAAACATTCATTCCTTTATTCATTATTCATCAAATAATAACTGACCATCTATTGTATAACAATACCATAATAGAAACAGGGAGGTGAGTGCAAACAGACAAGTGTCGCTCTTCGAGGTCTTCATAGTTTAGACGTGGACCCTGACATTATTTAAATAACCACATGTATAACTGTTGACATAACTGCTCCAAAGGAAAAGATCAAGATGCTATGCAAGAATAGCATGATGTATTATGTCGTTTTATGTGTTTTGGGTATTATCTACTATACCCAGAGTCACCAGTCAGTCACTGCTAAAGAGCTTGGTGGTATCACCTTTAAAAAGTTGCTGTTTCCTCTGGGGCCTCAGAATGCTCAAGTCATACATAATTTATGACACTTAATGAATGTCAGTGTGATTAGCCATTTACACATCTGTCTCCCAAGTAGCATGTGAGCTTCTGGGGAGTAGAAACCCACTTAATCTGTACTGTACTTTTAGTCCAGTGTTTGGCACACACAGAAGTAGCTCAGTAAACACCAGATAAATTGCTAAATAAACCCTACAGTGATATAAGTTAAAATGATATCTTGAGTCAACATTTTTCAGCAGTAGTGCAGGATTGACCACAAGACCTCTTCTTGACAATTCTCTTTTAATATTCCTGCACATCAAATGGCAATATTTCATCATAGAGTAAAACATTTTGTCTCTATACTTTTTAGAACTATATGCTCATTTTAAGGAAAAACATTTTAAACTTAAATGTGTGTATATGTATATTATCTGCATACACATACATATATACTTTCTTTTCTATATTTTAAAAACATACTTTTTGTATGGCAATACAAGACACACATTAAAGAGCAATATAATATAATGATTTGATGTTTATTTCAACAGTAGGAAAAAAAATTCAGGAATTCAAGGAATTCCTCCTGCCAGAACAAATTTAAAAGGAATAATCTACATTTTCAAAGTGAGTTAATGAGACACATACAGAGATTTTCCTTATATCTGCTTCTATA
Organism: Neotoma lepida; assembly: GCA_001675575.1. Lineage (NCBI taxonomy): Eukaryota > Metazoa > Chordata > Mammalia > Rodentia > Cricetidae > Neotoma > Neotoma lepida. The sequence continues at coordinate 231,224 of LZPO01087142.1, forward strand.
TGTGGATATATATTATCTATATACATATAAGTAGATATTTTCTAGCTCATTGTTGATATTAAAATGATAAGCCCTCTGCATGAGAGATATTCATGTTCTGCAATTCTTGTACACACACACATGCACACACACACACACAAACACAAAATTGTATACATACATACATATATGTGCAAGTGTTCATTGTGTTTGTGTACTTTGTGTAGTTGTGGTCCCTGGCCCTGCTTCTAGTACAGCCTCAGGAGTGGAAATAATTGGAAAAGATATGTACACATATGTAAGATTTTTTTAAAGATATAATTTAAAAAATACATTTAGTATTTGGCAGTCAAATCCAATTAATTATCGGTTGGGGCGCAAAGAATTAAAATACCAAATAAATCCCAAAGTGCCCTCCATGAATGAGTGAAGCATATTGCAATGTCACTAACTCCAAACTTGGTTGACATCATGATGAGGGACTTCAAACTTGTTCACTACTACTCTTTCATTTTGTGAGTGAGAAGGGCTCAGTACTTTTAGTATGCACCCACTCAAGTCTTCTTTGGTACTTTTACTTCTCAGTTTTACTCTAACTCTTCTGCTTGAACCTCTACCAAGGCCTAGAATGTGTTTGCATACACTTGGCATATTTAACTTATACCCCATAACGAGATGGGGATATTGTAGAAGCAGGAGTGTGAAAAGAATTTAGAAAGGTAAATTTTTTTTTTTCTGGTTGGCCTGCCATAATAACTATGGATAATTCTGTAGATGATTATAGTTCAATAAGTATGCTAAAAGATAACTCTGAGCCAGACAATGATGTAGCCTTTGAGACACTCCTGTGCCTAGAGCAGGAAGGTCCCAATTTCTTAGCCATCTTAATTCTGGTCAAGGAAAGGATGGGTTCCCACAAAAGCAAAATTCTCCTTAATGAGCTGATAATTGTTTACATGCAGACAGAAGTTGCTTCATGCTATTTCTCCTAATTTTACTAATGCATTCCTGGCCCTGCTGCTACTATAGCCTCAGGCAAACTACCATAAAAATGCAGGTGTGCTTAGCAGGTATAATAAAAGTATAATAAAAGTGCAGATGCGCATAGCAGGTTTGTCAGTTGATCTGCTCGTATGAGCTTAAAAGAACTTCACATTTCTATAAATTAAGAAATGAATCACTGTTGCCCTGATTCTCTGATTGCCCTGTCTTCATCATTTTCTCCCCAGGCCCAGACTGACGAGGCTATTTTACAAGAGTTGAAGATGACTCATTACCCCACATTACTTTGTCTCACAGATGGCATCATTTTATCTTATGCACAAAGAGACTGACAAGTGACATTGTTGCATTGATTTTATTGTATTAGGCTATGGAGAGCACTGACTGTGATGAATATGTAATGTGGGACAGGCGTTTGCATTTGGAACTTGGGACTTTGGAAGGCTAGACAGATAAAAAAGAAAAAAATTTCAAAAGATAGCATATAGAGAATGGAGGAAAAAAGTGGCAAGAAATAGTGTAAGATATTTTCTATATACCAGAGAATACTGAAGACCAGTTAATGGTTCTTAGGCTAATTTGGTCATTTGGCACTGAAAAGTAGTTTCAAAACTGCTAAAACTGTTGACTCAAGGCTTTTCAACTCTTGTCCATAGGTATATACTTAACTGATAATTTGCATTAACCAAGGAACCAAGGGAAGCAGTCAGGCTGAGTAAATGATGAGTTTCTTGCCAACGTTGAAATGTTAAGGCAACACTATTCCTCTCCTATGAGAGATAAGTACCCTATGCCATGTGTGCACATATGGACATGTGCAAGAATTCATTATGTGCTTTCCTTTAGTAATGGTCCCTGAATGCAGATGTGGCAGGAGTCAAAATGGCTGTAGAGTCACTAGGAAGTAGTTTCATCCTACCAAGCTGAATGAGTCAGAGATAATTTCATAGCTTTTATTTATTTATTTATTTTGACATATTCAGGGAGAAAAATAAAAGCTGTCATCTGAGTAGAATCCTGTATCAATTTCTTTTGTCAGAAAGCTACATGTTTTCTTATAGATAGATATCTGCCACTGTGAGCATCGAATTATCAAAGCTTGTTGTGATAAAACAGGGTACATTTTACTCAACAAACCATGCAAACACTGGTGTAGCACAGCTAGATAATAGTGCTCCTTAAGTCACTTGATGACATTTATTAAAACTCAGGTTTCCTACATCAAAGCCAGAAATATATTTTTGTTTGTGTAGCACATATTAATTTTACCTTGTTATAAATTCTGGAAACAAGATATATCACAGTATTTTTAAGCCAAATGAAATCTGATCTTGAGGTCTTTTTATGAGGATTATGGGGAAGATTTAATGCAGGTGACCATAGGGTATGCCTTCACATCTCTCTAGGGTTTACATAGTCCACAATTTAAAATGCCTGTACTAATATGCTTATTAGCTAAGCTTTGGCACAGTTTGTGGCTGGGGCTAGCTTCTCTAGTGTTCTTTATAGAGAACTTAGGCGTTCTCTGTCTCTTCCCCAGCTGAGCACATGTTTTTATAACAAACGTCTCACAATTTGAAGACCACAAAAGAGAGTGACCTTTCCAGTCCTGGGACTCCCTTCTGCCTATACTTCGTTATTTCCGTCATCTCTATTGTAAACAACTTCTCTCCATCGAGTCCCTCCCTGGATAGTTTCACATAATGCCTTCCCGGCGAACCTTTGAACAATTCGGTTGCCAGTCATTCTTGTGGGAAAGTCAAGGAGGAAATGTTGAAAACAATCTCTTTTATCAAATGACTCTATCCCATTTGCAGTAGTCTTCGTTACAGAAACAATGCAAGCTCCTATAACTACCCTGGTGGGAGAGGGGCTATGCTGAAGTTATGCTGCACCCCTCTCTTTAGTTATCAGACTATTGAAACAGTGGCCCCCTAAGAACTAAAATTCTCCCAGGAATCCTGTACTGGAGAAAGCAAAAAACTGAATCCCTAGAACCAGACAGAGGTAGAACTTGCCTCCAGGGAAAAAAACCACACAGTTCAGATAACAACATATGCATATTTCATGGCTCTTGTTTCCTCTTTTGTGTAAAAATTTTATGTCTGCTTCAGAAAAGGCAGAGAGAAATTTGGAGTTTTTCCCTGGTGTGACTAATTTAAATTAAATAATCCATTTTCCTTACTATATCCCACTTTTTCTGAAGATATTGTTTTTTGTTTTTGTTTTCTTATTTTTGTTTTGTTTTGTTTTATTTGTTTGTTTGTTGGTTTTGGTGTTTTGAGACAGGGTTTCTCTGTGTAGCCCTGACTATCCTCTGTAGAACAGGTCGGCCTCGGACTCACAGATCTCTGTTTGCCTCTGCCTTCCGAGTGCTAGGATTAAAGTTGTGAGATGTGGTTTTATAAACCTAAGTGTCCCCCACAATGCAACACCTCCACTATCGCAAAGTAAATCTAAGGAGCACGTAGCTGCAGTCTGGTATTGATTAACTAGCCACAAGGATAGAGGGCCAATGTTAGGATGGAAACCATCCTAGATTAATCTTTCCCAAGTGAACTGTGCCACCATTCCTTCACTTCCTTTAAAAACCGGTGGCTTTCCATTGACTATTAAACTAAACAAAACCTTTGCGATCCCTAAAACATGACCTTGATTTCTCTTTTCTGTTCTCTCTCATAAATAACCTGCATTTGGGCCAAATTGGATTGTGTTAAATGAAGACTGTGGTTTCTTGGATCCTGCAGAGCTGCCTGGTTTGCGATGCTCTTTGAGATTTAACCCAATTGAACTCACAAGCTCTTTCCTCCAAGAATTTTTTTTCCTCTTGATTCGTTTCACTTCATTTCTTTCTCCTTTTCTCCTTTGAACCTCAAAACATTATATTTCTACTTCTGCTTTTGACTTTCTCATAGTCTGCCTTGGATTTTGGTTATTTATATTCTTGCTTTAGCTTTTCAACTGAATTGCAGATTTCCTGAGGGCAAGGACTGTGACCTAGGGCTGAGAAGTCTAGCCAAATGCCTCAATGCCTGGATAGTCAACAATACTTTTGAAATTAGTAGATCAAATTCTAACCTATTTTTTGATTAGACACTATTTTCTTCCTCCTGATAGTGCCTCCAGTTGTTTGGTGCTAGATCTGTTTTTATACATGTGAATTTCTCTCTCCAACAGTTCTCACACCTTGGCCTCCTACAGAGTAAACACATACATAGCTATTTGTTTCTGGTTGGTTTAGTTTTAGTTTTCCTTGTAGCTTCTTTTCTGATCTGTAAGTCACAGAGCATTTCTTTGTCCACTTTGCTCTTGAAGTTACATTAGACTGTTGGAAAAGCTGTAATTATTCCAGGCTCTGCATTTGTCCAACTTACTGAAAAGCAAAAGGTTAATTTTAACAGCACAAAATTGACTTTTAATTTAAAAAGTAGGTGGAGGAGGGACTATCCCAAATAGGAAGGGCCTTATTCTGACCTTAGCAAAGGCTAATTCCCATCTTTCCTGCTACTGTCCTCTAACCTGGATATTCTTTGTGACCTAGCTGAAGTAGCCTTTTAGTGGAGATAGTTCTAGTTGGTTTTTGCTGGGACTACACTCTTTACATGTATCACATTGTAATTATCCTTTGAAACACCCTTCCCTATTATCAGTTTAGAAATAATTGAACTCTGACATCCTCTCCACTGTGATTCTATAGAACAAGTCACCTTCCTTCTTTCCTTTCTGCCTGCCTTCTTTTCTTCCTTTCTTCATTCCTTCCTTTCTTTCTCTTCTTCTTTTTTTGTTCTTAAACTTTCCAATGGTATTATTTAGTACCTAGCCAAAACAGTTTCTTATCTGTTGTTATGTATACATTTTTTCATTTTAAAAACTTACCTTATTATATACACAGGACTTAGTATAGCACCAAAACATAGAAAATATTAGGTAAGTGTTTGAAAAATGATATGTAAATAAGCTGTGACATATGTATACCAGGAATACAATACTTCATTTACTAGGTTGTATGCTCTTTGAAGGAACTAGCTAGTTTTACTCGGCTTTGTTTCCCTCTAAAACCATATAGTAACTCATAAATTGAAGGCAATCAGGAGAATGAAAGAAGTCTTAATTCTATTTGTCATGCCAACATACTCTGTATCACAATGGATCATTTGCTTAGTCCTTGTGTATCAATTGTGCTCTCCTTGTGAAAGTTCCTTGATGGGAATGACAGAAATGTCATACAGCCAGCACAGCTGCTTGACAAAGACCCAGCAAAGCTGAGCCACATCATGGCTGCCATGCCACCTTTGGTTTTCATTTCCATCATACTTGAGGGACTTTTAATATTTGTACAATTTGGGGATATTGGATTGATGGAAAATTTCTTATGAATCTTTTATGCCTTCTCCCAGGAATGCTGCCTCTAAGCTTCCCCAGAACAGTCCTGAACATACTATTCCCCTGCTTTTAGGAAGATATCCTTATCTACTTGAAGGTCGTCCTTATGCCTTGGAGGTTGTGACACACATAAAGAAGCCAGAGGTCTCTTTACAAGGCTATAAGACATTCTTGAAACATCTGTCCCTGTACTTACACAGGAACAAAATATTCAAAACAAAGCAAACTCAGGTCAACAAGATTCAGTGGGCTAGAGGAGTTAGTCACAAATCAGATTGCAAGCCTCTTCCCACTGTACACTCAGGCAATTACATGGCCTATACATCTGCCCTACACAGAGACTTACACTGATGGACAAAGAATGAAGTTGAAAGATGATAAAAGTATGAGATATCAGGACCTCCTTTTCTTAGAAAAGTTAGCACATGCAGAGCCACTGTGGTGTCATATGAACAAGGAACAACAGAATGCCCAGATTAGACATATAGACAAATTGTATAAAATTATAAAATATAAACCATTGTATTATGCCAGAAATTGAATAATATCTGCAGCAGCTTTGGCCTGAGGATTTTTCTTGGACACTCGGACCATTAAGAGTTAATGATACATTGCTTGGGACATGACAACATGCCCAGGCTGGCTTGGAAATTTTGTTTTTATCTAGTGTCCTTGAAGCAACCAAAGCTACCAGCCTGAGAACAGGCTGTCATGCTCTAGATTCTTAAAATTTGGGTTATGGGGTTAATGAGTAAGAATGAAAACTCTTTATCAATGATGTCAAAACTTGAGGGAAAATGATTGGAAATGATAAGTCTATTCTGTCATAGTTCATTAATGATGACTAAAAGAAGAGCAAAAGGAAGTGAAACACATGTCCAAAAACAAAAATGATTTGATCTATATTTCGGTGCATCATAAATGTATCTCTGCTTGCTAAATTCTGTATAAATAAAGAAGCACTCTGGCTGCTAGTCAGTCAGGCTGCAAGATTCTCCTGACCATGACCTAGTTCAGTTCCTTCCCCTGTCAACTCCTTATATCATCTGCTGGGAACTGTTAACCACTGGGAATGGCTCCCATCAGAGTAGGACACGCCATACAAAGATATGCTTTCTCTCTGTCCATCTCTCTTAAAATGAAACTAAGAAGTGTCCCGTTTCTGATTCCTCCCATCACTACTCTTGTATTCACCCATCTTCAGATCCTGCCCTCATCTGGAGCTGGACTCAGGCATTTTCTGATTTGACAGAAAAAGGAGAAATTTTCTAGGTTTTGTTTAGTTGAAAATACCGAGGACTGCAGAAAATATTATTAGCAATATTTGAAGATAAGAAAGTGAAGCTGGTAATATACTTACAGCAGCCTGAATCTGTTGGCTGATTTCATATTCTGTTTAAATATTGCTACATGCAAGATACATGACTTTCATCTCACAAAGCTTTAAAACAAAATACAACAGAACTTAGACATAATGCCATGGCAAATACATTTTTAAGCTTGTTGATTTGAAAGGGTTTCTGGAACTGAAGCAGTTCCAAGTCATGGTGGAATTGACTAATCACTCTAGAATTTGATTCTTAACCTACAGACCTAGCATGCCCAGTTTTGCAAAGACAAAGTCATACTTCTTTAGAAGTCAGAACAGTAAGGCCTCGACCTCATTTAAAGTGCAAGGCCTTTCTTCAGCAACTTTGCTTAGACGTATTATCTAAAAGAACTAGCTTGTACTCTTGACCGTTGGGTACTCTGACTGCTTGGGTAGATAGCTAAACATCTCATTAATCATTATATACTAAAAAAGGGAGATGCAAGATAATAGTTATGGAACCCTTCTGTGTAAAGGCTATTGTTCCTTTTTAATTCATAACATGCTAAACAAAGGCTTCAAAATGTATTAAAAATGGACTTGCATACCAATACTAATACACTCTGCTTGCACCCTAGAAAGCATTTATTGTAGTGCTGTTTATATTGTAGCTAACCATGCTTATGTAAAACTAAGAACCTGTGTCACAAGATAGGATGATAGAGCATGCTAAACAGAATCATATAGAAAACTTGCTTCATAAGGTGGAGAATGAACATTTATGATCACTGAGAAGACTCCTGGTGTGAACAAGGCAGGGCTAAATGCATAGTGAACAAATAATAGACCCAGAATATTGGTTTAATATCATTTTAAAATATACCTCGATGATGTTGAGACTCTAAACTGGAAATGTGATTTATATGTAAAACAGAGTGAGAGCCTTCTTCAGAAGTGCATTCAGACTGTAAAATCAGAGATGCAAGATTTCAATCGGGACAAATCAATCCAGTCTGGATAATATACCCATTTTAATTATATTTCAGAAAAGTATTAATTTCTGTGTGACTTAAAGTTCAGGATTAGAAAATATATAAAGTAACATATTTAAAAAAAAACTGAAATTTTGTTAATCTCAATCAAGTTGCTGGTTTTCCTTTTTATTCCAAAGGTCTTATAAGTTGCCTTAATGAAATGTGCAATATGTACTATTTTAATACATGTTCATGCTGTTGACTTTATAATAGGACTAGATATAAGAATGCAGATATTCTCACTGAGGAGATTAAATATGCTTTTAGTGTAATACTATAGTGAAATTAATCACTGAATCTTCGTCTGACCTAGATATAATGATAGTGTGCAAATGCAGTAGAAATGAGCAATTTTTTTAATCTTCTAGTTTCTTGTTATTGAAAGGAAAAAAATGAAAAATTTAAGTTGAAGAAATGTTTTTAGGAGTTTGAAAATATTTAGTTCCTGGTCTTGTTTATATAATGGTTCAAAATAAGTTTTTATTTTATTCTTTTCTTTTTAGTTTTCATTTTACATTTTAAATACTAATGCTATTTTAACTTAAAATAAGTGAGAAGTCTAGAGCTGTGCTTTCATGCCATTGTTTGAAGGAGAATAGAAACATTTTATAGAAAAAGGTAAGTAGGTACTTTATCTAAGGTTTGTTTTGTTTGTTTGTTTGTTCCCAAAAAGTCAATTATTTAGTTGTATTCAGTCCCAGACATGCACACACAAAAAGTTCTATTCCTAATATAGACAACCAGTATGTTCTATAAGTGAAGATTAGAGAGTGTTCTTTGGGGGCTCGGAAAAGGCTTTTCATGTTTTTTTGTTGGGGTCAACACACACTAAATAAGGACAGTTTTCTGCTCTGGTGGTGAGACACATTTCTTCAAGTTACTGTTAAGAATTTCTCCTTGTCTCTGAGATAAAATTTTGCATACACACTATTTTTTCAATGTACTCCTTATCAGAAACCATTTGGAAGACTAATACTCTGCATTGCAAGCTAGAAATTCAAAGTGTAAAAATGCAAATGTGAGTTCTTTCTTGAAGACATTGTCCTTCTGGAGTGGTATTCTTTAAAGCTAACCTATCTTAAACTGTTCCAGTTGCATTAATACTGCTTTGAAATAAGAAATCTATTAATTAAACAATGCTGTTTCTTGTGATTGTGATTAGACACAAATGCATTAATGAAATACTAAATGTAATCTGTTGTTGGAATCTAGATGGTCTTTTAATAAAAAACCCAGAGCCATATATCACGGTGAAATCTGAAAGATCAGAGAAGCAGAGCAAGCCACAGCAAACCTCATCTCGCCAACTCCTCAACCGATCCTATTTCTTCAGACTGAAAGCCTCTGAGTCCTCACCCAAAAGGATCTCCCCTGAACTGTTGCTTTAGTTCCTGTTTCCTCAAGCCTTTCTCTGCCTTGCCTTCACTTCCTGGGATTAAAGACGAGTGTGCTTCTCAGTACTGGGATTAAAGGCCTGTGCCACCACTGCCTGGCTCTGTTTCCATTGTAGCTTTGAACTCACAGAGATCCAGATAGATTTCTGCCTCCCAAGTGATAGGATTAAGGGTGTGTGCCATCGCTGTCTGGCCTCTATGTCTAATCTAGTGGCTGGCTCTGCCCTCTGATCCCCTGGCAAGCTTTATTGGGGTACAAAATATATCACCACAATTATCAGCATAGTCTCTTTCTTTAAAGCTTCTCGAAGTAGTTTATCTGATACAAGGAAAACAAAGAGGTGGGGGAAGACAAATTGAGTTTCACAAATTCTTTGCATTGTTTGTTATAGGATAAAGGTATGACAACGATAATTAAATCCCCTCAGGCTGGAAAGATATTTATTACTTTCAATGTGATTATGTGATATATACTTGGAGATTTTCATTTTACTTTTACATCATTTAATTAATTAAGGTAATTTATTCTTATCGACAAGCAAATGCAGAACTAAAAGATAATTTCTAGGAATACCTTTGGAAAAAAGAGCCAAAAGAGGGAAGTGCATTCTCTCGGAGGTTCTTTGATGTGGGATTCACTGGCTCTCATGACAGGGATGTCATGAGGATAAAAGACAAATGGGTTTGATAGAGAGAGATGTTTCAAACAGGAGATGTATCATTATTTGAAGTACTACCATTTTGCTGACATTTAGTTACCTTACACAAATATTTCATTATTTTCATAAATAATGAATATTCTAAGAAATATTAAAGTCCCTAAGTGATTGCTGATGATAATCTTAAAGCAAACACCACTAATCTTTCTTTTGCTTTGTTTCTTGTAAAAGGAAAGGAAAAAGCTACGAAGCACATCATAGGAAATATATTTTTGAACACAAAAAGATTTTAAAGTCTCTCTGCTTACTAAATATTACCAGTTGACATTCAACAGAAACAAAATGTAACATTAATTTCTTCTAAGATCAGATGGTAGTCCAATTTATTGGGTAAAATTTAACAGTGGCATAACTAAGGCTCTCTAATTAGTACAGATTCCTGACCATCATTCCACATGTGCAACTCTCACTGAAATCAACAGGAATCTCTCAGAAACTCTCTCATCTGATATGGTTTTCAGACATCAAACCTATGGAAGGCATTAATTAGCATGCAAATTCTGCATTTGTATAGATAGAATTTTGTAGAAAATTTTTAACATTCCAAAATAATAATATATGGCATTTTACATGAAAAAGCATGCCATGTTTTTAAAAATATTTAATTTAATCTTGCAAGCTAGATCTAGGTAAGTTAGTTTCATCTTTTTTGGGGGGAAGGGCCCTTTGGAACAGATCACTGGAGTAAAGCCAAGTAGAGGACTGAAAGTTTTGTGTTCATACCTTCAAGCTGGAAGGAAACATAAAAACAACATTTATTATTTAAATAAGTACTCAGTTATTTAGAACAACACTAATATTTTTAACACTAATAATTGTGCTATCCTGGTGATTGGACATATCAAAACTGAGTTTATAAATGAAACCAAAGCTGTTGCATGTCAGTTGTTTTTTCAAGGCCCAATTATGGTTTACTCAAAGAATACAAGGTTTCTCAAAAAATGCATGAAAATTTTCTTATTAATGCTTTGGTGGTTTGAATGAGATGGTTCCCATAGGTTCATATATTTGAATGCTTGGTCCTGAGTTGGTGGAACTATTTAGGAAGTATTAGGAGGTGTAACCTTGTTGTAGGAGGTATGTCACTGGAGGTGGGCTTTGAGATTTCAAATGCTCATGCTATTCCCAATAAATTCTCTCTGCCCATTGTTTGTGGAACAAGATGTAAACTCTCAGCTATTTCCACAGAAACATGCCTGTCTGCCTGCTGCTCTGCTTCCTACCATGATGGTCACAGATTCTAAGCCTCTGAATTTTTAGGCTCCAAATAAACTCATTTTTCAATAAGTTGCTTTGGTTATGATGTCTTATCACAACAATAGAAAGGTAACTAAGATAGATGAATTTTTTAAAGTTGGGGCCAGAGAGATGGCTCTACTATTAATCCAGGCTCTATTTCTAGCACCCATATCTGATGGTTTACAACCACTTTTAACTCCAGTTATAGGGGATGTGATATACCTTTCAGCTCTGCAGTAATCATGGTATATATATATACATTCAGGCAAACACTCATGCATATAGAATAAAAATAAGCTAAAAAATGAGAATCAAATTATAAAACATTTGCAAAGATTGGTTAAGTTAAATTGCTTGGAGAGAAAACATGGTTGTAAAAGTAGCACGAATCTTAAATGGTCTTATTAATAAAAAACTCAGTGCCAGCTATTGGGGTGAATGCTGGAATATCAGAGAGACAAAACAAGCCACAGCTAAGGAGTCTGAGGAAACAAGATCAGTTCACAAGGTCAACTCCTCAGCTGATCTTGTTTCCTCAGACTGCAGGCCTCTGAGCCCTCATCCCAATGGATCTCAGCTGAACTGCTGCTAAAAGCCTAAAAGCTTAAAAGGCCTGAAAGCTTAAGAGGCCTCTAGTTCCTGGTCCTCACACCTTATATACCTTTCTGCTTCCTGCCATTACTTCCTGGGATTAAAGGCATGTATCTTTCCCAAGCAAGACATAGATCTCAAGTCCTGGGATTAAAGGTGTGTACCACTATGCCTGGCCCTGTTTCCAGTGTGGATTTGAACTCACAGAGATCTGGATGGATCTCTGCCTCTGGAATGCTAGGATGCTGGTCTCTATGTCTATCTAGTGGCTGTTCTGTTCTCTGACCCCCAGGAAAGCTTTTTTAGGGTGCATAATATTTTGGGGGACACAATACAGTTACCACACATGGTTCCTATATTCCTTGGTAGTTAGTAACAGGAAATAAATTTTCTTCTTCTATGGAATTAGTTGAATATCCAGATCTTTTTGATTTATTTAGAAAAACATTTTTTCTCAGTATAAAATCATAGAATATCATGTGTTTGTTATCTTTTGCCCCCCAAAATGATGTATTAATTTCCTAGGGTTGCCATAATAAAGTACACCAAATGCCTCCAAACAACAGAAACGTGTTACCTGATAGTCCTGAGGGCTAAAATTAAAAAATCAAGATGTCAACAGAGGTTTTGGATAGTTTGTTTGTTTTCTGATGACTGTTAAAGAGAACTTGTTCCATAATTCTCCCATATTTCATTCCTATATAACATCCTCCCTGTATCTGTTTCATTACAGCTTCTTCCTGCACTGGGCATGGCAGCATATGCACCACAAATTACTCTTCCTTATGAAGATAATCACATTGGATCAGTACCAATGCTAAAGAATCTATCTTAATCATTTGTAAGGACTTTATTTCAAGTGACATTGGATTCATTAGAATTGGAGGATTTGGAATTTAGTATCTTATGGTAGAGTCATAATCCATAAACTATACAGAGGTAAAAACAGAAACTAGAAGTGTAAGTAAAAGGAAGGGCAGGCATTTTGGTGACATGATTACGTTAGTATACCAGAGATGGCCAGAATTTCACATGTGAGATGCTTAACTACTCTGATTAACTACCATTTGACATGTCAAAATGTTTAGATACAGTAGATAGGAAGAGATAACTATTGAAGGCTTAGCTAAATGGATTGGTCCATACTCTGAAATGTTAAAGAATGAACACTGCACTAATGGTCACGGTTATCTGAGAATTTACCATGTAGACTGTTCCCTGAAGTATTTTATTTTGACTGTTTTGAACATAGATGTTTATGGTGATTTAAAGGATTCCAATTTCTATAGCTCTTCTAATTATTGAGACTAGACTATAAAAGAATAGGTGCTAATTACTACATGCATGCTGTCAAAAACAATCTGTTGGATTAAATTTTCCAGGAAAAAAAAAAAACCCTGACCAAATTTTGAATGTCTTAAATAGGACTGACATTGTGGAGCATTGTACTAGTCTTGAATTCAGAGTATGCTAGATTAAAATACTCTAATTAATATTTAGAGATATACTATTAGATTTAATTAGTATGCACAAAAAATTTAAAGTAGTCTTAATTATTTAATTAATAATTGCTTTGTTATTAATATTGTTTAGGTTATATATTTTTAATTGCTCAGTGGTATTCATTTATAAATATGTAATTGGTTATTATTATTTTCCTTATTTTTTAAATTCTATTTTAGTAGGTAATCTTTAATAATAATTTCCTTAATAGTAACTTACTTTTAAAATTAAAGTATAAGATGGGCTATAGAAATGGCTCAGTGGTTAAGAGCACTTGGCTGCCTTTACAAAGGACCTGGGTTCGATTCCCAGCACCCACATGGAATCTCACAATCCAGTTCCAAGGGATATGACTCCTTTCACAGGTAGCAGGCATAAAAATGGTGTACAGATATATATGCAGACAACTTAATTATATACATAAAGTAAAATTTCTATTTAAATCATAGTAAAATTTTAGTTCAAGCATTATTGAAATTTAAATTTCTGTTAATTTTCATACTTCTTTTTTTAAACAAATGTCAACAGAGGTCTATATTCCTACTTGGTGGAACTGTTTTTAAATACTTGGGAGAAAAAAATTAAATTGGAGAAAAAATCCTAAAAGTAATTGAAAACATAATGTAACCTCATCAAATGACAGCATCATAATAGCATGCATGAAAACTGAATACATTTTTATAAGCTTAGCTAACATAAATACAACCATGTGAAAGAAATATTTTGCGAAAATATATTTCTGACCTCTGAGGGTATTAATAACTATTTGCAGTCAGTTGCAAATTCCTATGTAGTCCAAGTTAAAATTTTTCAACTATGAGTAATCAGCATGAGATTTTGCAACATTAATAATTAGTTCAAGTTCAAAGCAGTATTCTTCCAAATTCTGTCTATCTTCAACTCCTTATGGACTTCCCCTATGGAACAAGACAGTCTTTGAAGTCACAGACACTCAGGAAGAAATGATGGAAATTTAGTCATTGATACTTAACAAAACAGACATTGTCAGCGACACTAGCCTTACAAGCTTTATTTAAATCCTTAAGCACCTTCCTTACCCCAAGCACCTAAATGAATATTATGCTACCAACTTAACTAAACAATTGAGTAGATTCCCATGAAATGTCAAATAGCTGAAGGACTTTTAGTGAAAAACAAGTATGGATCTATTGCCTGAGATACCTTAAGAACTCAACACAGTTAATCTAGAAATGGAGTCCTTCAGCAGCTACCAACACCCTGTGTGACTTTAGGAAATCTGTCTTCTCTGGTTCTCAGGACACTCATCTGTGAAATGAAACCATTGGACAAGTTGATCAGCAAAGTTCTTTCTGAGTTTAACACTCTTTAACTTTGTGGTTCAGTTCTTCACTGCACTGTGTTCTCTTTAAGTCATAATGATGGTTGACTTCCATTATATTTTTCATTTTTGAGTGATAAAGCATTGACATATGAAAACCATAAAACTGTGTGGTTTAATAAAGTATCAGTAGGCAAGGGTGCTTATAATTATCACTCTAGTCAAAATGTAAAATTTTGTTAGCCACTCCTTAAGCCACATCATGTGTCCCATCCCACTATCAACCTTTCTTCCCCTCTTCTTTTTTTCTCCAAGTAACTACTATCTTCATTTCTTAAAAGACGGATTTTTATTTTTATTTATGTATACATGTATATTTCTGCATCCATATATGATGCATATGTGGATGTCCTTTGAAGGTCAGAAGAGGTTATCAGATTCCTTGGAGCTGAAGTTAGAGGTACTTGTGAGCCATCCATCATGGTGCTGGAAAATGAACTCTGGTCCTTGGGAAGAGTAGCAAATGTTCTTACGATTCTTACCCATCTCTCCAGCCCTATCTACCTTCAATTTTAAATGATAAATCATTTATTTGTATTCCTTCAATTCAATTATTTTTCCTTATGAATGCACTTTATTGAAGTGTAATTTGCATACTAAAATTTCTGTTATGATAGGTATTTGTTTATATAGGTTCTCAACAAATATACACATTCATGGAACTAGCAGGCATATAGAGATTTAAAATATGTAGTTGAAACCTCCATAGTTGGTTGAAATTTTCAATGCTTCTTCATGTCTGTCTGTTGTCAGTTATACCCCACTTTCTCTAGGAAACCTCTTCTTGGTAGTATTCTCTTGAACACATATTGTATCACAGTCACTTCAGGGAATGAAATATTGAATAAATCCAGGCCTTTTTAATCCAGAAACTTCTAAGATGTTTACCATATCTATTTTGTTCACTCTTGCATCATCCAGTACCAATAATAGTGTGTGGCAACAGTAAACACAAAGTGAAGATTACGAAATGAAAATTTAGGAAAATAGGAACTGATACATGGTAAGAATTTACAACACTATAAGAAAAGCCAAATACTCCATTCTACAGAGGATATAGCACAAAACACAGGTATTTCAAAGGAAATATATAGATTATATTTGTCAAAGCTATTTTTTTAAAGTTTGTATTTAGAGGAAATAAAATGAAAATGTCCCTACCCTTCTTTCCTATACTTATGTATCTGGCTGTCATCTATGCACCCTTTCCTTTTGTAACAAACAGGCTAATACCGACGTTGAAAAACAAATTTTCTGTAGTCATTTCTCACAGAACTGTTGACCAAGCTGGTAGGATGGATTAGTTCAATCTGTTATGTAAAATGTGTAAGCTGAGTTGGTTAGCATTCCCTTTGGTATATAGATATGGGTTTTGATGAATGGGTTATTTCCCAGAATTTTTTTTTCAACCTACATTTGTAATGTTCTTTATAAGTCAATAACAGTTATTATGATTTATTGTAGAAAATTATAGTTTGGGTCTATGCCATGTAAAGAAAGGAAAAACAAAGGTAGAATCTAACTTCCACTTAGTAAAGATAGTCAGTTTATGAAGATAAATAAATTAGGAGTGATGTCACTTGGATAGTCAACTAGAAGTTTCTAAAATTTGTCCTTTTGGATCATTCAACATAATTAACAGTAAGCTAATTACATTCTGGAAAAAATTAGTAAAAGGATGACAGTACTTCTCTAGTGCGTAGAAACTCAGAATTGCTAACTAAAACGGAAAGGAAACAACGTACATCCCCCAGTCCCAAGTCAAGATCAGCTCAGAACCAAAAGAGATAGCCCTTTGTCAGGAAAAAAGAGATTGATAGGGAATCTCTAACAACATCTCTTTGACATCTATAGTCTTTGGCACCAGATAGTCAATGAATGAAGCTGAAGAAGGTACATGGAATCTACATGGCTCTATTCCCTCACTTCAAGAAATAACTTATATTTTGTGGCCCAAGCTGTGATGGAATGTGCCATCTTGAAAGTGAAGACATGATGTGTATTTGTCCTACTTAGGGGCCAGGTAGTTACTGTGCCTTTTTATCTGTGAAAACTTGCTAACTTTGTTTATCTTCCTGCTGATATGTCACCTCTATGATGAGCTATTGTTGTCTTCTGCTCATTGGGAACAAGTTCCTATGGAGATGTTCCATTCTTCATCATAGCCACTGCTACATCTTTGCCCTGAGATCTGAGTGGCTTCTGTGCACTTCCTTCCAGAGAAATGGAGCCACTGTCACTTACAATGCTGGTTGATCTCATCTAATTTCTTGTGTTTCAAAGAAAATAAATACACCAAACACCCTTTCTCTTGAAAATGGACTGGATCCCTTGATTTTGAATTTCTTGAGTATCTTACATTTGTTTTTAAAGGTTTATTTACTTTTCGTGTGTGTGTGTGTGTGTGTACCACATGCATGCAAGTATCCACAGAAGCTAGAAGGCGTCTGATCCCCCTGGAACGAGACTTATAAATGAGTTGCCTGATGTGGGTGTTGGGTGCTGAACCCAGGACCTCTGCAAAAGCAGCAAGTATTTTTAATCACTGAACCAACTCTCTAGTTTGGCATTTCACATTCTGGAGAAGGAGAAAGTAAGCAATGTTGTTCCCCCACTCCACAGAGTTGAGCCATAATCAGACACTGCTTTTCTTGAGTCATTGTTACTGTAGTAACACCTGGGATGGCAGAAGTCTAAGCTATTGATTGATATGTCCCACCATTCCAGGATTCAGAATCATTGCTGCACAATTAGCAAATTGGGCCCTTTTAGTTTTAGAAGCACATTTGCAACTGAACTCAGCTCCCCTCCTTCCTCAGAGCAAACTTGGGAGTTGCATCCTACTTCCTAGACTCAGAGTTACTCTTACATCCCTATTTCAGGGACCTGAGATGCTGGAATGTGTCTCCAAGTTCTACACTTAGGCTTTGTGATCTGTACCCACTTAATGTGGAGAATGAACATGTGTCCCAGGATATATGTATGTGTTAGTAATTTCATAAGACCTTGAACCCAGGACTCCGTGGTTGCTCCAAGCACCTGCATGTACAACTCAATATTACTGTGACTGACTGAGTGCCATGTTATACTCAACATTGAGAAGCATGTCCTCAGCTAAGCTATTTCACTTTGAGAAAAACAAGAACAGAAAGGTCCCCAAAGCCCTTGCCACTAAGGAGTCTAAAATGTAAACATACCCCTATAAAAGCCAGTCTAAATTTTTGAAGTAGTAAGCACTTCAACAAATGCACAAACATCAATGCAAGGATACACACACACACACACACACACACAAACACACAAACACACACACACACAAAAGGAAAAAGGAAGGAAGCATGATAGCACCAAGGAGTAAAAAAAAAAATTTCAGTAACTGACTCTAAAGAAAAAGTGACTTACAAATAAATTATCCAGAAAGAAATTAAAAGAAAGAGTTAAAGGAAACTCACTGAGAAAGAAGAGAACAAAGGTATATAATTCTATAAAATCAGGAAAACCCTGTTATGAGCTACATCGGAAGTTCAACAAAGAGATATAATAAAAAAAAGAACAAAACAGAAATATTTGTGCTGAACAATAAAATGAATGAAATTTAAAAATGCCAAAGAACATGTCAAGAGTCAACTAGATTAAACAAGCTGTGAACAATGAGATAGGCCCTTTGAAAGCACACATTCACTCAAAACAGGAGAATAAAATGAGAAAAAAATAAGGAAAGTATAAGAGACTTTTAGGAAATAGTAAACAAACTGATACTGATGAAGGGTGGAGGGAAAAACAGAAATTGAAACCATATTTGATGAAATAATTATTGACAGCTTCACAAGTTTTGAGAGAGGTAGAGAACCAGATCCACGAAGCCTAAGATATCATATCAGGTTTAGACCAAAAAGGTCTAGTTCAAGGTTTATTCTAATTAAATTGGCAAAGGCAGAAAAACTTGGAAAATAAATACACAAATTCACAAAAACCCAATTAAGAATTGGGAAAAATACCCAAGCAAACATCATTTTTAAATGAAGAATACATGAAAATAAATAAAACATATATTAAAAATGCTCTACCTCATTAGTAATTAAGGAAATACAAATCAAACCCACAAATATGTCAGATAGAGTTTGTTACAATAACCATTGTCAAAAAGACCAGGGCTAACAAATAAATCCAGAGTAAGCAAAAAGGAGTCATAATACACTTTAATAACATTTATAAAATGGTGTAACCATTGTAGTAAACAATGTAGAGATTTTTAAAGAAATAAAAAAACAGAGCTACCCAGCAATCCTCTTCTTTATATATACCAATGGAAAGTAAATCAATATCTAATAAAAATATCTGTACTTTCATGTATATCTCATGATTACTCACAATAAAGATATGGAATTAACTAGAGCATTCATTGATAAATGAAGGGATAAACTGTGGTACACTCACAGACACACACAAATACACACTAAACTGTTATTAGTTTTTTTACATGAAGAAGATCTCAACATTTGCTATATAATAGATGAGTCTGGAGAACATTATGTTAAGTCAAATAAGCCAAATTCAGAAATAAAATTGCCTTATGATGGGGATGCCTTTCTATATGCTGTGAATGTGTGTTGCTCTGATTGGTTGATAAATAAAGCTATTGGCCAATGGTGAGGCAAAATAAGGTAAGGCAGGACATTCTAACTAGAGAGAGAGGAAGTAAAAAGCAGAGCTGAGCAGAAGCTGCTAGCCCCCGCCAGGAGAAACAAGATGTAAAGGTATTGGTAAGCCACGAGCCATGTGGCAAGTATAGATTTATAGAAATGGGTTAATTTAAGATGTAGGAGCTAGCTAATGGGAAGCCTGAGCCATTAGGCTGTAAGTTTGTAAATGATATAAGCCTCTGTGTGTTTACTTGGGTCTGAGCAGCTGCAGGAGCCCAGGCAGGACACAGAAAACCTTTTTCTTACTGCTTTATGATTTTTCTAATATGTAGAATATAAAAATATGATGAAAGCATAATGACAAAGAATGAAGCAGTGTATAAAGTGGTTAATAGAATGGGAAGATATAGCTGTAAAGATGCAAAGTAATAGTTATATGAACAAATCCAGAGATCTGACATACCACATGAGGAGTAATTAATTTTGTATTGAGCTCAGGACTTTCACTAAAAGTGTAGACTTTATATGTTGTTGCCGCAAAAAGGGATAATTATGTAAATGGTAGATATTTCTATTTGCTCCATTGTAGTAACCATTGCATTATCTATGTAAATGCTAAAACATTACATCTGTAAATACATACATTTAAATTAAAATTGGAGCACAAACCTTGATG
>LZPO01087142.1:267564-301374 GCA_001675575.1 Neotoma lepida
AGGCGGGTCCAAGCCCTTCCCCCTGCCTCAAGGTTGTAGGAGGTGTCCTATCATAGGTAGTGGGCTCCAAAAAGCCTGCTTATGCACCAGGGATGGATTCTGATCCTACTGTCAGGGGCCTCCTTAAACTGATCAAGCTAAACAACTATCTCACTATGCAGAGGGCCTAGTCCAGTCCCATGGAGGCTCCACAGCTGTTGGCCTAAAGTTCATGAGTTCGCACTAGTTTGGTTTGGTTGTCTCTGTTGGTTTCCCCATCATGAACTTGATGCTCTCTTCTCTCTCTTTGACTGGACTCCTGGAGCTCAGCCTGGTGCCTGGCTGTGGATCTCTGCATCTGCTTCCATCAGTTACTGGAGAAAAGATCTGTGATGACAGTTAGGGTATTCACTGATCTGATTACTGGGGTAAGCCAGTTCAGGCACCCTCTCCACTATTCCTAGTAGTCTAAGCTGAGGTCATCCTTGGGGATTTCTGGGAACTTCCCTAGCACCTGGTGAGAAATCAGACTTTCACTAGATATTCTATGTATTTGTTTGCTAACTCAAATAAACCTTTGAATAACAGTTATAGTGAAAACTTGGTTGTGTTGGATATGGAATCCAGGCTTCCACACATTACTGGCAAATGCTCTACCATTGAGCTACATTCTCAACCCTAGTTTGAACTTCTGATTTTAGAGTACTATTTAGCTGTGTTTCCCTTGGACAATTTAACAAAGCATCCAAGGCCACCTGGAGAGATTGCTCAGTGGTTTATAGTGCCTGCTTCCCTTCCAGGGGACCTGAGCCCTGGCAACCATTTCATGTGGCTCACAACTGCCTGTAACTCCATCTTGGAAGGGCAGAATCTGACTTTTTCTTCTGGCATCTACCATCACCCCCTTGCCCTGCTCCATACCCCACACAGGCCATACACTCACAAGACATTCACATATATGCATAAATGATAAAATAAAAATATTGAACAAAAACAAAACTAACCTAAATATAATACACAATGATAACAGGATCTATGTTGTACCTTGAAGTAGGAGAATGGTTTGGCTCAGGGAAGATAGTATCACATTTGACAATCTTCAAAATTGTTCTGACATGCAGAAATAAGGAAAAAGAACTACTACATGCAGTCTCTGAACTTGATTTCTCATGCAGTACAGCACAAAGTAGCACTCATTGCACCTGAACTTTTAAAGTTCTCTGATGGAACTGAACTATGAGGCATAAGTGTTTTTACTTGGTGATTATACAATGTGTTAAAAAGTTTCCACCTTCAGTTGGAAAATCTGAATCCTCCTTCCATCTCTGTCATTTAGTAGACAAATGGCCCAGGAAAAATTACCTATCATCTTTAAACATTTTTTTATGTTTAATGTAGAGGTAATAATCACTATAAAGTTTTTTCACATAATTGTTAACAAGCTAAATGAGATAATAGATAACATAGCATTATTCAACATGTCAGAAATGATCATCATCTTCTGATCAAAAAAGCATTAAATGACAGAAAATTATTACAACAAAAATATTAATAATCATTAAATTATTTTCTTTCAGGGAACTTGGTTTTTTATAATTTTTGGCAACATGAAAATATTTTATTTCTATATGACTTAGTATCCTGCTATTTTTTTCCTATAAAGCTAAGTGAAATTGGCTCATTCCAATCTAAGATAAAGCAAATAAAAATTTAGACTGTGTGTTCCCAGATCTTATGTGAGATTATGTGGGTGTAGATTTATGTGAGCCCACATGACATACATGAACTCATTAAAATATGATAAACATAGTTATATCATATTATCTGATAGCACAAGTCTTGAAATTAATGTTGAAGTGATTTTATTTGGTGACTAGATTGTTTCATTAAAAGTTTATCGACAAAAGTTTAGCAGAAAAGCAATTCTCAAGTTCTTCCATGCTTAGGAAAGTTGATTACATTATGGTTCAACTTTTTCACAGCAAATATGAATGAATGTAATATTACCAAGAGCTTCATTTCTCAAGATTAAGAATTTATATCTTGTATACTGATTATGTGCAACATATATGGCACCAAGCAAATTATCTCTGTCATGATATCTTTTTCTATGATTGGAGATTGTCTCTTGGAATATTGCCTTAAATATCTACTGGTATCATAAAGAAAATAAATCTACTAATGTTAGTGGACATGGTTCATATTTTACCTGTTGAGAAACAGGCAACTTAGTTGTTTTTATTTTTCTCAATAGTCTTTAATTCTAATTATCAGAGAATGTCACAATATTAGCACAATGAAGGACAGAGATACATATGGGCATTCATTCCTCCAATTAATTCCTTATATTATTTATTTACTTGAGTTAATTTTAATGTCATTATGTCATCTTCATAAATGTGCCACTATGCTTTGTTGTCAATCATTCTCATACCCAAATATCTTCTCCTTTCTCCCTACTCCTCCTACAGTTGGTTCCCTTTCTTTTTCCAGTTAATGTCCCCTTCTGCTTTCCTATTATGTGTAATCCATTGCTCTAGATCCCAATCATGATTTCCTTTCCAGTTTTATGACCTAAACATACACATATAGACACACACATGCAAACACAAGCAGCTTATTTTGTTTAGGTCATTTTTTATTGTTTTAGATTATTTTATTTCATGTGCATGAATGTTTTGCTGGCATGCATGCACTGTGTGTTTGATGCTCTCAGGGTTCAGAAGAGGACATCAGATCCCCTGGAACTGGAGGTACAGAAGGCCTTGAGTTACCACGTGGGTGCTGGGAACCAACTCTTGGTCATCTGAGAGAACAAGTGCTCTTAACTGCTGAGCTATCATCTCTCCAGCCTGAATTTAAACCCTTTTTAAATAAAATCATTCTCAGTTAGCCTCACCCTTGCCTCTCCTTCCTTGTCTCTTCTCTCTCCCTACCCATCTCTTTTTCTCTATCTTCCAAATTAAGAAGTTGCCTTTTTAAAGAATGGATTTGTGGCACATTAAAAAAATATCCACGGACATTAACCTTTGTTTTTTACTGTTAATACTGTCTTGGTGATGGAGTGGCTCTGTTTAATATAGATTGTATGCAGGTACCAATTAGAAATTGTAGATTGCTAAGGTAGAACATTTTCTTATTAAATTTCAAAGAACCTCTTCTTTTCTTTTTCTTGGCTCTTATTTTTTTCCTTACCATATAGTATCAAAGGAATCATACAGTGGTCTGCCTCTGAATACTACCCTTTAAAGTTGGGCACTATGAAAAATACTATGAGTACAGATAAAAATTCATACAGGTATATATAAAATATGGATGGAATACATATAATTAACGATACTATTCTCCTTCATGTTCTATGCAATATTTATTAAAGAATATCTTTAATGATATGATATAGGTCAATCTTTGACTTGTTACTGATTGTTTCTTTAGAATAAAGACAAATGGGAAGTGTCTTTTAGGCTAACAAACCTCTTGAAAACACTAAACAAGTCTGGGTGAGCTTTATCTAGGATTACTTTGGAATGACTGTCTATTTGTGTATTTTAGCAAGTTAAAATACATTGTTTTCTCCTCTTAATTGTAACTGTAGAGAATTTTTAAAAGTTAGATGGGCAACCTATAGATCACTTATTATATTTTCTTCTGTTTCATTTATGTTTCAATAATTCTCTAAGATAAACTCCAAGATAATGTTTTAAGTTATCTTTCTCCTTTATTTTATATGTTTGGGTGTTTTGCCTACATGTTCATCTGTGCACCACGTGCATGCAGTGCCCATGGAGGCAAGAAGAGGGTGTTAAATTCCCCTGAAACTGGATTTACAGATGAATCCTCTAGAAGAGCAGCTAGTGCTCTTAACTGCTAAGCCATCTCGGCAGCCCATCCAATTTGCAGTTTTTCAGTAAATTGATCTGAGGATGCACAAATTCAGAAAACACATAAGAGAAAGTAGAAGTGAGTATTATTCTTAGTATGGTGCTTCTTTCATGAATGTCAAACCTCAACTCTGTGTCAGGCATCTGGTACTGGCCACACAATGGAGAGCAAGTCCCTACTATGGTTAACCCTATCTGGGAAGGCTAGTGGTAAATACAAAGTTGCAGAAAATGCTTGTGTATCATCCATTTACACCGTGAGTAGACCTACCACTTGCTCAGAAGTATGGTAGTGAGCACTGACTGTGATTATTGGTAAGAAGGGCAGTAAGAGTAGTATGGCTAGATCCTGGGGAGAGACAACATTGTGCTGTAAGATACTCATCTCCTTTAAGTCCTGCGTATACTCTTTAAACAGTAAGTCTGCTCTTTTTTAACAACGGTGATTGGTGATATTTTTTAGTTCCAGAAGGATAAAAGGAATCTTGAATCTCACACTGCATAGTATTTCTACCCAGTCAGTGTCCTTCAAAGTTTCAAAGTCCTACTCTTTCTCTATTTGGATCCTGATAAAAAAATAATAATAATGCTTATTCTCACATAGTTAATCTCTGTCCCTGTCTGCAATCCATACATTGCTTCATATAAAGAGCAAGATGAGCCTATCATTTCTTTTTCTAAAGCATCATTGTACTTAGCAATGACCAACTCAAAATCATGTTCATGTATATTCACCATAATCCCAGTGTTTCATTTTACAAACATCAGAGACTATAAAAGCTAGTACATCCCTATATTCAGTAATGTTAAATCTCCATCTGCTACTTCTGATGAGTGTCGCTGGCTATTCAAACATTAAGACTCTTTCTTAAAATCCCTCAAAGTAGCAACTGTATTGTTTTATTTCATAGAAACAAGCCTATGATAGGGTTTTTGAAAAAAAATTGGTTTTACTGAGGGATCCCCTTTGGATAGATCAAGAGAACACACTCTTATGGGACTAAGGAAAGCAGATTATGGTAGATTAAGTTCTAAAGCAAAGATGGGGGTTTTATTTCTTTGAAATGTATTTAATTAGCATACTAAGTATTTTGTTTAATTATAGCACTTTCAAATACAATTTGTTTTGTTGATCCTTTCCCCTCTTCTCTCCTATTCCCTTGCCCCCACTCCACCACCTTATAACCTTCCACCACTAGTACTTTGCCTTTTGTTTTCATGTGGCATGTACTCGATTGCCCTCCCTCCTTCCCTCAAAACCTCCTGAATTGCTCTTACAATCCCCTTTCAAGTTAAATGATGAATAATCTTATTCAAGCACACACAGAGACACACAGACACAAACTCTCTCTCTATCTCTGTGTGTCTCTCTGTCTCTCTGTCTCTCTCTCTTTCTCTCTCTCTCACACACACACACACACACACACACACACAGAGAGAGAGA
Source organism: Neotoma lepida (assembly GCA_001675575.1). NCBI lineage: Eukaryota > Metazoa > Chordata > Mammalia > Rodentia > Cricetidae > Neotoma > Neotoma lepida. Next base: position 272,869 of record LZPO01087142.1, read on the forward strand.
GAGAGAGAGAGAGAGAGAGAGAGAGAGAGAGAGAGAGAGAGCGCACGAGCACTTTATAATTTCAAATCCTGCCTCTGGTGATGGATTTTCTCTAGCTAAATCACACCTCCTAAGCCTTACCAAACTGGGGATCAGGCATTTGAATGCCCGGACAAGAGAGGGCATTGTCTTTTAAACCACCACACTGTGCTATGGGATTGTTGTAAGTTAATAGGTGAATGAGTAGATTCTGTCACAGAGATAACAGGGTCAGACTATGAACAACCATTAAAGCCAGGGAAGGGAACTTTATTTATTCTGAATGAGATAGGAGGACTCTGTAGGACTGTAAGTACAGAAGTTACAATGGTTTAACTTTTTAAAAGCTCAGTCTGCTGCTGTGTTGAGAATAGACTGTATGGTTGATAAGCACAGAAGCCATGAAACAAGTTAGGAAGCTTTTGAAACAGTCCAAAAGAGAAATGCTTGTGGTTTGAATTAAAGGTAGATTTGATGAGAAGTGGTTGAATTCTGGGTATATTTTGAAGGTAATCCTTAATGAGGTTTGTTGGCAGATTTGATGCATAGTGTGAAAGAAGCAAAAAGAATTTTTGGCCCTGAGCATATGGAAGAATAAGTGAGATAATTAAACTGTGGGAGGAACAGGTTTTAATTCTGAGAGTAGAAACTAAAAGTTTGGTTTGAGAAAATTGATATGCCTGTAGTATACATAAAAATGTGTTCAGAGAATAGATCTTATGTCAAAGTTATCCTTGGAGGGTAGAGCTCATTTCTTCATACCACAATGGATTTTTATTTGTTTTTATAATTTTGGTTTTGGATATTTTAATTTTAAGATATCACTTAGAACCAATTAGAAATTTAGAGGATAGTTGTAAGTACAGGTCTGGAGTTTTTAATTTAGTATAAGGATTTCCTATTAATAAATAAACTGTTTCCAGCATTTGTAGTTATTATGAACAAGATGACTATAATTATCTTCTAATACGTAGTGTATATTCACTCAGTAATTAATATAATTTGCACTTTTCTGATTACTGATAATATTATGTATCTTCCACTGTTTCTTTCCTTCCTTTTATTTCAAACTATTATTAATTTACTTATTTGTTTTTAAGACAAGATCTTATATAGCCCAGGATGACATGGAAGTTATTATGCAGCTGAAACTGGCCTAGAACTGCCTTTACCTCCCAAGGACTAAGATTATAAGCATGTACCACCAAGCCCAGTTTTCGGCTTTATGCAATGATAGGAATCAACCCAGACCTTTATGAGTGCTGGTAAGAATTTTACTAAGTGAACTTCATCTTCAGGCTCTCCTTTTAAATTTATCATTTGGTTAAACTACTTAAACATTGCATTGATTTTTTTTAAGGCTACCATACCAAATACCCACTGACGATTTGGATCTAGAGACAGAAATTTGTTTTCTCTTGGATGCAGAGGCCAGAAATCTGTAAGCAGGGAGTCACAATTCATTTGAATTTATCAGAGTTCAAACATGCAAAAAGTATGAGAGGAAACTTTAGTTTGGCTATTTCCTCTTGTATTCCATTATTTTTATACAGTTTGCTGTAAATGTTTCATTTTTATATCAGCTGTGACTCCTTACAATGCCTCAAATTATAGTCCATTATGTATACATTGATGCTTCACTCATAGGCGATGCTGCTTTAACTATTCACATTTTTTAATTTGCTAAAATATTTGGTTAGATTTCTTGTATTAACTTTTAGATTATTTGTTTCATTTTTTCATTAAAAATTATCTTTAGAATAATTCTGTTCAGTTTCCTTACAATCATCCATTGCTGGATTTTAATCATAAAATAATCCATGTTTCATTTTAGAGCTGTTCTGAGATAGTTTATAATTTTATTTGTTTTAAAAATATCACATTTTTGTATGTGAATAATTTCTCATATTTAGGAAACACAAGTTATTTTTAAAAAATACATATTTAAGTTTCCTTTTATCATTTTATTGAATGGTAATGTATTTTTCATAATTTATAGAGTTATGTTCTTATATTTTAGGCATATAATGATTGACAATTAGTGATAATTATGTTTTCTTACAGTTATTACTCATATTTCTGTTCCATGTGCTATTGAATTAGCCAGACTATCAATAAAAATATCCATTTCTAATGGTGGTAACAAACACCTGTCATTGTTTTCACTATAACATTATTGTGATTTCTTCATATTTCCCTACAACTGAAGCTGCCTTACTGAGATATTTTGTACAAGTTCTTACCTGAAAATTATGTTTATTTACAATTTAAATCATTTGGACATAGTTTACATTTACAATTCTTCAAATTACTTTTAGTATATAAATACCTTAAATTTATGACACAGAATAGTTTTTCTTTTTTCTTTTTTTTCAAAAACCGGTCTTATTTGGTTTTACCCTAGTGCCTGGGCTATGTAGTCTAAGGTTCTTTGTCAACCAAGCAATGTTGGATATGGGTTCTATCTTGTGGAGTGGGCCTTAAGTCAAATCAGTTATTGGTTGGTTACTTCCACAAGCTTTGTGCTGCCATTGTCCTAGCATACCTTTTAGGCAGAACACCATTGTAGATAGAAGGTTTGTGGCTGGCTTGGTGTTTATGTTTCTCTTTTGATAGCATGAGAATAACTTGCTGTATCAAAGATGCTGGAATGTAGGGGTGAAGGCTCCATGAAGGCACTAGCTTGACACTTCCATGTTAAATGAATTGTGTAGGTGTGAGACAGTAGTCTCTAATCTATGGTTTTCAGATATCTTCCTGTGATTATTTTAATAGTAGAACTCATTTATTATTTAATAAGCTTTAACAGATATTATTGAGTACCAGTAACATAAAAGAGTCTTGAAAGAGACAAATTTGCTTTATCCTTATATCACATTTAGATGAATCTTGAAAGGTGAATGAGTGTTTAGTCACTAAGAAAGAACAGCAAGGCCACTGCAGGTGAAAAAGAAAAAACAGAGTAAGTGTATGTATAAGTGTGAAATATACTAGCGTATGCGGAGCTTAGTTATAATTCAAAATTGGTCATCTTGACTGGTATCAAACAACTGTTACATTCAAAATAAAATCTTATATTATTTCTCTCTTGTGATCATTTGTAAATTTCTTCTCTTCTCTGGTTTAAGTGTTGATCATTCAGGATTAATTAAAATGATGCTAAAGTGAGGATAAAGTAAAATAATTGAAAGAGCTCATGCAAAATTGCAACATGAATGAAAGGAGCTACTGACTTACTATTAGTTTTCACGCAATCTATGAAGTGAGAGCTGTTAGTATTCCCCCAATACCCATTCTTTATTTCATGTATATGAGTGGAATTTTTGTTGGGCTTTCGGCTACTTTGTCAAATACTACATTTCTCATGATCTCTAGCAGGTACATAAGGACAGCCTTGTGACTGAATTTTGGTCAGCCAAATGTGAACAGAAGTGATTTACTCAACCTTTGGCCCATTAATTTGAAGGGAAAATTGGAACATAAACATGATGGCAGGAGCTACTCAGTTGTCTTGGACAAGGAGATGGTAGCTGTGTATTGATAATAGGTAGGGCAGGAATATGTTAGAAGAAAGAAGGCTTCCCACTGATTTTGAAGTTTCTGGCCCAGATTTTGATATGCAAGAAAAACTTCTCTTTAGTTGAAAACAACTGTTATTTGGAATCTCAGAGTTACAGCAGCCAAACCAGCATGAGGCCTAATACAAGCACTATTTCTATTAAAAGAGTAGGAAAAATTCTCAGTGGTTAATTGTGGACTTGTCGATAAGTAGCCTAGTTGATCAATGTGAAAACTCATTTGTAATCATGGCTAATAATGATGAGAGTACTCTGCAATAGCTCTTCTCCATTTATAATGAGAATTAAACAACAATTTTATTTTTATAGCTAAATAGCATAAAATGTGTAGGAAAATTTTGATATGTTGATATATTATTATATTCACAATAACACTGTCCTCATGCAACATGAAAATATTGCTTTTAATTCAAAATATACACTGATTAAAGCTAGTTGTGACCTATTATTTTTGCTTAAAAAGATCAACTAAACTTAACCAAAAGCTCAGGGCATTCTCAAAGACATCTTCTTACCTCCTAGGAGCCGAGTGACTTTCTGGCTGATAATTTTGCCTTGAATGATCAGTTGGAGAAAAGTGAGGTTGGCAATTTAACAGATGGTTTGAAATTACCATTCCTTTTGACAAGAAAAGCAGAGCAAGCTGAAAATACACTTAACAGAAATGTTGACATGCAAAGGTATTACAGCTGGTGCACTACTATCAAATGAATCAATAATTAAAGGATGAGCTCTATTTTTCTATGGTACACAAAGCAAAAATTGCTGCTGTGATTAATTAATAATTTAATTGAAGCTAAGGGCTTTAATTAATCTTAAAAGCTGCTTAATGTAAGCATACCACAATGAAACCCACATATCAAAATAAAGAAAAGTCCTTCTATTCAATTAGCAGGTTTGGAAACCCTCATACTTCCTTTCTGGGAAGCATCCCAGGGAGATACTGATTAGTTAGGAAGAAAGACAGATCAAAGGTATAGTCATAGAGTTTCTTAAAGTGTCAGCTAAAAAGACTGAATTATGTTTGATAAGGGATTTGGAGTGAGTGATTATTTTAGAAATGATATCATCTAGGTCTTTTTGTCTAATTGGAGATTTAAAATATCTATTGCAGCCAACTGAATCAAATTAGATTTCTTTGAGACTTTGTTGCTACAAATAAATCACTGGGCATGTGTATGGGTGTTGTGAGCCGCACAGGAAGCACTAACACAGGAGTAGAGAAACCAAGGTTTCATCTTAGCTCTGCTACTGAACAAGTGTTGCTGAGGTCTTTTCTAGCTCTGAAATTCTAGAAAATTCAATCTTACTAATTATGAAATTTTGTTATATATGCCTTTGAATCCAAAATTTGAAAGGAGCTTTAAAAAAATTCAATTTGCAACCTATTATGATTCAGATCTTAGAATTCAGACCTCAGCATAATGAATGAACACTTTCTGATTAGGATTGATAAAGAGCCAATTATAGGTGTATCTACCTGATTGGGACCATTCATAAATGCAAACAACTCCAGTCTTAGAGTGCAAAGGAGGTTATATCTGCCTATTATATGCACAAATGATTTGTGTTCTTATTAAAAGCTACAGCTTGCTCATAAGTGTTATGAATAGCATAAATGGATTTGCTTTTCCTAGCTTTAACAGGGAAATGGTACGTATTACACTGGGATGGTAGAAAAGTATTTGATTTAGCAGAAAAGAATTTTTATGTTACAGGTTTTACAGGCTTTTGGTTTTTAGGAGAAGTTCATTAAATGGATTGTAACTATATATTTTCAACTCACAGCCCACATAATAAACTATTCTATAAAATCACCTTTCTTTATAAGATTGCAAGACATTATATAGAGTGGCCTAATGTCATCACTATTATCTATTTGAGTCTACTAAGAATCCCATTACAATGAGGGGTCAATCAGATTGAGGGGTGGGTGGAGGGTGAGAGTACTGAAAGTGATGACTGGAAAGGGGGAGCATTTCACAGTCAGGTAAAAACCCGGTGCAAGGGAGACTCCCAGGAATCTACAAGGATGACCCCAGCTAAGACTCCTAGCAATAGTGGATGTATAGCTGAACTGGCCATCTCCTGTGGTCAGATTGTTTACTACCCCAGTTGTCATCAGAGAGCCTTTATTCAGTAACTGATGGAAGCAGATGCAGACATTCACAGCTAAACTCTAGGTGGGCCTCAGGGAATCATTCTTAAGAGAGGGAAGAAGGACTGTAGGAGCGAGAGGGGTCAAGGATATCACAAGAAAACCCAGAGAAACAGCTAAGGTGGGCACATAGGGGCTCACAGAGTCTGAACCAACTACCAGTGAGCCAGCATGGAACTGACCTAGGCCCTCTACAAATATATGACAGTTGGGTAGTTTGGTCTACTTGCTGGACTCCGAATAATGGGAACAGGGGCTATCCCTAATGTTTTGTCTGGCCCTTGGAAACCTATTCCACATACTGATTTCCTTGTCCAGCCTTAATAAAAGGGGAGGTGCTTAGTCTTATGGCAACTTGATATGTTGTGCTTGGTTGATACTCATGGAAGGTATGCCCCTTTCTGAATGGAAGCAGAGGAAAAGTAGATGGGGGCGTGCAGAGGGGAGGTAGTGAGGAAATGAGGGAGGGGAAACTGGGGTCTGGATATAAAACAAACAAACAAATGAACAAACAAACAAATAAATAAAATAATACTATTAAAAAGATCTCAATTCACTAATCTACTATAGAACACTAAATGAGAAATTTTGAGGGAATAATGAGTGACATCTTTAGTCACATAAAATGACCTAATAATTGCCTTAAAATAAGATATTGGTTTGCAGCTAGTCCTAGCAGTAGAGTGACAACTCAGTGTGTTCCTTCCATACTCTTTCGTATGATGGTGCTAAGTTCATTTCATTAGTAGAGGAGAATACTTTGATATTGTCCCAGTACTTGGCAGCAATCAAAATAACTCCAATCAGCAGCAGATACTTCTGTCAGTATTTGGAGTCAGTAATTTAATTAACATGTATTCCCCCTTAAATATCATATTCCATGGCAGTAGTACTCTTTATTTGCCAAGGTATTTTTTAACCAAGTTTGACAGATGGTTGTCTCTCTTTGAAAGACAAGGCAAATGGCCAAAATTTAAAAACTAAAATAAAATAACAACAACAAAATCCACCAAATAACATATGCTTATTAGAAGCAGAATTTAGGGGGATTTTATACATTTGACTTGTATTATTTGGAGGCTTAGCATACACTTTTTAAAGAAGTTTGTACTTCCAAATTTATTAAATGTAGACTTATTCCTTATTAAACCTGAAGTATCAGAATAATATCAATATGGATCAAAACCTGCTAAAACACACCTGGTTCAAAGCAAGACTGTGAGCTCTCCAAATGAAATACTGAAGTCTTAAGCGTACCTACACTATACTGTCATTTGGAAGTAGAGTCCTTGCAGATGTGATCCAATGAAAGTGAAGTCATGCTGGCTTATAGCAAACCTGAGTCCAATAGTTGGTATTCTTGTAGTAGCCTTTGAAGATGAGCTAGAACATAATGAGGAAGTCCATGTGGTGACAGAAGAGGAGGTTGAAGTGATGCAACAATAATCCTTTACCCCCGCTCCTCTTTCTCTCTCTTTCTTTTCTTTGTAGTATAGACTGCTCTGTATTTGAGATGAGACACTTGATCATGTTTTCCATGAAATGTCCATGGTTACCATTAGAAACTAGAGGAAAGCCATGCCACAATCTCTTCCTCAGAGCTTCCAGAATGAATGGATTATACCAACAATACGATTTTGGGAGTCATCTTTGATTTTATTCTTTCCTTCAAATCACTAGTTTCATCATCAGTAAGTCTTAAGACAGCCTTTCCAAATGTTTATTTCTGCTGGTAAAATACTGTTAGAAACCCTACTCTAGCCAGGTGGTGGTGGCGCACACCTTTAATCCCAGCACTTGGGAGGCAGAGGCAGGTGGATCTCTGTGAGTTAGAGGCCAGCCTGGGCTACCGAGTGAGTTCCAGGAAAGTCGCCAAAGCTACACAGAGAAACCCTGTCTCAAAAAAACAAAACAAAACAAAGAAACAGAAACCCTCCTCTAAATTACTGGTATCTGTTACTTAGGAGAGGATGTGAAAAAATGAAAATATGGCATTTTGTGGTTCCTGTTCTACAGATCAATCTAACAAGTTTTATTCTTTCCACGCAATAGCTTTAAAAATGAAGAATAATAAGTTGAGTCAAGAGGCACAGACAGATATTGAGAATTGCTAGCAGTGAAAGAAAAAAAAAGAAATTCAGTAATTTGAGTTTTCTTATTACATGGAAGGTCATAAAAAAGTAAAGAAAAATGTTTTTTTTTAAAAAAAATGGGTGGTAATGAGGTATATTTCAATGACAATTAGGTCAATTCATTGGAAAGGAAGAAACTGATGACTAAGTAGGAAAAAGACATAGTTACAGGAGCAACATCCTACTGAAGGTGAAAAGGGTTGAAATTCAAGGTACAGGTCAATACATTGGAAGAATACGTTTTTTAATGTATATGAATGTTTTGCCAGCATGTATTTGAGAACCACTTGCATACCTGAAGCCTGTGGCACTCACCATATGGGTGCTGGGAACTAAACCTAATCCTTTGTAAGAGCAGCAAGTGCTCTTAAATTCTGAGCCATTTCTCCAGCCCCAAGGAAACACTTCATTTATAGTAACAGTAAGGCAATAGAGTATAATGTTCAGAATCACTGTGTGGAGATATGTTGTTTTTGGTATTTTACTCTTTTAGGGGGACCCACCACCCAGCTCCCAAATAAATTCACACAGAGAACTTATTATTACTTATGAATGCCCAGGCTTAGTTTGGCTTAGTTTCTAGACAGCTTTCCTTATCTTAAATTACCCCGTCTACCTTTTGCCTCTGGACTTTTCCTATTCTCTTACTTCCATAAATCTTACCCTGCTTCTGTGGCTTGCTGATTGTGTAGGTGGTGGCTGGCCCCTAATGTCCTCCCCTTCTCTGGCTCTTTCTTGATCTCCTCTCTCCAGATTTCTCCTTCTATTTATTCTCTCTGCCTGCCAGCCCCACCTATCCTTTCTCATGCCTTGCTATTGGCCAGTTCTTTATTAGACCATCATGTATTATACACAGGCACAGTAATACAGCTTCACAGAGTTAAACAAATGCAACATAAACAAAAGTAACATACCTTAAAATAATATTCTACCACAAAGACAGCTTTCCTGGACTGAGCTCTCATGTTTGCTATTTGGTTTTTGATATATTGATTTTGATGTGGCCCTGAAAAAATACTTTCATATCCTTCTTTCTAAGATGAAAATGAAAAATATAGGTCATAGCTTGCAGATTAATGATGTATAATGAATATGATATAGCAGATAAGGTCTACACAGTAGTTATTGACACATAGTGAGTGCACAATAAATGGCAGCTGCTGTTGCTATTACTGGTGAAATTATGTGGTGACAGATGCAGGTGTGTTGGTAAGACTCTTGATGGGAGAGTGTAGCAGTTGCCAGCTGACTAAATCGGTATGTATGTTGAAGAAGGATGGAGAGATGAACATAGAGATTTATGAAGAAAGGTGAAAAAAATGGAGGAGCAAGGGGGAGACTTTGTTTTGTGAAAACATTGTTCTCAGTAGAAATAATATAGTTCTGAAAACCCTACATAACTTAATTGTTATAAAGAACAAATGTGATGATATCCAAGAAATCATTAAAAAGCGCTATAGGAGCTGGGCATGGTGGTACATGCCTTTAATCCCAGCACAAAGGAATCATAGGAAGGTGGATTTATAGCCTGATCGATGTAGTGGTTTCTAGGACAGCCAGCCAAATGATACATAGAAAGACTACATATCAAACAAGCAAACAAACAAAAACTAAAACAAAAGTACTGTATGAATGTTATTATTTTTGTCAACTCAACAAATTAAATTGAAATGTTTCTTCTTAAAACTGGGGTTGAGGAATGGTAAAAAAAAAAATCATGTAACTGGTTGATTTGTTTTCTGAATCCTAGGCTTATTTTCCTAACGCTTCTTAATACTGGCTATATTTGAAGATGTCTTTTCTTATTTGTACATATTACACTTTAATAAGTTTGAAGTGAAAAAAATTAATGCTATAAATTCAGTGTGATTTAGGTTGTGAAAGCTTACCATCTTAAAATATGAAATATACCTCTTAGCCTTTGGGCTTCTCTCAAACTCCAAATGTGATTATTCAACAGGCTAAGTTTATTTTAAAATAAGGCTTAGGTATTCATGTTTGTAGCAAATAAATGGCATGTAAAACTTCTGGCAATCTTACCATTTTGACAACATGAAATTTTCCCATCCAGCTGGTCATTAGGCCTTTCCAACTGTCAATGTCTCTTGCAATCTGCTTTAATAGTAGCATATAATTAGCTTTATACAGATCACAGACATTGGGGGGTAATATTCCAATGCAAATATCAAAATCCCAAGAAAGTTAACTCAAAGAGACATATGTTGCCAGCATCCTTCATGACAATCTTTAGCTCTGAAGGCAGTAGCAGTTGATTTGTGTAAGGTACTTTGAATCATAATATGGAAATATTGTAATTAAATACCTACTGGAGTTCTGGAAAATTTATTCAGCATAATGATATAAATAGCAACATGTCATTAAAGTACATTGTTTGTCTTCACATCTAGAGCTTAGTAATTACTTTAATAAGAGATGCCAAATAATTGGAGAAAAATTATTTCTAGTTCTTGGTTGAAGTTTTCAAGATTTGAGTATTAGAGAAGGTTTAAATCAACACAATTTTATTTGTAAACTAACACACTGATTAATCTGATTCATCTCGATTTAATGTATCATAATTACATACACATCCTCCACCAACATATAATATGCACAGTCTGATTTTCTAGGACAAAACCATGCCCTTTTTAATGCTCAGTGAATTGTAGTGCTCAGTAGAATTTGAGGCATATTGTACTGTCGAATAAAGGCACTCCATTTGTGCTTGTAAGATTTCAACACCTAACAGCATTAGTTCTTCTGTACTGAGAATTCCTTCCTCCATGATGGTTCTGCATCACCATAGCAAGGTTTCTGTGTGGATGACATATAATATCAGAGGATTTTGGCAGGTAAGATAGGCAGCTGCTCCCAAGACTATGTAAAACTATTTATAACAGTTTTTTATGTAAGTGTGGCTTAATGGAAAAACATTGACTAAGACAAAGCATATATATTATGATTTTTGCTAACAGGAAAAATGAAAAACTTCTATTATTGACATAGTTCTAAGAGTCTTTTTTATTTCTTGTAACACATTAGATGATCACAAATAATCAAATATTCCTAGTAAATAAAAAAATATAATCTACTAGGCTTCAGATCTGCCCACAGGAGACTTGCTGTTTGGCAGGACAAGTCCAAGGTGCCAACTGTGTATGTCAACATCTAACTTGGCCTGGCTCATGATGCCAGATCACATGAGAGCAGTGAATTTGCCATCTCTTGAAGAGCTTAAGGCTGCCTTTATTACAGCTAATAATGATAAATTGGGCAATAACCAAATACCTTGACTGTTAGAAGGGAACTTCAGTTTGGAATTTATAGTGAAATACCAAACAGAATATTCATGAGTAAAGCTGGAACTAGATGTCAGATGAAATTTTTTTGATCATTTGGAGTTTTTCATAAACCTGTTGCTTGTACCCCAGTGACTTGACAAGAACTTCTAGACTTGAGTTTCTCATTGTGCATCTATTTGTATATATAGTATACAATTTAATTACTATTACCTATTGGAGACGACCAAGCAAAAACATGAAGGACATTCTCACTCATCTATAATTCCTGACTAAGAGCTTTTTAGTTAGTCAAGTTATTTAGCTTGTAAACAAGTGAATTCAAAGAAAAACAGACCAGAAATATTATATATATATACTTTAATATATATATATATACTTATTATTATAATTAATTCCTGCTTGATATTTTAAAAACTGGAAGTCAGGGCTGGAGAAATGGCTCAACAGTAAAGAACATTCATTGACTGTTTTTGCAGAGGACCTGGTTTCAACTCCTAGTACCTATATGACAGTTTACAGTGTTCTGTAACTCTGGTTGCAGGGAATCTGATGATGTCTTCTCGCCTTCATGGGCACCAGGCACCCATGTGGTGAACAGGTAAAACACCCATACACATAAAAGGAATTTTAAAAAATCCTGGAAACCTAAATTTTAAGTGATCTTTCAGAGACCAAACAACTGATTATAGCCAGCTTACTATGGTAACACAAACCTGAAACTGGCACTAAGAGTTCTAAGTCAGTCTGGACCACTTAGCGATATTTTGTCTCAAATTAAACCCCCACAAATTTGTACCTTCATTTTGGAAACCCTTTGAACAATGTAACTATAAAGGCCTTTAGTATCATGTACACAGCTATTGTTATGGCACTTAAATGGGACTTTCAGGCACTACTACTGCCCTTTTCTTATTTGTTTCTCTTCCCATCTTAATGACTGTTCATAAATCTTTTCTTAATAAATTTCTAACATTATTGATGTTGGATGATGTGATAACTCATGCTTTTAATACCCACACTCAGAAAGTAGAGGCAAGCAGATCTCAGAGTTAGAGGCCAGCCTAGTCTGTGGAGTGAGATCCAGGACAGCCAGGGCTATTCAGGGAAACCCTGTCTCAAAAAACAAAATAATAATAATAATAATAATAATAATAATAATAATAATAATAATAAATTTCCAATGCAGGTCCTACTTCCTAACATTTTTCCTAAAGTTATTTACTTTTTTCTATCTGATAGCAATATAAACATAGTTTATTTCTACCCTACAGTTATCAGTCACAGTTGTATGTAGAAAATATATCTCTGTGGCTTTTCTTTTCCTTTTCACTTAAAGAAGGTGATTATTTCTTCAGCCAAAAGAAATGTTAACATAAATTCCACAAATGTTAAGCAATCAACTGAATGTTTATGTCCCCTCCACCCTCAAACCATGTGTTGAAATTCTAATCCCTGAAATAATAGTGTTAGGAAGTCAGGCCTTTCAGAAGTAATTGGATTATGTTAGCAGAGTTCTCATGAAGGGGACAGTGCCCTTATAAAAGAAGCCACAGAGAAGCCCTTTGTGTATTTCTGCCACTTAAGGTTACAGTGAAATAGATGGATGTCTGGGAAGCAGGTTTTGATTTGATGCCAAACCTGACAGTACTTCAGTCTTAGACTTTCCAACCTCTAGAAATGTAGGAAATAAAGTTCTGTTGCTTATATGCCAATAAATCTATGCTGCTTTTTAATTTTTTAAAAAGAATTTCATACATGAGTACTTAATATCATTCACACTCTTCCCCTTCCTCCAACTCTCCCAGATTACAAGGGATATCAGGGTACCCTTTTGGAGTTCTTTGTCTCATCAGTAAAAGATTTTAAAAATGGAGTTGGAAGCACAAGGGCAATTTTACTACATTTTAAAAGAAAAAAAAAACATGGGGCAAGAAAACTGTTAAACTTCAATAGCTGCCTTGAGGAGGAGAAAAGAGGAAAGAAGCGAAAGTTGTGCCATTTAAACTGGCACAAAGATCAAACACGTTGAGGGTAAGCAGACATGGCAAGGAGGGAGACCTTAGAGCCAGTGAGGAAGCCCAAAATGTGGGAAAGCACTAAGTGTTAAGAAAACATGCTTAGAAAACAGACAGGAAAATGAAAAGGAAAAGGTATGTTTTTCTGAAAAGTGGACAGACTTGCAGTCCTTCTATGTTTGTGGCCCATGAGCTTCTGAACTAGGGGAAAGGATTCTGGGAAGGAAAAATAAAGTATCCTATTAAAGAACTAGGCCCATGAGCTTCTGAACTAGGGGAAAGGATTCTGGGAAGGAAAAATAAAGTATCCTATTAAAGAACTAATCATTTAACTTATCCCATTTAGTATGGCTTAAGGTGAATCCACTTTCCTAGGGCTGGTCCGTTAGCCAAAGTGACTGAACTACCCCAACTGGCGTATTAGGTCTGCACCCAGGAAAGAGATTCTATTCTCTTGACCAGGAGTTTTTCTCTACTCTACCATTCTGCCTCTGAAGAAGTGCATAACTTCCGGAATTAAATGGATAAGGGTTGAAGTTAAAGAGCAGCAACTGTATGAGCTTGAATTAGCTATTTGGTCTCTCTTTGTTTTTTTGTCGTTTTTGTTGTGATTGTTGTTGTTTTTGGTTTTGCTTTCATCTGTAAAATGGGGAAAATAATGACACCTATATCAGAGAACTGAGGATTCTGGTAGCAATTTAATTAATGTAAGGGGTGGGGCAAAATGCTAAATGCACATTAGTCATTTTGTCAAAATTAATGGCTATTATTGCTATCACTAGTGCTATTATTACTTTTTTGAAGAATGGTTAGAAATCACACTGAAGTGAACTAGGAAGAGTATAAGGCCAAAACAAAAAAACAAGGAATAAGTGATACATCTTTTCCATGGGTAGTTTAAGAGAATGATGGATCAATCACCAGACACTTTCTTCAAGTTTTTCTTGTAATTCCAAAGAAATTAAAGTGTCCCTTCTAGCTCATTAGTAAACTCTTTCTTTTGAAAAATAATAGTTATTTAATTTAGGCTAAAGTATGATTCTACAAGAGTTTTGATTTTTTTTGTTTTTTGTTTTTTGTTTTGGTTTCCTGTAAATTACATGGTACATGCTTCAAAGAAATTTACTCAAAAGGTGATGATTTTCACATTTCTAAACTACCACAAGTGATTTTGAAGATGCCTTCAGAAATTCTAAGCTTTTTATTCTTATTATAACCAAACATTCTTCCCTATGAAAAATATTTCATTCAACTTCTTTAATAAATATATTTAACATCAAAGATTTGCTTTGAAGCTAAATTTGTGGATTTTTAGGGAGAATCAGGAAGAGGAGGTGATGCTTTGCACCATTATAGAGCAAGTATTCTCATCTGTAAGAAAGTGTTCCAACAGACACAGATGTCTGAGATTGAGGAACTCAGCATATCCGTTGGAAAGAAGTTTTAAATAGCATGTGCCATGGAATGCACAGAAAAACATTTAAGGGACAAAGTAATTGTAAATGGACATGACTAGAGTAGACACGTAAGATAGCGCTACTATTAGGGTTTATGGTAAAAACTCTATACTCAGGACCATAGAAGAAACATACATTGATGGTTTTGTCATGGACAGTACAGTAGCTTTACAGTGGTATCTTGACTTAGAAATAATCTTCGCATTGGGTACAGAAAAACATTATTACCAAAATGTCAAGCAGTTTGGTGACTGAAAAACTATAGTTGTTAAAATACTTGAAGTTTGCATTGCAGCATAATTCTTCTTTGTAGGCACCTATATGAAACCAATGCTAGTCAGAAAATTACTTGGTGAGAATGATATTAAAATAACAGTCCTTAGGTAGACTGAATTTTTTATGTTATCAGGTGAATTCAGGTAATCACAATGCAATCATGCTTACCAGTAGTGATAAAACTCCAACTGTTGGCAGCAATACCCTGCCACCATTTCCACATTAGAGATAACTGTACTTATTAAAAGGTTCTATCATTTAAGACCCTTTATCTCCTAGATGAATCTTGTAAGGAGTTGGCCAAGTTTTACTATCCATTCTACTCCTCTTCCTCTTTCAAGGACGTATCATTTTTTTTATCAGCTTCTGATGTTCCTTGGATTTCAGAATAAACTCA
This sequence comes from Neotoma lepida, assembly GCA_001675575.1. Taxonomy (NCBI): domain Eukaryota; kingdom Metazoa; phylum Chordata; class Mammalia; order Rodentia; family Cricetidae; genus Neotoma; species Neotoma lepida. The sequence goes on from LZPO01087142.1 coordinate 288,202, forward strand.
AGCAAATGAGAGTCAATCCCCTGAGCTTTGCAGTTGGATCAATCAGGATCTCAGTGGGAAATAATACACTACAGATGGTTCGACTCAAGAGACATTAATGTATAGATGCGAGTCACTCAGAAATGAGCAACAGCTAGAAGTCTGTCTAAACACTAATCCTGAAGGGAAGACAACAGCTGAGTGAAAGCAGAAACTGAAGGGGGGGGCTTTTTGTCAGGAACTGTAACCAATGAAGGGATTCAAGTGTTTCTGGGGACAAAGTATTGAAATTAAGGACATTTGAGGAAAAATGAATGGCTTTAGTTCTTTAAACTAAAATTTCTGTCAGGATCTAATGTTTACCCAATGTAATGAAAAGTCATCTGACTAGAGAATATGAGCAAGGATTCCACAGAAGCAAGGAAGCCAGACAGAAAAGATAAATGATAGACATGAGTAATAGTGCTGATAGTGGAGGGAATATGGGAACAAAAGAACTGGCACAATAGCTACCATGTGTATCTCTCCAGACCCTTTACCTCTCTATTTAGACTCAGTGTGTATTGATCACATGTATCCTCAAAGGTAAAATGAATGACTTTCTGGATTTTTTGTTGCTGTTGTTGTTGAGGTAAGATTTCATTATGTATGCTTGAAACTTGAAATCCTTCTACCTCAGTCTCCAGGATGCTAAGATTATAAGTATGAACCACCATGTACAACCTGAAATATCTTACTTATTTCATATTCAGTGTCTTGGTTAACTATTATTTTCTGTAGTCCCTCAAATGTTGAATCCTACTCTACAAAGACTGGTTGACACTAAACAATGAATAACACATGTTCTCTTACATGGTAAATTGAAGAAGTTGACATGAATATGGACTACGGTTTAGCAGAAGTTGAAAAGGGAATAAATTTAAGTATATCAACTGAAATTGAATTTAATAAATACATGGTGTGTACAAGTAGGGAAATAGCACACTGACATTCATTAATACATGCAATTGATATGTGTTAATCAAAAGTTAAGAAAAAGACAATAACAGTAGACATACTAACATGGATGGGGGAAAGCTCAAGATGCCTCAACCTTATACAAAGAACTACAGGCAGTTTAGAATTTTTTAATCTGTATTTTAGAAGGATTATATAGCCACTCAATGAATAAAAAATTTTTTTTCAATTTTCTTAGCACAGACCTAGGTTCCACAGAAGCACAAAAAGTTATCTTATCTTAGGGAGGTTATGATTTGCCCTGGAAGACAGGATTTATACATATAATATTAGAAGTGTTGCAAGATAATTTATAACTAAATACCAGAATGTATCGTATACAGTTTAAGTGTTGAAATATGACTGCAGACTGGAATACATAGGAAAGATTGCATGAATAAAGAGGAACTTGATTTGTACTCAAATATGATTAAAGTCTATATTGTTGAAGGGAAGAGGAAGATAATTACAACACAAATAAATCCTCTTTTGTTTGCTTGAAATGTGTCTAACTTGCCTTGTATTCAAATTTTCAATTTTCTTATAAAGATATTTAAGTGTTTCTTAATTTATATTTTTCAATTGTAAGTTTTGCAATTTTTGTTTTGCTTAGCAAATCCTCTATATATATTTCCTTCCATACCTAGTCAAATGCTAAGTTTAATTTTTTTGTTGAAATTTTTGTTTACATTTTAACAATTAACTCTAATTTTTTATTATTATGAGATTTTCATAAATGAGTACTATATTTACATTGTTTCCACCCTCCTCTCCCATTCCCTCTCAAATTCATGACCTCTTCTATAATTATTATTGTTACATATGTATGTAACACAAATATATAATATATATGTGACATATATGCATGTACATATATATACATATACACCACATACACACACACACACACAAACACACACATATATGCTAAACACTTCCTGGGGGAAGACTATTTCCTCTGCTCCCAGGATTACTTAGTTGTCAGCAGTTTTTTGTGTAAGGTTGAGGCCACCTGGCATTTGCTGTAACACAGTGCCTCCTAGGAATATTAGACACTATACCCATAAAATCGTAGCAACATGTCTACCTAAGCATGAGAGTTGAACTAGGACAATAATAGACATGCTATTATTGATTTTTGAAATATCTTGTTGAGTAGAAAAGCTGGGCCTTGACATCATTATGTAGGTAAAGCAGGCTTTGACCTTGTGATACACTACTTACCTCATCCTCCCAAGTACTAGGATTTTAGACATTCATATCATAACATGCTAAATAAATGTTTTGACTAATATATAAAACTTATACATATTAACAGAGTAATTTGTCATTATTTTATGCATGTTTATACATGTAAAGTTTACATCATAGTAATTATATTTATCTTCTCAAATTTTTATTATTTCTTATCGCTGCCATGAGGACCAACCTCCATCAGCTCAGGGATTGAGAGGGATCCAACGGAGTTGGAGGACTAATCACTCAACTTGACTTTTCTATCTGAGGGAGTAAAACTTTATTCTCTGGGGCCGACAAGTGGGGCTAAACTTAGCTCTCTGGGGCCGGCAAAAAAAGGAAAAAACATACACACTCTTAAGGCCTTTCTCTGTTCTCTCTCTGTCCGTTATTTCTTTTCTTACCTCTATCTAGATGTATCCTTTCTGTCTCTCTTGATGTCTTCCTTCTAATTATTTTTTCCCTTACAGCTTATATACCCCAGTAAAATCTCTCAAACAGTATAAAAATTACAATGTGGCTATATCTTATTTTCAAATGAATGATTATAATGAATACAAGTAAAAAAAAACAGCATTTATTCTATATCCTTTACATGATTAAACATTTTATGTATTACAGGTGAAAAACAAGTTGTTCCAAGAACCCACATACATTCTTTCATACCAAAGCAACTTGCAATATATTAACAGAGTGTAAGCAAGCAAGGTATTTTTCTCAGCCAGTTCTTTTGGTGGCAAGGTGCATTTTGTAGTTACAAAGAAAAGACCAATCATTTTATTATTTATCTCAAAAGATAGTCTTATAAGAAATCTTAGAAGAATAACAAATCTAAACTTTTATATATGAAAAACAATCAGTCATCTCTATTTTAAATCCTCAGGGTGTTTACCCACTCATCAATATATATAGTTCTTTATATCAGGAATCTAAGGGCAGAAATGAGTACAAGGAATTCATCATTACCTTTGGTCACCAACCCATCCTAACAAGAAAGACACATCAGCAAATAATAACTGGGTTGCTTTGTTCTTTTTTCTTGACCACAAGAAGTCCCTCACTCAACTATGTGCCTTTCTAAACTAGAATATTTCCCAAGGTTTTGCACCTCAAAGCTATTAACGAAAACATCTTACCCTAAACTTAAGTCATATTTAAAGCTTTGTCTCAGCTATGTTGCACAGTGAAACCTATGAACACATCTTTCAATATTACGGTTTAAAGAACTTTAGGTAGCTGGACTTCTGGGACTCAACTGTTTTTCTTGATCATTAAGCCACTGTCTATATGGCTGCTCAAGAGAAACTAGCTATGTGGCATTTCCTTGTTCTTATTTTCTATCCTCTGCAGCCCCTGCTTTAACAGGGGCAAAGGCAACACCATATCTTGCTTTTACCTATATTAGTTTTCCCACTAAGTTAACCTCTATTATAATCCCTTACTGTATTTATTAAAGACCCTCAATCATCAAAATTCTATTTAAGCTAACACTATTATTGTATAAAATAATTGCTTCAGTTAAACAGTATAGCTTAGGAGGAAATCATCTTCATAATAATACACAGGTAAAAGTGCCCAATAGAACGGGATATTTACATGAAATAATCACACTGCATTAAAGGTTGTGGGGATCTCTGACACCCATTCACTCTATGCCAGATACCAGAGAAAAATTGCAGTGGCATGTTGTTGTTGCTGTTTTGCTCTTTTGGTGGCCCACTAATCAGCTCCCAAGTAAATCACACATGAAAGGCTTGTTCTTAAGTCTCAATGTCCGTCCTTAGCTTGGATTGTTTCTAGCCAGCTTTCCTTAACTTAAATATTCTTGGCTACCTTTTGCCTCTGGGCTTTTTTTTCCTTCTGTAATCTTACTTTCATTCATACACTGTGGCTGGCTGTGTACCTGGGTGGCTGGCCCCTAATGTCCTCTTCCTTCCTCTCTTGTTTCTTCTACTCCTTCTTCTGCTCCTTGTCCTTTCTCTACATATTCTCTACCTGCCTACCCCCCTATCCTTTCTCCTGCTTTGCTATTGGTCATTCAGTTCTTTATTAGATCATCAGGTGTTTTAGACAGGCAAAGTACTATAGTTTCACAGAGTTAAACAAATGTAACATAAGGGGCTGGAGAGGTGGCTTAGAGGTTAAGAGCACTGACTGTTCTTCCAGAGGTCCTGAGTTCAATTACCAGCAACCAAANAAACAAATGCAACATAAACAAAAGTAACACACCTTAAAATAATATTCTACCACAATGGCAAACATGCAAAGACACAGCAGTAGCAAGAAACATTCTGGGGCCAAGGCTCTCAGGGCCTTGCCTATCTGAGATTTATCCATCAGTGCCTTGCATGCTGGTGGACTGATCCCTTGAAGTCAATTGCCACCTGTAGCTCCTCTGACATGGCCACAAGCAATTTCTTTAGTGTGTATATTTTCAAAAATACATTCTTCTGCCTTTTTTAAATATATAGGACACTACTGTAATGATAATCATCCTACTTTATGGTAGTACATCAGGACTTCTATCAAACTGTAGCATGGTGTTCATTGATCAGTCTGTCTCTATTTCTCCTTTTCTCCTATTCTCACAGTCCCTGATAACAACCACTCAAATTCCGTGATATTTCTTTATGTTACATTTATAAAGGGGGGCACAAAGTACTTGTTTTTCCCTGTTTGGCTTATTTTGCAAAATAATACCTCCAGTTTTGTTCTTTATTGTTGTAAATGATACAATTTTTTTTCTTTATTTGAATGAGATTTATTCCATTGAGTAGATATACCTCATTTTCTTGATTTGTCCATTAACTGATCAACATTTAGATTATTTTCAGTTCTGGGTTATTGTTGTAATAAATGTGGGAGGGTTAATGAGCTAATTTAATTTCCTTTGAATTTGTAGCCAAATAATGGGATTGGTGGATTTTTTGATGATTAATATTTACCACTGATTTGTCTTTCGGTTTTCATACCAGTCCCCAATTTTAAAATTATTTGACATTTCTAATAAACGTTAGGGAGTTTCTTAGGTTTGGTTTTCAAACACTTGTATCTGATTTTCCATAGGAAGCCTTAAAATTGCCCTATCAGTAAGCAATATTTCCTTCTGATCATCCTTTACTTCTTTTCCCATTATTTTTCCTGAGTTTCAAGAATGGCCATGTACCCTTGCTGAACTGGATTTTTGTCATGTTCTTGCTTTTCTGTTTTAACATATCTACTCATTCTCTTTCTTTGTTTTTATTTACTGAAATTCTACCTATTTTTCAAGCCTCGTTGCAGCATTGCCTCCTGGTGTTTCATAAGACATTTTTCTGATCAAACTACACCAGTATCTTTATTTTTCTTATACTACCACATTCTTTGCATTATTTTGTAGTTGACTATAAAATCTTTGAGAGCAGAGGCAGTTTGAGACCATTTTGTTTCCTCAGCCAGAATGAACAGAATAACTAGAATGTTCACATGAATTAGTGACTTTCAGTGCTACTGTGCCCAAAATGCTTGACAGAAACAACTTAAAGGAAGATACCTTTAGGGCTATACTTTCAGAAGGTTCAGTTTATGGTTTTATGGCTCTACTGATTCTGGGCCTTTGATGTATAGGCTGAAGCAGAACTCCCTAGTGGAAGTCTGTGGTGAAGGAAGATCATAGACTCATGATGACCAGGAAGCAGATCAGAGAAGTAACAAGAAAGATTCAGAGAAAGATACAGTCCATACGGATAAACCTGAGATTTGCTTGTTCCAGCTAGATGACACTTTTCGGGTCCACTACCTTTCAATATGTTATTAAAATTGGAGTCCATCAATGAAATATCTATTCATCTCTGAAAGTGCCAGAAGTATGCATTACTATTCTCAGCAATTCTCAATCTGGTCAATTTGATAATCAAGGTCAATCATCAGACCATCAGCCTACCTTCAGTAGATCAAGCTTTGGACCTCTTTAAATGCCAAAGTTTTGGGTGTAGAAATTTTGCTGATTTGATTGACAAGTATCAATTATTTTATGTGTTAGTAGGAAACATGAAGCCAGATTCTTCTAGGAATAATGATTCAAAATATGAGTGAAAATGGATGCTATTGGTATATAAAAGGATTCCCACATAATTTCCCTCATAAGATATTAATAGTTTAACTAGCCTAATGGGTATCTTTTTATTTTTAATGGATCACCCATTTCATCAATCTTTTTAAAGAGTTCTCTTCAAGATCTATAAAAATTAAAATTAGAGATTCTTTCCTTTTCTAATGTGGTACTACTCACAAGCATGGCTCCCAGTATGTTACTTACACCCTAGTAGGTAGTCTTTATCACAGGAGCTATTTCCAAGTTACAAGAAGTAATATGCATTTTAATTGGATCCCTGTTATCTATCTAAAAACTGCAAATGAAATAATTACTTAACATTCTGCCTCCAAGATTTTACCCATTTTTAATGACTAAATTCTTTTTTCACATTAAAAATTCCAGCACTTATCAGCAATTATGAATATAAAAATACAGTCTAATGATGTAATAAAACACAGTACATAAAATGGTGCAGAAATATAACTGATAGTTAATTAATAGATAATGTCCAAAGTACTGAACAGTAGCACCAAATGATTATCTTTTAGTACAAATATTAAGATGAAAGAAAGCCATTATTTTATGAACAGATAAGCAACTTGCAAACATTATATTTATTTGTGATGCATTGTGATTTATAAGGACGTTTCAGGTTAACAAAGAAAAAGAGTGCTGTGTAGAATAATAGCACCATGTGGCTAGTTTACACTCTTCAACAGGTGCCTTTCTGTCTTTAGATGAAATATTCCCCTTTGATATGAGTGTTCTTGTTTGTGAAATGGACAAACATCTCTGCTTTAATTATATTATGTGATTCTGATTATTGCCAAAGTCAAAAGACAAAAACAAAAAAGAAGAAAGAAAAGGAAAAAAGACAAGCTAAACAATGTTAAAAGGCTGGGGAGATTGAAATTGGCTCAGTATGAGAACCTAAGTTCTGATCCCAGCACTCGCATGAAAGAGAGTGGGGGTAGAATATTAAAGAAAAAGATAAGGCCTAGGTGTGGTCATGTACCTGCCTACAATCTCAGATCTGTGCAGGGAGAGCCAGAAGAATTTCTGGGGCTTTCTGGCCTACTGCCTAGTTGTAGGCTCAGTGAGCTCAGTGAAAGACTCATTCTCAAAGGAATAAAGTACAGAGTGATAGAGCAAGATACCCTATGTCTTCCTGTGGCCACTGTGCACATGCACAGGTGCTTGCAAACACACACACACACACACACACACACACACACACACACACACACAAAACATAGAGTAGATATAATCTATACTAGGATTAGTTATAAGAAGTACTATTTCAGTTAATTAGAAGACCATGTATGTTCTACAACATTCTCAACTGTTACTCTAGATATGTTCATAGATACTGTACTGGTTAGATTTTTGTCAACATAATACAAACTCAGATCACTTGGGAAAAGAAAGCCACAATTGGAAAAAAAATGCCTTTGTCAGGTTGAACTGTAGGCAATCTGTGAAATATTTTCTTGACTAGTGTTCACATAGGAGGTCTCAAACTACCAGGGCTCTGTGCCAGATCTGGGCAAGCTGTTCTGGGCTGTATAAGAAAGCAAAGAGGACGGAATAACACACGGCTAGGATATAGTGTAAATCAGAAGCCATGAGCTGAAAACAAAAAGTTCACTCCTAGTAATTGTATGACACATTTCTTAGATCATTTGTAAGATGAATTACTTACATCACTATAAGGACAGAAGAAATGGCTCAACAACTAATAGCACTTACTAGTCTTATGGAAGACCTGGGTTTGTTCCCTAGCTCCCACACTGGGTGGCTAAGAGCCACCTGTAATTTCTTTTCCAGGGTATTCAATACTCTCTTCTGCCTTGTATTCACATTTGGACACAGAGGTATACACACAGGCATAAAAATAAAACTTAAAATAAATCTTTAATAAAGCAATAATAAAAAGTAAGTAATTTTCAAAGAACAAGTACAGATAAATCACCTGGAATCTGTGGTATATTATAGGACATATATAATTAAGCCTTATTGAGCTTTGTTTTTACATGGTATGGGCATGCATCCTTGTAATCACTGATACTCAGGAGGATGAGGCAGAAATTCAGGACTTGAGGCCATATTTGCAACTTACTGAGGCTCTGTCTAGATAGATAGAGATAGGGAGACAGAGAGACAGAGAGAGATAGACAGAGAGACAGACAGACAACAACTGGGGCTATCTAATACTCAAACTACTCTGGTTTCAATCCCTCATAGTGCAAGAAAAATGTTATTTAAATACTATTTTGTTGGGCCCTGGGCCCCCAATCTGGTTTGAACTGTTGNCCTGCTTACCTCNCACAGGATGTTTTTGTTCTTGACTCCTTCCTCTTGAGCTAGTTAATTGCAAGTTCTTCTTCCCCTGTACCGGAGCTGTTTGAGTAAACAAGCTGAGGCCAGACAACCTGAACTTTTGACCACTGGGGATTTTCCATCCTGCTAAGAGCCTGTGTTGCTGCCCTATATCTACCCAACCCTCTCCCAAGAATAAACTGCATTCTTTTGAGACGGATGACCTGCTGTCTTGTCTCTGTTCAATCCTCAGCCCCTCGCTCAAAACTTGGAGGATAACTTGCAGTGTGGGCGCTACACTATTTTAATTTTTTGAGGTTATAATATTACATGTTCCCCTTCCCTTTCCTCATGTGCAACCCCCCTTGCTCTCTTTGAAATTCATAGCTTCTTTTTCTTTAATTGTTGCTACGTGTGTGTGTGTTCCTAAATACATAAATATAACCTGCTCAATCTGTGTAATTTTACTTGTGTATATATTTTCTGAATGAGTGAGTAAATGATAAAGATTTCCACCATCACTTTCAGCAGTTGTGTTTTTATGTTATATTTAGCCATACTTGTAATTAAGGCAATGCCTATACTTTCAAAATAAGTAATATCGTGGGGTCAAATGGACTTTGTGGCTGTTTTTTGAATTTTGGAAAAGTATTAAGAATTATGTACTACTATGGGCTAACAGCTCAAAGAGATGTAAACTTTCTCAATTTTGCTTCTTTGAGTAATAGTAAATTGTAGCAGTTTCTGGAAGGGCTACCTTGAGGTACAAAGAAATTGCTTATGACTTTCCTGGTCCCTTTTTGCTCTGAAAGGTTATACATTTGTTAACTTCTTTTTGAGCTAATGCAAAACAGACTTAGTTGACACAACAGCCCTTTAGAATACAGAGTGGAAGTGGAATCCTACCAGTAGAAGGCAGGCAGGCAGGCAAAACTAAATGCTGTTATTCATGAAAAAAGGGTGAACAGTAGCATGCCTGAAGCAGAACGCTGGAGAAAAGAATATTCTCCATCTTTGCTTGGAATGCCCCATGGCTCAACCAGATTCGGGCATCCCAAGACTTGAACACAAGATAGTGATATTTGTCTCTTAAAATATTTTGTAGCTTTATTGCACATACAGAGGAAGCATTACCAAAGAAGAAATATCAACCTAGAGTGTTGTTAGCAAGTAAGGAATTTGTAAAAATTAGGACTTAGATTAATATTTACAAAAGATTTGTCCATAAAATGGGGATGCTTGGAGGACTGAAAAGAATCTCCAGATATGACTAAGGGAGAGAATGATGTGGCCAAAAGGATGAGCAACCAGCCAGTGGATTGTAATCATTTTTTTTTTTTTTAGGGAAATTACTTTTTTTTGTAGCTTAGGGGGATTTTCCCATATAAGATGCAGATTGATGGACAGCTTGTCACTGGAGATGTCCTGGCACCACCTTATTTTACCTGCTATGTTCTTCCCTTTGACAACATGGAAATAGAGAGAGTTAGGACAAGACACACTTTCTATCCATTATTAATAAGACATGAGAGAAACTCGATGGGTTAAGGGCACAAGAATCTATCTCTTGTTTCCCTAAATATCTTTATTACTGTATAATTAGAAAATATATCTAGATGTTGAAAGAAAGTTTGAGACTGAATCCTCCCCCATCAAACTATTATAATTAACTTGGCATGGGTTCAAATAGGGACGGTACTCTTATGTTCCACCAATGAGTACCCACCAAAGATAATTGGGTCATTAAAGCTGTCATTTAATTTGTTACTCCATCAATATTAATATTCTAAAATATATTTATCCCTGTTAGAATCATCATTGACCCATTTTTTATGTTATTGTACCCAGTAATTAAATAGGTTGAAGAGTATACAATGTTTTCTAAGGAAAAGATCGTGGTTGTTTCTATGATATCCTAATAATCCCTATGAAAGACATTGATTAAAATCTTTTAAAATTAAACAGTAATTTGGATTTTTAATTTAATGTGTAAAAAGTTATTGAAGCAATATAAAAATCACTATTTATATCCATTTACCCTTAATAGTTGAATGTGAGTTAATAATGTATATTTATCTTGTATGCTATAAAGAGTTTTTAATTATCAGTGATTATTATCTTAGAAATACTAAATTCAATTAAAGAACCAAATGTGCTATGCTTTTTTTCATTAAGCATGAAAGTAATTTTCAACTTTTAGGTATATAATAAATGTTTTAATATTGGACCCAACTTGTTTTATATTAAGAGCACAAGTTAAATTCAGCAAGCATGCAAAGACATTTTTATTTTTATTTGAAAAAGATGTCAATGGAAATAACTTTACAAAGATATATCAATTTGTAGCCACAAAAGCCAATTGTAATGTCAGGAAAATAAATTACCACAATAAGAATTTATTTGGGAAATGGTGTCATCACCTTTAAAAGTTCAATCACATACTCCTTGCATGGAATCATTTGTTAAAACTCCAGTCTATCTCCACTAATTTGTTTTCAATAAGTACCTAATATTGCCCCTATCTTTCCTTTTCAAAACATTGTGTATTGGTTTTTTTCTCTTTGTCCTACAGCATTGCCATTAATAAGGGATTTCAACTATGTAGAGGAAAGAATGGCTAAAATTCTGTTGATTCATTGTTAAGCAGAGAGCATTGTAGAATCATTTTAAAGGTGTGCTATATAGTAACAGATTAGAGTTCCAAGAGAAAGAAAGGAAGAAAATAAATGTAAATATTAGTGAATCATTGTGCCTATACAAGAATTGGTTTCATTCATCTTATGTGATAGATAGGATGGCTAAGGAAAAATTCCAAACTCAAAGGCACCAATTGACTAGAAAGTGAGTATAGTAGAACAGGGGAAATGATGAATGTTAGTTGGTTAAAAGAAGAAAAAGATCAAATCTTTCTTCATGAGGGATTCATCATTTCTCCTCATATTCTTAAGACATCTTAATAAGCAGTTGACAAATGTCCATTTATCTATAAGAACAAAATTGTATTAAAAATCTTGGTTCAGGATCATTTTTCAAATATTTCATTTTAATGGGGAAAAAATCTTTATCAGATTCCCTATACAATTGTTTAATGTTTATGGTTTAACTTTCTAATAGTTATCAAGAAAGTCTAAAAATCTTTCTCATGATCCATAACAAATTTATGAGAAAATGGTATATCATATATATTTCCCTAGCAACACTGAGAAGAGTCCATATGAAAATTTCACTGCAGATATTGGTCTCAGTGGTAGCACATTATTCCAACTGCATCTATGCAGAGTTAAGATGAAGCTCTTCCCGGAGGAGTTCCATGTTATTAAAATGTGGGAGTTTGTGAAAATTGTAAAAACTATAGAATGGAGGTTGAAAATACAAATATTTACAACTGTTACTGTGCATGCCAGCTGTCATACATATGCATTTGCAAGTCTCAAAAAGAATTGGAAGGCATAAAAGAACAAATGCTGTTTCTCTCATTTTATATAGTAGGCAAGTTCTTTCCATTTATCTCCATTGAGTAGATTGTCTCTTCTAGATAGTTGTGCTAGAAGGAATTTGTCTAGAAAATCGTGTTATATTTCAAATGAAAATGAAAGGGAAAACAAAGATTTATTGAAAATTTTATTGGGTAGGCTGGGAAGATGAAATCTACTTGAAAAATGTATGTTAAGATATAATGTCTTTAAGGATATTTTAACAATTTTTGTGTTAATGAGATTTAATATCTTAGCAAATGGATAATCATACATGTAGCTTTATTAAGAAAAATAATTAGTATCTGATCTGACTACATCTCTGATGGGGGCAAGTGTATAAGAGATAAAATGAATAATCTGCTTATAAAAGTTTATTAGTGGGCAAACATGAAATTTGGATGTGACTGCATCCTTACTATTAAGAACTGATAAGTTGTTAGTTCATATTCTGTGGCAAGAACTTTGTTAAAGAAAAGTATATGTATTGGTAGATACTAAAAGCATGTGAAAGGAGACAGTATCCAGAGCCACTGATATAGGTATTGTATTGCTTTGTGGTTGTTTGTTTGTTTGTTTTGTTTTTGTTTTTTGTCAAGTTGATACAAGCTAGATTCATCTCAGAAGAAGGAATTTCAATTCAGGAATTGCCTCCGTCACATTGGCCTATCTGTAAGTCTGTGGGGCATTTTCTGGATCAGTGATTAATGTGAGAGTGTCCAGCCCCTTAGGTTTGTGCCATTTCTCAGCAGGTGGTCTTGGGTTGTAGAAGAAAGCAGGCTGAGCAAGTTATGAGGAACAAGCCAGTAAGCAGCACCCCCCTTCAATCTCTACGTCACTTCTTGCCTCCAAATTCCTGCTATGATACCTTCCCTTCATGGAGGACTATTTGCTATAAGATAAAATAAACCCTTTCCTCTCCAAGTTGCTTTAAGTTATGGTCATTATCACAGCAATAAAAAGTAAACTAGAATGAGACTAGAGAGCACTGCAAGGGGAGGAAAGAGACAAGGCTAAGCTCTGAATGAAGCATTACCAAGTGGGGATCTGAAATCAAGTGGTAGTGGGGAGTTGAGGTCAGTAGATGGAACTTTT
>LZPO01087142.1:305795-320660 GCA_001675575.1 Neotoma lepida
GAGAGAGAGAGAGAGAGAAAGGAAGGAAGGAAGGAAGGAAGGAAGGAAGGAAGGAAGGAAGGAAGGAAGGAAGGAAGGAAGGAACATGGCTGGTCCTACATACGGTGGAGGAGAAAGTTTATTATAGATATGTGGGAAAGCAGAGCCAGAGCCAGCGACATCTGACAGAGTACAGAATGCATATGACCTTGAACCATGTGAGGAGAGGCAGGGAGAGGAAGGAAGAGGGAAGAGAGGGGAACAAGTTGCTGCAGCCAGGAGGCCCAAAAGAGAGTAGAACAAAAGGCCAGGTAGCCAAAATGGTTGGATTATATAGGGAAGACCAGCACAGCCCCTGGGCTGGAGAAGTTTAGGATCAGGGTCTGCTAGCCAGGAGGGCCCTGTAACAGGTAAGGACTGAGGGATACAGGGAGAAACTGGTGGCCAGTGTCTTATTTGATATATTAAATAAGCACTTCAGCCGTTTGTCCCAGGGTTTGAAACCTAACAACTTCACCATGAGAAAAGCTAGTTTGGTCTAAATTCTTTCCTGATCCACAGTGTCCTCTACTAGCTTAAATTCTTTTATCAGCAGACATAGGAAGTGCACTGATTTCTCTCTTTTTTTTTACACTTGCATTTAATAAATACACCAAGCATGTTCTGAAAAACGTGGATTACATGAGAACTTACTCACTGGCATGCTGAGGGAAAATGTGTAAATCATTACATATCATTCTAATTATAGGCATTTTTGCTCATATTCTTTGGTCCAGGGGGCACCATTTACTGAGTTCAGTTTTGTTAATTTGCCTTAAATTGAGGTACTTAATCCAAAGCTTAGAAATAATAGTTGAAAGAATTGTATTTGTTGGTTTCTGTTTGTTTGTTTGTTTTTAACTCTGTGGAACAAAGAAAATAACCATTAGCAAATCCTAAGTTATTTATAGAGGACAATATCCCTATTTGGAAGTGATTAAGAACTATCAAAAAGGGAGATAAAACCTTTTGATTTTGAAGAGTACCATTAATAATGCTTGTCTTCTTTAAACTAGTGTGTCATTTTGTGACAATGGTATTTATACTGTCATAATGATTCAGAATGTCATTCCCATGTGCATATTTCTTAAACTAATAACAAAATAGTTTTATGAATATGGATGATTGATACAGAAAATGGGCAGGTTAGAAGCTGACTTTGGGGGTTCTAGAGCATTGTAAACATTTAAGGTTTGTTTCTTTTTGAAAGCTGTCTTGCTTAAACCTATCCTTGAAATACATTTTTATCTTCTCTTTCTCCCATTTCATTTTATTATCTAGTCATCCGTATATGTCAGAGTTTACACATTTCCCTGAGTCAATCCTGTTTCACTCCCTTTACTTCCTTCCTTTGACATTTCCTTATTGAAGATCCTAGATTCTATTGTGATTAAGGATTCTGAAGTCACAGGATGGCTAAGATAGATAGGCTTATCACAGATTACCAGTGAAGCCAGCTACACATTCATAGTGGCTCTGAAGTAGAAATAGTCTCATAGTTTGGTAACAGACCTCCTTTGAAGCAGGTGCCCTTAATTTTTTTTCCTTCAACTAAATGCAGCATGATTTACTGATATGACTTAAATTTATTCAATTCATGTTTCTGACAGGGAAACCCCAAGTATCTGGATTTAAAGGAGAGAATGGGAATTGACTGATAGAAATGATTGAGATGCTTAAGGAAAAATTGACAGAGAAACAGAAGAGAACCTCCTATCAATAACAATGGATCTCTAAACTAATTGGTAGACAAGAAAATAGAGGTTAGAGAAGTTTCAGGTAAGATATCTATCTTTGATTGTCTAAAGAAAAAGAATCTTAATATCATTGTCAAATAACTTCAGATATATTGGACTTGTGTATAAAGTTACTGAAATTAAAGAGTGATTGACACAATCACTAACAATAGGAATAAAGGGCTGGGGAAATGGCTCAGAGGAGTAGAATCCTTGCTGGGAAAACATGAGAACCTGAGATCAGGTCCTTAGCACTCATATAACAGGAAAAAAGCCTAGCATGGAGACATGTACCAGTAACTCCAATTCAGACAATCAGGAAGAGAGATGGGAGAATCCCTGAAACTTGTTGGATAGCTACTCTAGTTCATCAGTGAGAGACATTGTCTCAAAAGTAAGGTCAAGAGAAATTGAAGAAGAAACCCAAACTTGACCTCTGGCCTCCATTTTCACACGCACACACAGGCAAGTACACAACACACACACACACACACACACAAACACACACGGAGAGGTGTGGGGGGTGAAGAAGAGGCTATAGGCTTAAATAATTCTTTAGTAGATATTTCATCTGAATCCTCAGTCTCCAGAAAAGATTATGGCAGTTTATCAACTCACTGATGGGAAATAAATAGATAATGGATCTTCTATCTTAAAGAAAAGTTGTATTGCACCAGTTAGATGTCTCAGCTAGTGAGGGAACTTGTGACCAAACCTGACAACCTGATTTTGA
Organism: Neotoma lepida; assembly: GCA_001675575.1. Taxonomy (NCBI): domain Eukaryota; kingdom Metazoa; phylum Chordata; class Mammalia; order Rodentia; family Cricetidae; genus Neotoma; species Neotoma lepida. The sequence continues at coordinate 308,283 of LZPO01087142.1, forward strand.
TCCCTAGGACCCACATGGTAAAGGATAGAACCAACTCCTGTGAGTTGTCTTCTGACCTACACACATACCTACACATACATACTAAATAACTAAACATAATAAAAAGTTGAAAAAAAGGAAGAGAGACTTGATTTATCATACCATGAGTCTCAATCATCAACATACAGAAGACATAGAAGCTAAGATGCTCTTGTTCCTTTATGTGTAAAGGAGTTGATTTGCTGTTCATTGACCATGCTTTGTGTATCATTTGCTAAGCAGTTATATTCCTAAGCATACTGTGTTCTATACAGAACTGGCCTATCATAAGCATATTTCTAGGAAAATAATAGCAACTTCCATGATCTATACAAACTTAATTGAATCTATTTAGACTTCATTTTTTTTTCAAATTGCCACAAATTGTATATATCACCTAAGTGTATTGTTACTGAATGGAAATGTAACTCAGAAATGGCATTCACACCCTCAAATTGCCATAATCAACTCTACTCTTTAATTGCTCATGATAGTTTGTAATTTCTCTTGAAATACTGCTTGCATTTATTACAAAATGAAACTAAATGAAAACCTTAGTAAACAAATTAAGTGAATGAAATATATCCTTTTAATATTTACTCAACAGATTCCTAGAATGGCTTGTTCTTTCAAACTTCAAGAATGTCTTATTTATGATAACTTTTTATGTCTTCTCTCCTTGACAAAAACATTAAATTAATCATACAGCATTATGAATTTTTGCATGTCTCCCTTTCTAAATGCATTGTGACACCTAGTTTGTTATTATATTCTGTTCCAGTTAGTAGTTTCTCCTTAATAGTCCAAACTAGAATGTAGTATAATGGTTTAAAATATTGGTAACACAGTCATTACTATTAGTACTAGTGATGTTCATATTTTATGGATTTGTGGGTGAGAAACTTGGCCAAGAACTTGACTGGTGATCCTGTGTAGATATAGAATGTCTCTCAAAGTGCCCATTTGATAAAGGCCTACTCTTTAGGTTGTTGTTATGGGAGGTATTTGAAAGAGCTTGGGCCTACTGGGTGATATTAGGCTACTGAGGGCATGTCTTGAAAAGAATTGTGAGATTCTGATATCTTGATTTTTTTGTTTTTTGCTTTCCTACCCTCATATAAAGACTTTGCTCCACCATACACTGCTCACTGTCATATTCTGTTTAGATACAGGGAACCAAACTGTGAACCCAAATAACTTACAAATTTATTTATCTCAGGTTTTCATTGCAATGATGGAAAGCAAAACAGCTCAGCTGGGTAGTTCAGTTATGACACTCTACGCCTAAATATTAGAGAGTCCACCAAGAGTGTAGCATTTTCCTGCAAGTGAGTTGAGTCCTGAAACTCCTTGGTTTCTTTCTCTTCCTTTTCCTTTTCTAGACTTTGTTGTTTGCTTGTCTGTTAATGAGATAAGGTTTCACTATATTGCCCTGATTTGCCTGAAACTTACTCTGTAGATCAGGCTAGACTTGAACTCACAGAGATCTGCCTGTGTCTGTCTCCCAAGTGCTGGAATTCAAGGTATCCCAAAAACATACTTGGGATTCCTCTTTTTTAAAGAAATGTTTTCATTTTCCAGGAATATTCCCATGTGTCTTGAGCTTCTTATAGCATGAAAGTAATCAGATTTCTTACATGACAACTGGAATTCCGAGTAAAGGTACTTACAGGCCCACATAGATGAGACTGCGAGACATTTTTGTTAACAAGCCTTAGAACTCCTAAGCATCCCTTCTCCAAATTGACAGAGCAAGGCATTAAGTCAGCTTTCATTCATCAAAAGGAATGAACAAATGCTATTTCTTTTTTTGCATATTTTATATTTTTATTCACACTTTTGGTTAGCATACAAAATAATGAGATTTGTTATGTTTTCAAACTTATATATCATACTTTGCTAATATGAATCCTCCCATTACCCTAGCACATATATACATATATTGCCATATATGTACATATATATATGTACATATATATGTGTGTGTGTGTGTGTGTGTGTATGCACATAGAGACAGAGAAAGCAAGAAAGACTTAACAAAAAGCAGTGACCACCAAAGGCACATAAAGAATGCTCAATATCACTATTAATGAGAGAAATGCAAAGCTAACTTGGATGGGATATATTGTACAATAAAATGTGTAATGAGCTCATGTAATAATCATAATATAATAATCTTATATGCTCTTGGGGAAATGTATGAGATGAACGATGGAACAACTATTTGTTAAACTGTTTATCGGGTCCTGAGCAATTGAAGAAGATGCCATGTGCCTATTTGAAGTTCTCAAAGAGGTAACACAAAATTACAGCTACAAAAACTTTTAAAAGGTATTCTTGGGACTGAAGGTAGTGTGAGTGACAAGATAGGGGGCAAAGGAAAGGAAGGAAAGTTTTCTATTGGACTTAGTGATATTTACACAGATATTTGAAATCTCCTGAATTAATCCAACTTAGTTTGTATAAAATATACCCCAATACTGACTGTCTTGGTTTTTATTTGTTTTGTGAGATAGACTGCCACTCTTCAGTCCAACTGGCCTAGAATATACAGTCTTTTTCTTAATGAAGGCATGATATGTGTGTGTGTGTGTGTGTGTGTGTGTGTGTGTGTGTGTGTGTATACAGAGGAGGAGGGGATTCATGATGACCATCTTACAGGCAATATTTCTAAGTTTCTAAGGGCAATGTTTTGTATAGGGCTTGGCATGTAAATAGACTCATGTAACATGTGTCTTAAAATGTAACACAAATTGCTAAACGGTCTTATTAATAAAACTGAAAGATCAGAGAAACAGAACAAGCCAGCCACATTCTTACCTCTACAAAATCCTCAGCCTCAAGACAGTGAGTTCCTGTTTCCTCACATCTTATATACCTTTTTCTGCCCTGCCATCTTACTTCCTGTGATTAAAGGTGTATGTGCTTCCCAAGCAAAGGCATGAGATCTCAGGTGTTGGGATTAAAGGGGTGTGCCACCGTGCCTGGCTCTGTTCCCAGTGTAGCCTCGAACTCACAGAGATCCAGACTGATCTCTGTCTCCCAAGTGATAGGATTAAGGGTGTGTGCCATAACTGGTCTGGCCTGTATGTCTAATCTTGTGGCTGGCTCTGTCCTCTTATCCCCAGATAAGCTTTATTGGGGTGTGCAATGTATTACCACAGAGTCAGATATTAAATAGGTAACTATAGTTCTCACTTTTAAACAGAGGACACATTAGTTACTGCACTCAACATTGCCTGGTAAGAACCTCTACTGGCATATTTTGCTATTATTTTAAATTCTTCCTCTCTCAGGTAAAGCTCATAAAAAGAGATACTCACTTAGATACCCTTAATCTCACTTTCTATCCAGGCTTGAAGGGCCAACCACAATAAATCTTTGGTTTCATCATCCTTATGACTTTGTTTTCATCAGTCTCTGCTGAATTTTACTCTTCATTCATTAGTATCTTATTTTGCATTTCTCTATCGTAGCATTCAAAGTCTTCCTGCTCCTCTTCTCAATGGCTATCACAACCTACTAATTTTCTATTTGCAGCCCCTAACTTCATCTAATCCATCTTGCAAACAATAATCATTAAATTTAATTCTAATTTACTGATGTGATCATCTCAGTCATTGATTTCTTACTATTATAGGTAAAATGCTATTTTGAGGATGGTCACTAGACTCCACTTTTGATGAAAAATAGTCATTATTTTTTACACTAAGTGATTCTTTTGCATCCCTTTCCCACATAACAAGCATGCTCACCATGATAGTTAATGCCAATTAGAATATCCCTGTCCTCTGTCTCCTTCTATTCCATTCTACTCTATTTTACTCTAGTCTATCCTATATATTCATCTATCATCTATCTATTATCTATCTATCTATCTATCTATCTATCTATCTATTTATATCTATCCATGATTTATCTGTCATTTATCTCCTCAGTTTATAATTTTCTCACTGTACCTTAAAGGAGAAAGTGTATAATGTGTCTTTATATCCACAGAGCCCCACACAATGCCTCACACATAATAGGTGTTTAAAAATATATACTAGAATGATGAGTAAAGTGACTGGGTGACCTCTTACCACTTCTACCCAGGTAAATCATTTATAAAGAATAGATATTACAGAAACTGAACTGTGAGGTAAGCTTTTGGGAACTACCATTCTCATCTTTCAGTGTCAGAACCTTTATGGATCTTCAGCCTCAGCTTCTCCAATTCCTCATTAGTATGTAACAGCCACATTTCCTTTGCTTGATGATTCTTTACTCTGTGACAGTAGACCCAGTGATGAGATCCTAGGAATAGCCATAAGCTACTTTTAAATATTCTTTTGAGCAGTGTGTGTGCATGTATATGTGCCTGTGTGTGTGTACATGTGTGTATGTATGTGTGTGTATGAAATCGTAGCCAAAATATGTGAAACAACATTCTCTGAATTTGTTTCCTCTCTTAATAAATTATCCTTAGCTGTGTGTTATTGTGTACATGATTCGTGAGGTCAATAGTTTGCTTATCTTTGACAATTAATGCACATCATTGCATTAGTTTATCACTCATGCTATATGTGAAGGACAATGTAAAATGTACATATTTGTATAGGTAATCATTTGTATTGGCTAGCAGCATGTGGTATACAGGAAAATTGGATTTTATACATAGTTATCACTTTTAATCTCTGAATATTGATTTCCTCAATGTAAAAATGGAGACAATAATCCCAATCTTAAAATGTTTTTAGCAAGAATAAATAAGATAATGCAGCTAAACTGCTTACTTGAACTACCAAATAAGCACATAACTATTAAATATTAGTTCTCAGAATGCTTGGATGAGTACTTAGGGTCTGCTCCTCCAGTTACTTGCTGTGCCCTTGGGAGAGTTACGTGATTGATCTGTGCCTCCATTCTTCATCTGTAAAACATGAAGAACATAAAGAACTAGATGTAATGAACATAGAACAGAGCCTTACACATAGTAAACAAACAGGACTTATTGATATCAATGTTACATAAATTTGATCTTTGCTTGCTTTGCTTGTATTCTGTATTACGTATGAATTCTTTGTAATTCATGGCACAGGTCATAATTGCATCAGTGCTTTACAAAGATTTCATTACAGTGACAAATGACTCTGACTATGAAGACTGGTAAGTCTTTAAGGATATATTTTATCTTTTGTCATAAACAGCAAATATAGTGTTTTCTTTGTCTTTTTCTTAATACTTAAATCTGAAAATTTTAAACTCTTGCTTAATGTTTATTTCTGTTGACTCTTGTCTTTTGGGGGAACAGACAGCAAAGAAAGAATGGTAGCAATTAATAGAGGAGGAGAGGTGGGGAAGATTCAAATTTTCATGCCTTGCCATATTTCTAGGAATGTCCTCTGAAATTATAAGTTCCTTAATGTTACTACTAAAATTGGCTGCTTTTCTTTGCTAGGCACTTTGCTGGATCCTAGCCAGCTGTTTACATTCATCTATTTTGTTTGGAGGTTTCCATGATGGTAGGAATGTTTCCATTGTGGTAGCTGTCCTTATTATCTATTTCCACTTCTCTGAATGATTCACTGAGCAATGCCTACTGGGGCAAAGAAATATATACCTCCCATTGACATGACATAAGGAGCTGCATTTCCATGGCAATGACACTCAAATCCTCTCTATTATTTCTTTTGAAGTGATAAAATGAGTTGTATTTGCATTACTCATGAAAATTTCAAAGTAACATTTTTTTCAAAAGTAATCCTGATTCCTTACTTCTTTATAAGGAATAAAATCCTGTATGCCTGGCCTATGATACACTCTTCACACATTCCTATTGCTTTCTGAACCTCTCTGAGTGACATTGGGCATATAAACATTGATACACTTTGTTTCTATTCAGCTCAATCTCAGTTCTCTACTAATATTTAAATTGTCAGTCCATTAATTAAATTCACAGCAACAGGAAATAAGAGAGGGCATTTGATATTAAAAACAACAAACAAAAGACTACAGAAGACACACATGTTATTTCAGCTTGACTATGCAACGCTTTGCTACCTATTGAAATTCCCTTGTAGTCCAAGTTAGTAGGCAGTAAACAACAAACTAGTGGATCTGGAAAGATGCCTCAGCAGCTAAGAAAACCTGATCTTTAAGCTTAAGAATCTGACTTTAAATTGCTAGAATTTATTTAAAAGGCTGGGCATGGTTGTATGCACCTGGAACCCACTTCTGGAATGTGGTGTTGGTGGTGGGGATGGGAGGATTGTTAGTGCTTGTTAGTAATCAGTCTACCTTTAGGCTCAATTAGAGACCCTGCCTCAAAGGTAGAGAGTGATAAGAGAATGTGTCCTCCTCAGGCACAAGCATGTGTATACACATATGCTCATATATGACACATGTACAAACATACTATTACACAAACACATATGAAAAAACATTACAAGGTGGTAGTTGGGTATATGAAATAGAAGTACAGATTTTGGAGACATCTCAGTTTAACTATATATCCTGTACTTGTTGTGTGACTTGATATTCCTAAACCTTAGCTTCCCACTCTGTTTTACTTTATTACATGACTGTATTAATATTAACCCTACCTAGTCTTTGTGAAAAGTGTGGGATTATATGAAAAATTGAAGAGCTTGGTACTTTATATAATAGTTTGTAGTTCTAATTACATGTGAGGAAACTGAAAGGAAAGGGGGCAAAAAAGGTCAGTCCTTAAACAAAAGGAAAAGATTGAAGAAAAAAGTACATTTTGTTAGGAGCAGGCCCGGTTGAGGAGCTGATTAGACACTTATTGAAGTGGGGAAATGATTAAACCCTAACAGTATCCTATGATTTAGTAGGCTTGTAAAAACTAGTGTCACAGGATGACTTGTTTGCCTTCCTAGGTTTGTATGTTGAAGCCTTAAGGGACTTCAGAATATGTCTGAGTAGGACTGTGCTTGGAAACGGAATTTTTAAAAAAAGTAATTGTGTTAAAAGAGGTCGTTGAGGTACACCAGAATCCAATCTGAGTGTTGTCATAATACAAAAAGCCAAATGGGGAACAAGAACCATAGAGAGTAGACTGTGATGACGCGGTAGAAATGTGGTTGTTTGCAGGCCTCAAAATGAAACCAATCCTCTCACACCTTGATTTTTGAACTTCCAGTTTTGAGACTTGTAAGAAAATCTATTTCTCTTTAAGCTACCTTGAGTGCAGTATTTATTGTAATATTCCCTGAAAACAATTCCAACCAAAAAGATTTTTGAAAGGAGTCCCTGAGAGTTGAGGTAACAGAGCTTTAGTTCGTAAGACATGCTCCCAGCATACAAGCTGAAAGTGTTGACAAACAGGTCTAAGGAAAAGTTTGCTAGTTTGGTCACAAGGGGAGGTACTTTATTTCCTGTTTGTGGTGCAAATTAGCCTTAGGACCTTCATTTCCCTGGGCCACATAACTTGTACCTATAGAGAGGAATTTGGAATAAATGAATTTTACTTTTCTGAAGACTTGAGGGATCTTTTCTTCTTGGAAAAATGACCTGCAGATATTACCAACAGAGATGGAAGTTGGTTTCTGGTCTTCAGATTTCCAGAGCACTGTGTTACTTCCTTACATTAGTTTTTGTGTGTCAGGAAAAGTGTTTTGAAAGGAGTTAGAGTTGGGCTTCTGTTTCAGTTTTGTTTTTGTATTAAATATGTCCAATAATAGAAATTTGCCATTGTTCTTATCATGGAATGCCTTTGATTTCATTAAAAGGTAGTGTTTAAGTATTTGTTGGCTGTGCTGCATTAAAAACTGCCTTAAAGAGTGCTAATTTGAATGAAATCAATATGCAGAACAAGCCACGTGCAAGCTTGCGTTCTGATTAAGAAATTTATCTTCTGTAATTGCATAGTAGAAAGGAAAGAAAGCAAAGGAAGAGCCACTGCTCTGGCTTATTTCTGGCTTGGTAAGAGGCAGAATTTACATTTTGAATTGATGTTTTCCTGGTGATAAGGCCTCAAGGTTCAACCCATGTGCTGCTGTAAGATAAATTGGTTGTCATGTGAATTTGTCCAAGGTAAGATAATATTTAGTTCAATTCTTCAATTTCATCATATGAAATAGTTCAGGGCTATATAGTAACAGCAAAGATTTTATTAAATACAACTTAAACTGGAATATTTTTAACCTGCTTTTAAAGAAAAAGGTAAACAGTACCCATATAACACTGCAATTTGTCAACCTGTTTCTCATCCGGAAATAGGTGATAATCTTATGTGCTTTTCACTTTCACTCTGCTTTATATGGGCTCCATTTAGTCTGAACTGCAACTGTCCAGTGACACACATCACTGGACAACTTTTTCTCTTTGAAGACCTCAGAACTACAGTAATAATTGATGACATTTATAAAAAACAGTCATCCAAACTCAGTCAAAATACTTTACCTGATTAAGTCATTAACCCGTCACAACTCATTTGATTCTCACTGGAACGCTATGACAGGAAAGCAATCATCATTCCCATCTTGCTGATAAGAATACTGAAGCACATAGAGGTATGTGCCTTTGCTTCAAGGCAGAAAGATTGCCAGTGGCAGAGTTGAGATTAGAAGTGTCTGTGTGCCACATTCCTTAGCAAATTGACTCTCCCAAAGGCAAGACCCCTTAATTTCTAACATCCTGCATTCAGTACCTATGGGTTTGATTTCATTTTGTTCAGAATTAATAATTTTTAAACAAGTAATGTGCTCAAATTTATCTTTAGAGAGTAAGGTCGGAGGCAAGAAAGAATGCTTGTTACTAATAACATGAGGATATTCCTTTGAAGCTGATATGTGGACAGGCAAATATGAATTGCCAGGACTTCCCATCAACCTGCTGTAATGTGCAAATTAGGATCTGGGCCCAGATTCATGTGAGAGAAAGCAGGCGATTTTAGATGATGCCAATTTCAACTGCCATACGAGCTCTGTATCTGATGAGCAGAGTGTGGTTATCTTACTACTGTCGCTTTCCCCATTAGAAATAAACTTAACACATAACTTTGAAAAATTGAAGGTGAGAAAATCACACAGAAAATGTGTAGATTATTCATTTCATTATAAAGAAGTCCTTTTCTGTACCATTCCCCAGTTTATTGTTTCAATTTCTCATTCCCAAAAAGATGTCTGTCAGCAGAACATTATGAAAACTTGCATTAAATATTTTATGAAGCATATGCTTGTTTTTATTAATTTTATTATGTACTTGTCATTATTTTCTTGCTTCAAAACATGTTCCAAAATGGAAAAGCACAATGAATCTTTGGAGTGTCAGCATATTTCAAGAAAGCTTAGTTTAAAACTCTTAATCCTAGCACTCAAGAAATTGAGCTAAGTAGATTCCCTTGAGTTTGAGGCCAGTCTGGTTTACATAGCAATTTCCAAGCCAATTTGAAATATACCAGCCTCTAATATGTTCAGAGTTCAAGCATGTTATAGCTACTATCCTAATTTCATTACTTTCTCCCATTCTTTTTAGGATTGTTTTCTGTTTTGAGACACAGAATCTACCTGTGTATAGTCCACGCTGGCCTAGAACTTGTCATGTAGACAAGGCTGGCCTCAAACTCACAATAATCCACACACATCAGTCCCTCTAGTGCTGGACTTACAGGCATAGGCCAACACAGCTGGTTTCATTTCTTATAAGACAGAACAATATTTCGTTATATGCTTATGAATAATATTCCAGCCAGGTGTGATGACTCACCTCTATAATCCTAGTACTTAGGGGATAGTAATAGGAAGATCACAATAAGTTTGAGGACAGCTTGATAAACATAGAGATATCCTTGTCATCTGAGTTTATAGAGAGAGACTGAGAAATGCCAAAACTAAACTAAAAATAAACAAATAAATAAAATCCCATTAAATGATTATATCACATTCTGGTTTTCCAATTTTCTGACAAGGGACATTAGGGTTATTTTCACCTTTTAAATATTTTGACTAATGTTGTGAACTAAAGTGTGCAAATATCTTTCAGTAATGTTATGAAATAGCAACCAAAGAATAGGTTTGTTGATTAAAGCAAGTTCAACCCACACCTTGTTTTATACCTGCCTTGCCCTGTGGCCTCTACTGTGAGATGACAAAGCAAGGATTTTAGACTTTCCAGCCTTTAGATCTTTGACCCAAATAATTCCTACTTGTTGTGTGTGTACATTGTCCCTAGTACTCTGTTATAGGAGAACAAGATGAACTAAAATATTAGGGCTTATATTTACAAGAGAAAGATGCTAGACTGAATGTGGAGAAGGCTTCAGGCTATTGACAATGCCATTTTTCTTGACTAATTTGTGAAAAGGGTTCATTGTGTACAGATTTTTTTTTCACATTTCTGTAAGTATATTTTATTTCTGTAAATGAACAATTTAAGTCAAATTAAAATGACCTAGTAAGTTTGACCTCAAGCTCTTGCTACCTCTATTACTATGCAAATTTCTTAGCTCCTTTCAAAGCCACAGCATCCTTGTATTTAGACTGACATAGGGATGGTAAAGACAATGCTAATATAATGATTAAAAAAAAAAGATACTTTACATGATACTTATTTGTGCAAAATTCTAATTGTTTAGTTTCACTCATATTCCCACTAAGACTTTACTAAGTGAATAATAGGCAATATGATTATTTTCAGGTAGCAGATGAAGAAACCTAGGCACAGAAATATTGAATGAGTAGTTCAAGGTCATTCAGATACACAATTTGTACCTAGGTACTATTTTTCTTAAGCTAATGTTCTTACCAACTTTGTCCCTCTGTAAATATTGCATGAAAAGAATTCAGAAAACTATAAACCAGTAGGCATGTATTTTAGATGTTCAGTAAATGAAGAAAAAATTTTAAGTCTTGAATAATTATAGTTCTTATAAATTCACTTCCTTGCCTAAATACCTTTTGTAATACCACTTTGAAATACTACTGAAGCCTTCCTCCTTCAATGTCATCTTTAGATGACATTGAAATAAATTCTTTGGAATGGGAAGTTTTGTTTTGCTTTGTTTTGTTTTTTTATTTTTTTTCACCTCTTCTAAATTACTGTGCTCTGCTACTCTGGTTCCTCTTCAGATCATACATATCTTTCTCCTTTTACCAAATTATACTGCTCTAATACCAGCTTACTTGGCCTTTAAGCATTGTACCAGCTTACATAGTCACCAAAAATTTTCAGTTTAGTTTATTAGACTATTTCTTTCTGGGGACCCATCTCAAATTTTATTATGGAAACAAACAGAAAAATTAAGATTTGCTTTACATAAATTAGTTTTACAGCCACATTTTTGAAACACATCTGTTCTATGTAGAAGAAAAGCATTACTTATGATGATAGCTTGCTTTGTGCAGTGTGAATGACAGTGACTATCTTATACTTAATGGACTTTCTTATCCGCTTGCCAATTGGATGTAGACATCAGCAATTTAAAATCATGGCAACAAATCTAGTCTCATTCCTACACTGTGATATCCTTGGCTACATCATACCACAGTGCAATCCATTCCACTCCTTGCCAGCAAGTATAACCACAGAGCCATTCCAATCTTTACTAATGCTAAATTTTCTTTGTGCAAGTTTAGGTAAGCTGGCTGAGAGCCACCTGTAGTGTATGTTTCTGGCTAACATCAAATATTCCATCTGCCAGCATTTAACACTGCTCAACTATGAAATCATAAGCTAAATAGCTGGTATCAAGTCTATGACTATTTACAAGGAAAAATGATAAGAGTTTCCATATTTTAATTAAATCAAAAAAGAAAATAAATTGGAAGAAATAAAAAATCATACAATATGCAAGTGAGTAAAATTGAAGTTTAAAAGAAATGTTTCCTTTCTCTTCTATCAAGTTGAGTGTAGCTGGATTTATGTTGAGGTCTTTGATCCACTTGGACTTGAGTTTTGTGCATGGAGACAGATATAAATCTATTTGCAGTCTTCTACATGTTGACATCAGTTATGCCAGCACCATTTGTTGAAGATGCTTTCTTTTTTCCATTGTACTGTTTTGGCTTCTTTGTCAAAAATCAGGTGTTCATATGTGTGTGGATTAATGTCAGGGTCTTCAATTCGATTCCATTGGTCCACATGTCTGTTTTTATGCCAGTACCAAGCTGCTTTTATTACTACAGCTTTATAATAGAGCATGAAGTCGGGGATCATGATGCCTCCAGAGGTTGCTTTATTGTACAGGGTTCTTTTAGCTATCCTGGGTTTTGTGTTTTTCCATATGAAGTTGAATATTGTTCTTTCCAAGTCTGTGAAGAACTGTGTTGGGATTTTGATGGGGATTGCATTGAATCTGTAGATTGCTTTTGGTAAAATTGCCATTTTTACTATGTTAATCCTACCTATCCATGAGCA
>LZPO01087142.1:325997-347762 GCA_001675575.1 Neotoma lepida
TTATTTATCCCTAAGTTTCAAGTATGTACTTTGTTTACCCGGTTTTCATTTAAGATTTTGAAGCATTTGTAAGTAATTTTATTAACTGATGGACTGGATATAAATAACTCATCTTTTTCCTCTTTCTCCATTTTAAATTCTGCAAATGTTTGGAATAATATAGGTTATATAATGACAAGGAGCTTCTGAGCCTTTATCCACGGGTGGAAGATTTGAACATTAGCATTATAACACGTCTGATAGAAAGAAACCTAATATTATTGTTGCTATTTCTATGGTAACCATGATGTCATTGCTGCCTGCATTGCTTAAATCTCCCATCACTAATAACTTGAGCTGATCTAGTAGGACAGAAATGTAAAATGAAAAAAATTCTAATTAATAGAATGTAATCTCCAGATGCAATGATATAGATAATGTTTGGGGATGCAAAAGACTGAGCCTTGGTTAGAACTAAAAGAAAAATATATCACTGAGTTTGTTTTATTAAAAGGAAAACATGGATTTTTTTTCTATAATGACTATGGCATGAGTATAAAGAGGATTTAAAAATGCAGTCGAGAAGGAGCTATCCATATGCTGTAGCCTTTGTGATTTGCAGCAAGAGAAAACTGACAGAGGTGGGAGTGGGGATGAAGCTTTGGGCACTAACACATAATTCCTGTTAAGAAATCCAGAGAACAAATGAAACATATAATCTACCAGTAAGATGGCTAAAAAGCATATAAATCATTTGTTTGTATTTTAAGTTGTTGTTCACCATTATCACTCCTTTTCCTAACCTAAACGATGTCCATCCCTTCTGTAATGCTGCAGGAAGCTTTCTAATTGCTGTGATTATCATCATCTTTGGCAAAGATCAGGCAGCCATTGCTTGCTGAGCTCTAATCTGTCCTCTTACAGAGGACTGAATTTCTTACTGCACAGGCAGACATGAAGCAGAGCTGTGTCTTGCCCAAATATTCAATGGGGGAGGAAAACTATTACAGGCACCAAGAACAGTCAGATGACTACCGGAGCATTGATCTAGGAGTTAGGCTTTTACAAGTTCTCTTCAGAGTGACTTGTGCTACTTATTCCTTAACAGCAGTACTAACATGATTCATTCAAGGCAAGAGGCTGGAGACAAAAATCAGAAGTCTGTTATGCTTGTCCTGCTTTGCCCCTGTGGCCCAAAAGCCTGTTCTCAAGCTCAAAGGACAAAGATAGCACAGTACTGCCTTATCTGTTCATGTTAACTGTGATGGGGTGGAAGCAAGCAGGCATGGCAGGCTCCTAGTATATAAGGAGCCAGTCTTCTCTCCTGGCTACCACCTCAGGTGGCTATAACTAGCAGAGGGACAGAAGACAGGACCTCACCTTGAGAAGCTTTGAGAAGCTTGTTTCCTGGGCTTTTTTGTTGTGTTGTTGTTGTGAAGCCAATGTACTGTGACGCTAGCTAACTAACCAAACTCATTGTTTAGAGTCTAATGTTTTAAATACTTCACAAGGACAGTTTTTCCCAGTTAGATAGATATAACTTGCCTAGCTTGGTCATATGTCTTCCAGCACTATTACTTTTCTATTGTTATCTGACTACAGCTATCAACTACATAGACATTAGAGTGATAAAAATGAATCTGGGTGACATATAAGCTAAAATCCAGCTGACTATGAGCTCTGTAAATCTCTGCCTTATAAACACTTCCACCCAAGATAACATATGGAGAGAGAAGACAAAATGAGAATAACTCTTTGTACTGTGCTGACAGCACAAAGTCATTGAGCTTTCAATGGGCAAAATGCAACATTTCCCTAAAGAAAATATGGTCTTATATTTCCAGGATTGATGTACTATAACTTAACATTTCTTACTTATCATCCACACATTTATGCATCGTGACAATAGAAATATAAACTATTTATGCACAAAGAAATTGATTATTGTACAAAGAAAAATGATCAAATTAGTGTGAACCGTAATGAATATGGTTAACATCTGTTTATCATTATAACATTGTACTTTCAAACACCAGGTACTTGTCACAACATGTTCAGTACAGAGAAAATGACATGGACATATTCTGTACTTATACTGGAAAAAAGGTTTAAAGAATTTCTAGCATTATTTGAAATAATTGACATCAAGAAAGGAAAATTGGGGAATCAATTTCATATGGTCCTCAACTGGCATTAACACATGGCTAACCACTGCACATGATACAGTAGAAGGTAGAGGCTGTAAGGATTCTTTCCTTAGAACTCTTTCCTTACAACTGCTTAGGTTCTAATAACACTCTTGCCAAGAACCAAAAACAGTTTGACCATGGCAGCACAGTCTCAGCCCTTTTGTGCCCTATATCTCTAAAATGAGGATGGTAGCAATATTCACATCAGAGCATAGTTACAGGAGTTAAAGTAAGCTTATGGAAAGTTCTTTAGGGAAATGCTTAATCAATAATTAGTACCAAATACATTTAGGATAATTTTATTAACTCGATATTTTGGGGGTCAACCTTTCCAGTGGTCCAAAACCTGATAGGAGGGAGAGCTGATAAAGAAGACAAGCAATAATCCATATTTCAAAGTATTATACTGTCACATGTATATTGAGTAGAGTGAGAGGACTTTAAAACATCATCTGGTATTTTCCACACTGTCCAAATTATTATTTTTTTAATACCTCCCATGTTAAAATTCAGTTTTTCCTATTGTGTCATTCAGAACAGCTGGCACTACACTGCTTCGTATTGCCCAGGAATGGAAATAATGAAAGGCCTTTCTTGCATTTCATCCTTTGACCCATACTCTGCTTCAAGCACCTCTGCCCATGCCTGACAGATATTTCAACCATGTAACTGTGCTATTATTGCTAGCTTTGTGAGTGATTCTTCAAGGTCAACATTTGCTGTTGATGTCTGTGCTGTCATGTCCATTTTTTTCCTGTGTGGCTTTTATATACTATCACATATTTCCAAGTAACTCTGCTCTTATTTATTAACTACTTGATTGAAAAGTACTTTTTATGTATCTCAAAATCTCTGAAGTGTCATAATTGTTTTAGGAGTAAAATTAAGAGAGTCATTCAGAAATGACCACCAAAAATGATAACAGTTAGCCTTGGGGAAAGAAATAAAATCTCCAGGAATATGATACACAAATAATAAACATTACTACTTAGAGTACAAATATGGCTCCAATACTTACTAGTTGAGTTGTTTTTGTATAAATTAGCTAACCAATGAATATTTTGATTTTATAAAATAGGTTAGTGAATATATCTATTTTTAGAGGTGTTACAGATATCAAATGAGTTCATGGTTGACAAACTAATTTGTAAGCTTTTGTAAGCTATGTATTTCTAGAATATTTGCTGTGGTGGTGATGAGACAGTTATCTTAGTTTGCAGCAAAAGTGGTATTTCAATCAGAATTTTGTTACTTTCCCCCATATTTTCAGATGATATTCTGCTGTATATTAAAATCACTGAAACTTAATGGTTCGAAACTACAGCAGCATCCTTTATTTTGTCCATGTACATGTAATTTAGATGAGGCTTGGGAAGAACAGCTCGACTTTGCTCAGCTAAGTGTCAGCCTCAAACAGTTTGAAGAATAGAATCATCTGAAATCTCATTCACATCTCTGGCAGTTGTGGAGAGAAGAAAACAGGAAAAAGACAGTGACATGAGAGAATCAGGCAGAATCTACATTTGCTTTTTATAGCTTCAGAAGTCACAGAGTATTATTGCCACTGTATTCTATTGAAGAAAATCAAATAGTTAAGTCTTACCTATCTTAAAAAGATTGATTCCACATTTTATTGAGAGCAGTTGTCTGTGAGACAACTCAGTTACTACTAGCACATTCTTGTCATCATGACTAACCAGCATGTTTTAAATGCTTAGTACAAGTCAAATAAGATACTATATTGTTTTAATTCCCATCAACTATCTAGGAGGTGAATACTATCGCATCTATTTTAAAGATGCGGAAACTTATGATTAGAGATTTTAAATGGCTTGGCCAAAGTTACTAATGAGAAGATCTGAGATTCAGTTCAAAATGATTTTAACCACCACAATAAACATTCTTTCTGTGTGCCATTATATTTCTGTGATGACAGAAATGTACTTTGGTGTGTTTGTGGAACTAAGTGTGATTACTAGATGGTGAGACAGTGAGTATGCTTCATTTGGTTTTGTGGTTCAGAAAAAAAGAATAAATTTGACACTTTTATGTGGGCATTACTCTAAAATTGTAAGAACCTGCTAGAACTTTTCTTTGAAGCAAGTATCTAATTCTGGTCAATGAACCACAGTTTCATACTCTTAATATTAGCATTCTTTCAATAATCAGTTCTAAAGAACATATAAAACAGTGTCAGAGAAGCAGTGGGATTAAATGCCTAAGTTGGTTGCCACTCTGGAAGCATTGGTCATATGTGATTAAAAGACATAGGCAGAATTGAAGTCAGCAGCTTGACTTCTAGGTTACCCATCTGATGGATTTTGTGCTTCAGCAACTATAGCAAGTAGAGCCCTTTATCAGCTGATAGTCAGAAATACTGGATGCAGGAACTGTCATGGTTTATTTCTATGACCAGCGCCCTGTGAATACAGTAACTATTGCCAATGTTCTTCAACTTTTGAACTCTGTCTGGTCTTGTTCATAGAGCAAATATGCTGCACACTTATTTGTTGGTTTTATAAAACTCAATACTTTGCCCTTGCCTGATCTGCTTTGATTGACAGTGTGATGTCATTAATTTAACTAAATACGTGCATAGCCCTCTGTTTTTCTTGGCTTTGTAAGCATAGCCTCATGGAGGGTGGTAATTATATGTGGGAGGCAAATAGCTGTATATCATGTTCTTGAATGTGCAATGAATTTGGAAACAGAAGGAGATCCACAAAGGAGAGAAATTGATGAGGATATTCTAATACATAATGTCAAATGAAATGGATGAAATGAGATTGATAGCCATGACTTTTGGGAAAGTTAAATTTAAAAATACAAAAAAATGCAAAAATGTTGATTGTACATCTAGGCCATGAAACCACCTTCACATATTGCCTTATAAATTATATTCACCCCTGTTGTTATTGTAAGGAATCTTATTCTTCTATAAATAATGTAATAAGTGAAATATTTAAAGCATAATAAAGATTTCAAGCTTATTTTTGTTTAATTTTGTTTTTGATCCTCCAATAAAACATAGCAAAACTTTCATTTTATATGTTAAATAGTTTTACTTGGTGTGCTCCATTTAGTAAAGACTCTTACCTTAAGAATATAGCCTGACATAATGGGATGCTTATCCCTATTGAGACCAAAAAGAAAAAAGAAAAATGTAAGTTAAAATTACTGAGAGGAAAGCACATGCATGAAAATGAACTTAAATTCTGTGGTAGCTATCTGGCCATCATATTTTGGTGTTATGGGAAACTTTGTTTCCTGGAAAAGAAAAATTGGAAGATATTTATATTGAAAGATTATGACCTATTGTGTGGTACTCCTATGTAAGGTTCTGCCTTAATTTGCCTGGTCAATTCATTTCTGTTGTCTGTCAAGTGAAGGACACTAACATGATTAGTTATCCATGAGAACGACACATGCTTTTGCTCCACTGAGACAGCTATTTGACAAGCATATGGGCTTTGTACAAACACATAATTACCTTATAAATATTTGTTTTGTGATCTTTTAAACAAAAATACTTCTTTTAAAGTGAGGAAGAGAACTGTATTTTGTGGTTCACCACTTTGAGTGTATGATTTCACACCAAGATTTAAGAGGCAAAAGTTGATGTTGGACCTCTCTGCTGAGCCATAGCTATTTATTTCAAGATGACTCCTGTTCTGATAGATTTTCAAGAAACTGCTTTCAGTTTTTCACTATATCAATATAACTCCAGATATCTACAAGCTTAAGTTTCAGAAGTCAGGGTCAGAGAATCTAGATTAAAAGTTTAATATCATGGAAGACTTTAGATATTATTAGACAGCAAGATCTTAAATTTTCTCAAGGTTTATGAGTATAATAAATGAAAAATGGGACACCCATGAGATGTTTACTAGAATATACTCTCTACAGAGCATCAGCTGTATGATCATTAAATACTTTACCCTCATCCCACAAAAAGACTACACTCAAAAACTTTATTATCTTGATTAATTCAGAACTGTCTGAAGAATTCATGATATTAAGGCTGTACTTCTTTGAATCTGAATATGGCTTATACACATTTTATTAATCCCTATATTACATGTATTGTAAGATAAAGAGAATATATACTACTATATCCCTGGTCACTGAATTTGAATGTAGGGATGAAGAACAGGATAGATATATGAGATATCCCAAATTATATATGTACAACCCAAGTGTAAGTCTTCCACTTGTCTTGAAGAGTTTAAAAATAACGAATTTACAAAATTCAACTTAAAATATCCTCTTGGTAGTTTTTTGGAAACCACAAAACAGTCAAATTTAAACTCATTGTTTGACTGAACTGAAATTTGAAAAGAATATACATTCTTTTCCCCAGTTCTTTTGAAAATGGAAGAATCATTAAGTCATCACACAAATCTTGAGTGTCTAACATTATGCTACTTCTATACAGGTAACTACATTGCATTGTAGTGATTGTTTACCATTAGTGTTTCCTGAAGAGACAACACTCTCCTGGGGAAAAATAAAGGGGATTATACCCTAATCTACTGAGACCTTCACCTTTGCCATCTACTGTGTTAAAAGAAATTATAAAAGAAAACAACTGAAAAAATGAATGTATGTCAATTGGAACTGGGTAGAATTTTTTAAACTTTGAAATCATGGCAGAATGAACTATGTAAAATATTGCAATATTTGACCACCCAAACCCCAAAGGAATCAATTCAAAAGGCAAATGACAGGTTATGAACAAAATATGAAGCAAATTAGCATAGATAAAGTTCATATTGTTTAAGGGGAAAACCAGGAATAGTTAGGCAGAACAATAAACACAAACTAAAAAAGATAATTCATAGTGACTAGTGAAGCTATAAGGTATCCATTATTGGACCTATCTACTTGTTAGTTTTTGATTTTTTTTTTTGTTCATTTTTGTTTTCTCTTTAACTAATGTTCAGTAGTGATTAGGAGAGTAGTGGGCATGTAGTTGATATATTTTGTAAAAAAAAAAAAAACAATTTGAGAAGAGATATTTTCTGAAAGGATTTATAGAACTTAAGCAAACATTCTAATTTCAAGAATTTATTCTGAGGGACAATGATTTATATAAAGATTCATTCCTAACAATATTATTGAAATTGTAAACACATTTAAAATTATGTCAATGTTTAACATTATTGATTTGGTTTAATTAATTGTAATAGACACATGTGTAGTCAGATTTTTCTTTGAGACACAAACTCACAAATAATGGCATGGAAACTTACTATGAATTATAAAAGATCAGTCTTAGCTCAGACTCTTATAACTTAAATTAACCCATATTTTCAATCAATGTTTTTCCACAAGGCTCATTACCTCATCTCTGTTCTGCCCATCCTGCTTCCTCCATGTCTGGGTGACAATTCTACCCTTCTTCCCAGAATTCTCTTACCCAGAAGTCCCATCTATACCTCCTGTTGGTATAGCTATTGGTCATTCAGCTTTTTATTACACCAATCACAATGATACATCTTCACACAGTGTACAAAAATCCCAAAATATTTCCTCCTTTCTGTATAAATGAAAAGGAAAGATTTTGATCTCTAATACACTGAAACTATTTACAATAAGAGCAATTATTAGGTAAGAATTACATTCACAAAGGTTAGTCCACATGTTTTTGGCAAATTTTGAGAAAGTACTGTATTATCTATCCAATCTTAGTGAGTCCAAAGTTTTATGCCTAAACCACTTTTTAACATAACTTATATTCTCATGCTAAAACTATCTTTTTAGACCTACAAACATCGTCTTAGATAAACAACTTTTATGTTTCTCAACCTTATAAACTTTACAACTCTCATATAAGTTTTTTTTCCTGAATTTTATAGCAAAGAAAACTCTACAGTATCTTGTCTTCAATCCCCATCAAAGATGCAAGAAGGAGAAAATGTTACTTGAGTCAACAGGAAGTGCAGAGCAAGCAACTTCCAAAACTCTAGAAATGACAGAGACATTTGGCTACCTGTACAGATACCTCAAGGTTCCTCTGCAGCATTGGGGCATCTGTCTTCATCCTATAGGCCCAGAATATCTGACAGAATTTTTTGTGAAGCAGGAAATTTTGGAGGACTATCCTAACTTGTCTTGGCAAAGATTGGTAGTCATCTTCTTTTGTGTCCTCTTTGTTCAATTTGGAGAGCATACTGTCAGCAGTTGAGGCAAGGACAGTTTCTTGTCCAATGGCTAACCTTGCCACATATAAAGCAAACTCCATATGGAGGTTCTTTGATGCCCATCATTCTTTTTTGAAGTAAATTGATCCTGCCAAGAACAGACGTGTTTCAGTGTCATGAAAAGCCTTGTGTTATTAAAACATTTTAAATGCCATATTCTGTATGTCTCTGAAGTATTTGAATACTATCTATCTATTTAAAATATATCTTTGTTTGATATTAAAAATATACCTCATATGACTGTAAGTTTGATTGTTATACATGACTACTAACCTGTCTTTCTTTTTTATACTAAATAGCTTTCAATGACTAAAACTTTACATTACATTTTTAAATTATCTGCATAGGTACAATACCTTAAACAAGAATAGAAACATATATACAGTATAATAAAAATAATCTTAAATTTGTATTAATATACAAAAATACATACCAATGTAAAATATTTGAGATTAATAGTTATTAGTTTAAGATAGATTCAGTAAGCTACACTTTTATTCTATTATTTCAATATCCCCCCTTTTCTTTTCAGAAAGAGATCCTTGAATCCAAACATCTTTGTTTATTTTTGTGTTTGTTTCTTTTTAGACAATGACCAGTAGCAACTTATAACTAACTCCCCTAAACAATGGCAAACATCAACTGAATGACTAGAAACCACCCACCCCATGTCTTGAGTCTGTGGGTGTTGTGTTCTCTAGACTGCTTCCTGTTGTCTAAGGGTGACAGTATTTTTAGGGAACTCTGAGAAAATTAGGATAATGATCAAGACCTGGGAGAGTTAGCTGTATTATTATTTTTTTAGTCTCTGTGTGATGAGAGAGTGTAGAGCTTATCTGAAGTCCTGGCTGAAATAGTTTGTGAGGCTGAATCATCTCAACTAGCAGCTTAGAAGTTGTTTTAGATACAGAACTTTGAGGAAATTATAACATAGGTATTCTGAGAGGCTGGGTCACCTGGACTACTACTTGTCTTCATTGGTTTCTGGTCCTTTTTTTTATGAAAACATAAAATTTTAAAGGATATATATATATCCTTTATACATATATATAATACATATATATATACATATATACATACATAATACATATATATATATATGTATTAACACAAATATGGAATGTTCACAATTCAGCTAAAGATGATTTTTTGTTTTGTATTTGAGTAGGTAAAGGCATCTGCCAACTTTGTAAGTCCATTTGGACTGTATATCTAAACTGTAATATAATAAGTCATGAGGACTCTGTAACCAACAAGATCTACCATGTCTCATCCTATTGGCTGGCCTTAGCTTGGCTTGTTTCTTGCCAGATTTTCTTAACTTTAAATTATCTCATCTACCTTTTGCCTCTGGGCTTATTCCTTTTCTTACTTCTGTATACTTTACTTTTCACTCTTACTCCATGGCTGGCTGTGTGGCTGTGTGGCTAGTGGCCGGCCCCTAGTGTCCTCTTCTCCCTATTCTCTTGCTCTTATCTTCTTTCCCTAGATTTCTCCTTCTATTTATTTTCTCTACCTGCCAACCCTCCCCCATCCTTTCTCCTGCCTTGCTATTGTCCACTCAGCTCTTTATCAAGTATTTTAGACAGGCACAGTAACACAGCTTCACAGAGTTAAACAAATATAATATAAAAGAATGCAACACATCTTTGCACCATTAAAGCAAATGTTCCATGGCATAAACAAATGTAACACATCTTAAAATAATATTCCACAACATAATCCAGTCTCAGAGTAATTTCCATGCAGAGGGATCAGTATACATATCACCTGTCCTCTAGTCTTTCCTGGCTTTCTCCCTCATATCTATAGCCACAAACCTCAGGAGATCTCCTGAGTAATAAAGTCAATCTGATCTTTATTAATTTTGAAGGAATCTATAGCTTTTCATTTCCTGTGGAAACAAAAGCAAAACCTCTACCCCAACACAACACATTTTCTGACTTGCATTGTGAATTTAAGACATTCTTAAAATATGTAGGTTGGATTAATTTAGGAATTTCTATAATTCAATTTCTCTCAGTACCTATTGGTTTTTGTTCACTAACATTTAAAAAATTCAAAGTCAACAAAGCACCATACAGGATCCAGACACTTGGTATATTTCCCATCTTTACATGACTTTTTCTTTTTATATTACTTTACCCTCTCTTCAAAGACTTTATTATTTTTAAACTATTTATTTATTTTTCTATGACTGTGTATACCCATTTTCTTTCCTTTCTTTAGTATCTAAGCAAATTTTAAAGCATACTCTATCTGTCCAGAGGTTTTCTTGGCCTGGACCTGGCTTTACTGTGCACCTGCAGCATTCTCTGACCACTACAGACAAACCTTAATCTGCCAGGCTACCACTACATGGCTCCTCTTAGCACATGATGCACTAGGAGCTGACTCTGGCCCCTCAGTTCCCTGAGAGTCTAGCCTCATGCCAGCGGGTACTGGCCACAAAGCTACATTTACCCACTCCAGCTCTGGGAACCTGTTGTGTCCACCTGCAGCAGGCATTTGTACCCAACTGACTGCTCAAGTGCTAAGCTGCACAGCAAGGCCTCTTAAAAGAGCTGTGCCTCTGTATACCAACACTACTGGAGAGACCACAGTTGCCAGGAAGCCAAATGTAATTTTTTTTTTTTAGCTTTCTCAGGTCTTGTGTGACCAGATGTTTGGCACCATATGTTATCAGATTTTCCTTTGGACCACCAGCTCACAAATAATGATATGGAGATTTATTATTCATTATATAAATTTGGCCTTAGCTCAGACTTGTTCCTAACTAGCTCTTATAACTTAAATTAACCTATATTTTTTAATCTACATTCTTCCACAAGACTCATTACCTCATCTCCATTCTGCCCATTCTGCTTCTTCTGTGTCTGGCTGGCAACTCTGCCCTTTTCCCCAGAGTTCTCTCTCTGCATGGAAGTCCTGCATATACCTCCTGCCTAGCTATTGGCCATTCAGTTTTTTATTACACCAATCACAGAAATATATCTTCACACAGTATACAAATATTCCACAACACTCATGCTTTCTGTTAATGAAAAAATTATAATTCTGAAAACATTAGGATAAAGAGAAATGTGGATGTAGTTTGTAAAAATATTTAGTGAATCATAACGTCATAAAAGAAAAATTTTAAAAATTACTGAGAGAGAGAATTATACCAAAATATTAACATCAGTTTCTTCTTGGGTTTGAGATTTATATAATCTTGTTAATTAATTAGTAACTAATCAAAAAGCAATTTTTACATTTCATATAATTTGTAGATACATTACAATTCTTCTAGTAGCACTGTGAAATTGGTAGAATTCAAATTATACTGCTCTTTAGATACAGTAAAATAGATGGAAAGATCAAGGGACTTATAAGAGACCTCTCCATAATCAGAAAATTGAAACAGCTTAGATGACCATCAGCTAATGAATGGAAAATGAAAAAGTGGTTCATTTACACAGTGTAATATTAATCAGCTGTCAAAAAAATGAAATTCTCAGGTAAATCGCTGGAGCTGGAAACCATCATTCTAAGTGAGGTAACTCCAATACAGGGGAATAAATGTTTGTTTTTTCTCATTTGTGGATGTTAACTTTGAATCTTCAGATATGTTTATTTAATTTGCAATATCCACTTATGTCAGAAAATCAGTAAAAAGCAATGGAAATAAGGGAACTTTCAAGAGACAAGAGGTAGAACACAGTGATATAAAGCGCTAAAGGGGGATAATGGATCAGAAAAGGTCAAATTAGGGTGGAGGATGGAAAAGCAGATTAGAGGAGGGAATATGAGCTAACACTAAAGACTTTTTGAAGCAGTCAATGGAAACCTACTGCTTTAGAAATGTCTTAAAATATATACATGCACATATATAAAAAGAGTTCAAATGGGTGATCCTATATTGGAAGAAAAAGCCTCAACTAGACATTACACGTTAACAAATAAAATACCCAGTGTCAACAATGGGTTGCCTTTTTTGCAGTTGTTGGCCAGTGACTTTCCATAGACCTTCAGACATTACAGGCTATTGCCAATGGTCTTGATTACTCCCCAAAACTTGACATTAAGACACTACTACTGCCAAGGAGATGATATACCAATGACATAAAACATAGAGACATCAAACTGATACTCTTCTAGAAGCTTCATCCTTACTGGATAGCTTTAATGATGCTGGAAAATTATATGTAAGCTACCAGAGGAGAAAAGTATTCCTCAGTCTTACCAAGATGTGAATGTTGAGAGTTACAATGATGATCAGCTTGACAAGACATGCCCATTGGTATAACAGTGGTACAAATGTCATCATCAATCAGTCACTTTCAGATTGGAATTAATGTCTATGCCACAAGGTGAAAATGATAACTTTTACCACTGTCAGAGCCAAGACCCTGTGGCTAAACAGTTCATGGGCCTGAAGGGGACCTGCTACTATTCTGCTAAATGGCCATGGTCTTAAACTGATTCCTAATGACTTACAGCTATACTCACAGATTAGTGCAATGATTTTCAACCTGTGGTTCGCCACCCCTTTAGGGGTCAAATGACCCTTTCACAGGGGTTGTCTAAGAGCATTGGTAAACAGATATTTACATTATGATTCATAACAGTCGCAAATTTACAGTTATGATGTAGCAACAATGCCGGGGGCCAGCCTCAGCAGTTTTCATGAGTCTTGAAAGGCAAGGGACATCTGGAAGGTGGAAAGAAAAAAACTCTCAGACACAGAGATTTATGCAAGCTGACAAGTCTTGTCAGATCTGGAATAGTGTGTCTTCTTTGCCTCCTCCCTTCTCTTTTTTTCTTTTCTCTTGTTCTGTTCTATTCTACTCTATTTCTTTCTATTCTATCGTTCTCTCATTCTCTTCTCTTCTATTTCTCTTGTTCTCATCTTCTGTTCTATTTCTATATTTATTCTGTATCTCCAGATCTGACTCAACCCCAGTCTTTTATTGTAATATTACAAGGAAATAGGGGATGAGATAATTCAACAGGTGATTGGGCTTTTCACAATAGTTTCCACAGTTCTTTTTAAAAATTAACAAAATGTAGCCTGTGCCCCTTGATTATACACAGAGGTTTCCAGGCAGGTAACAAAAGCAAAAGGCAAAAAGCTTTGATTGCACACAGAAATTTCCAGGCAGGTAACTAAAGCAAAGAGTCAAAGCACAACACTTATTCTTTCTCAGGTTAATAATTATCAGAACATCTGAGGTTCTCACCCCAGAGGCCATCTGCTTGCGGTTTCTGAGAAAGCACAGAAACACAGGCTAGCTTCCCCTAGCAACATCCTTGCTGCAATTTTTTAAATGGTTTTTCTGTAAATTTAAAGCAGAATCTATCTCTTATAATCTTAAGACACTGTATTTGCTCTGTTAAGTCCTGTATTTTTTCAGCTTTAGAAAGACATTCCCATGGAGTTGCAGGTTGGCGTGTTAACCATTGTTTAAATGTCATCTCTGCAACTCTCATTGCTTTTCTCTTTAAACTCTGCCCATCTACACACTGCATCCTACACGCTATAATTCTGCCTTCTCCATTTTATACAATTATTTCATGCTTCAAGAGGCTGCTCATCAATTAGATTTCTTCCCAAGACTTATTTAACAGCCCTAATGCCAGCAAGGGTCTCAATCTCTGTATAATTTCTTGACATATTAACTTTCTCAATGTCTAATTTCAAAGAAACCATCACAGGAGAAAGAAACATAAAGAACAGATAGAGCAAGAAGATTACAAGAACAAGTAACAGCTGAATGGATGAGAACATCAAATGCATGTGCCAAAAGTTTACCCTCAGGACACAATGGGGGTCTCTCCCAGGTCCTCATTTGGGAAATTCAGCAGGAAGTCCAGCGGGGTATGGAGGCATACCGGAGGCATCTTTGTCCTCAATCTCGGGTTTCTCCTTTCTGGACTCCTGGGGCAACAAGTCAGGCATGTTGTTTGCCGTCTCTGGCACAACAAAAATAATTTTATGATTGGGGTCACCACAACATGAGGAACTATATTAAAGGGTCCCAGCATTAGGAAGGTTGAGAACCACTGGATTAGTGCATCTTTCAACCCTCTTCAGAGAAGCTTTTATGTCTTCAATAGATGGTGATTAACACAGAGACCAACAACTGTTCAAGATGTAGAGAATGAAAGACCATGGCATGCTCACACCTAAATAGAGCATCAATATCACATTCATCCTCTAAGGTTCAGGGATCATTCCAAAACGAAAATGAAAAAATTTTGAGAAGGGTGGTAGTGGATGAATGTGGAGAAAGCATTTTCTGGACACAGCAAGGAAGTTTCACATACAAACTCACAGCATTGGTTATAGCATAGACAAGATTGACATGCAGCAGGGAAGTGATCACAAAGTCCCACCACTAACTGAGGAACCATTGGCAATTGAATGTGGCTGAGAGAGGGTGAGTCATTTTTTCTTTAAGCTTCAGTGGAAGGCCATATATCCAAGATTATATATGGACAGCAGAAGTTGGACTTGATAGATTCAAAAAAAGAAAATGGACACAAATTTGGGTGGGTAGGGAAAGGGCAATGGATCTGGGATGAGTTAGGATTAATATAAACAAAACATATAGTACAAAATACTCAAAGAACTAAAAATTATAAAAAAATTAATCTCTCCTCAGTTTATAATCTTTTATTAATTGTATAGGACCTAGTATATATTAAGCACTCAGTATATATTAGTTGAATGAATAACTTCTCTTTTTTAAGGTTTCCTGACTCTTAAAACTATTTCTACAAGCAAATCTGAGGACCTTGTACTGTAGCTCAGATATCTAAAGCAACTCACTTTGGTTTAGATCTTCAACACATGGCCACTTTTGGCTGCTCTTTATGAGATATTACAGTGCTTTACATGCATTCACAGGGCAGTTAACTAGAGCCAGAAGTATGGAGTGCAATTATGTTTCATCAATTTGATTTGGTATTATAACAATAATGTTTTAGTGATTTTGAAAATAATTACCACCAGATCAGAGACTGTGCCCTTTCTATGTCCAGGTTTCTGCAAAGTGACTCAATTGGCCATGACATGGTCAATTTAGTAGTTCAGACTATTTTAATGATTACTTGTATGACAATCCATCAGAATTAATGTACTTTGATCCAATTTGATCATTAAAATGAACAAAAACCCTGGATTAACTTACGATGGTACATTATTTTGGGTCATAGGAAATGTCCCATAAAGCATGACACATAATGCCTTAAATATTAGAGCGCTTATTAAATAAGTATGATAGCAATGGTGAAAACAAACTTAACCACAATTACATTTGTTTTAAATGATCCACAGTTCTACTTTGAAAATAGAAAATCATGTATGGCACTTTTTAAAGCTCTTTAATTTATATCTTCAGAGGGTCCAGATGAAAGTATAATTAAGTTGAATACTTGGTATATTGTTTTGTGTTTGTTTCCTTTATTGTCACAGAGATGTGTTGTATTGACACACTTTAATTTTGTAAACTGGTCCCTATGGAGTTACACTTAACTTTTCCTCATAATATCAAGTTATAATAACATTTATAACCTCATCTCGGCAGATTTATATTTAAATTGTTGAGACTTTTATGCATTATTTATATCAAAATGCTGTTAAAATGCTTATGCTTTTGAGAAAATGTTATCTTATTTTTACACATTAGTACAAAAGTATTTCTTATACAACAAAAATGCATTTTATACCCAAGTTGCTTTTTCTTGCATAGATATATAAAAAGGGACAGTGGAGGAGAAAGCAATTTTTCAGTATTTTAGCAAAAGATATGCCATAAGAGCCATGAAAGTCCTATCCAGAATACTGTGGATTGAATGGGGACCTCGCTCAGATTCACATGTAGAAATCATAATCCCCACTACAGCTGTATTGGAAGGTGGCCTTTCAAGGTAGTAATTAAGCTTAACTGGGTTCCTAAGGATTGCACTGTAGTCTGATTGACTCGGTATCCCAATGAGAAGCTAAAGATAAACCACAAAATAATGATGCCCCTGTTTCTGCATCTCTGTTCTCTATCTCTATCTCTGTCTGCCTATCTGCCTCCCCCCCCCAACCTCTATCCTCCTCCACCACCCACCCACACATACATACACACCAAGCCAAGTTTGATGGTGAGTGTTAGCTTCCAAAAAGACATTCTAGAATCACTTGGGAGATAAGCCTCTGATTATGCCTGTGAAGAATACTCTTAATTGAATTAATTGAGGTGGGAGGATCAGCCTAAATATCATTGTGGAAAATATCATAGTGGAAAATATCATTCCTTAGAATGTATAAGAAAGGGAGCTGGACATCATACATACATTCATTTCCCTGTTCTTCTGACTGTGGATATAATATGACCAGCTTCTTCAAGCTCTTTCTGCCATGACTTCCCCTCCGAGACAGAGTGTGTCTTGAACTATGAAATAAAATAAATATTTTCTCCTTCAAGTTACTGTTACCATAATATGTTGTTACAAAGTAAGAAAAGAAATTAAGGTGCCATATGAGGGTACAGTTCAAAAGGCTTCCATAAGCAAGCCAGGAAAAATGGTGGCATCAGGAACTAACATTTGGGCAATTTTCCTTGGATGCCTGCATCCAGAACTATGACAAAATAAATGCCAGTTATGTAAATCACCCAGTTTTGGCATTCTGTTATAGTGTACTCTCTCCACTTTGTTCTTGAAGTTGAAGGTCTGATCTCTCATCTTCCTGCTTGTTCTGTCTGCTGACATGCTGTCTTCATCATTATAGGCCCTCCCACTGGAACTGTAAGCCCAAATAAACTCTTTCTTCCATAAATTGCTTTTGGTCATGATGTTTTTTCACAGAAACAGAAAAGTAATGAATACAAAAGTCAGGTTTTCCAAGTTCATAGCCTCACCCCATGATCTAGGCAATCATGTAGAATTTGCTGTAGACAACATTGATGCTCCTGGTGCTAGAGAGATTTTCAGTGCTTAAAAGTACTTAGTGCTCTTCCCGAGGTCCTGCGTTCAATTCCAAGCATCCACATGGTGGCTCAAAACCATCTCTAACTATAGACTATTACGGCAATTATACGACCACCTCAATTATTTATATATTTTATCATGATAACTTTATTTTAGAAGCAGGTTACAGAACAGGGGGGAAGGAGCAGGTACAGGGACGATCAAGAGTGATACAATCCAGCGGAGAATTTTCTGCTTTCTAAGACCACAGCGATCCCACACGGAGGAGTGAAGTGATCCCAAAGGGCACCCGCTAGAGAGATCACATAGCCTCCCGGAATTTTCAAGGGGCTTAGGTTTGACCCCGCCTTAAAAGGGAGGAGTTTAGCTACCTGGCTAAGGGGGCTGCCTTACAGCTAAAAGCCAAAAGAGCTATCCACTACATCAGACTCATGTGATGGCCTCTTCTGGTATGCAGACATAAATGTAGACAAAACACCCACACACAAAATTGATGCTCCAAACTACTGACTAAGCATTAACATTGTTTTGTTTTCAGTTTTTATACAGCTCAATATAACAATCATAGTTATTAATCATGAGTAGAGGCATGCCAGAACAGGGTTCCGAAATTCATCTTCAAAAGGGTCAGAAAATATATTTCTGACATCAATATTAGTAAATGAGGAAGCAAGTCATATAACTTTTCAGGAAACTCTCCAGAGACTTCCAGTTTAAAAGACACCTCTCTCTCTCTTCTCTTTCTTTATCTCTCTGTCTGTCTTTCCCTGTCTCTGTCTGTCTCTCTCTGTCTCTCTCATACACACACACACAAACACACAGACCTTTTTTAATGTGAAAATGGAATCTCATGTATCCTCAAACTCATGTACATGTGAATGGCCTTGAACTCCTGATCCTCCTGCCTCTATGACCCAAATATGTAATTTCAGACACCACTATACACTCTTTATTGTTTATGAAGTTTGTGGCGATTTGAATGACAATACCACCCATGGGCTCATACATTTGCATGCTTAGTCCCCAGTTGATGAACTGTTTAGAAGTATTAGGAGATGTGGCCTTGTTGGAGGAGATGTTATCGCTGGGGTGGACTTTGAGATTTCAAATGCCCATACCAGGCCCAGTGTCTCTCTCTTTGCCTGCTGCCTGCAGATAAGGATGTCAAGTTCTTTAGTACCTCTCCAGCACCATGCGTTCCTGCATGCTGCCATGATGCTCACATGATGATAATAGACTAGCCCTCTGAAACTATAAACAGGCCCCCAATTCAATGCTTTCTTTTATGATTTGCCTTGATCATGGTGTCTCTCCACAGCAGTAAAACCGTAACTAAGGCAAAGTTTATGCCACATTACAGATTGATCCTCAGCCTCTTTGCATGCTAAGCAAGCTCTCTACTAATGGAACTATATTGCCAGCCAAGACAATTTTTTTTAAGTATGAGAAGTTACGGAGATACAATGATGAATGAAAAAAGGTCAGCAAAGTTCTCATAATAGTGAGTGTGGAAAAATATATTGGTCAGTGTTCTTTGTGCTTAGCACTAGTATTGATATTATGTCATGCACTGGACAACCATTGTGCTTATAGTAACTATTATAGGCAAATATTTTGACTTTTCACATTAAGATCATCCTTTTAATATTTAAAACTACAGTTGATACTTAGAGCAAGAACAATAAAATGTCAAACATATTATGGTCTATCTTGTCTACTAAAAGAAATGATCACAGATTGGAAAAATAAGTTAAGAAAGTTTGAGTGGAGAGAAATTATACTCATTGTAGGGAAAAACTCTCAGGCATATCTTTTAAAGCTGATCTGTCAAAGCACTCTTATTCTATTATTAACTAGTTCATAAATGCTCATTCTGAACTTCAGAGATATTCCACAATTGTGAATGTCCATGATAATGACTCAAAGATGGAGATATCACATCTAGCAAAAGCCGTGCAAAATGATTCTTTTTAATAATCATTATTTTGTATAGTAAGCCTTAAATTCCTTTTATAAGGTGAAATATTTGAAAAACTAATTGTTTGTTGACATTAAATGAGACTCAGTATCCAAGTTACAGTTTTACAAATCATTCACTCAACATTTATTGGTGGTATGTTGGGCTAAGCATCTATGATGATAATTAAAACCTAATGATGCACTGAGTTTATATGTAGTATAGTGATGATTAAAGAGAGATGATTACTTGCTAACTACTGAACAAAGTAGGGAATGGAAGCTAGCAAAGGATGCCTCTTCCTCTAGATATTTTCTTTTTGAATTAACATTAAGGATGCAAATTTAAATTGCATTTGGCTTAGTAGGTCAGGAGTAGCAACTAATTCAGCATTTTTGAATGGAAATATGGGCCTCAATACACGTATATAGTTTTAAATTTCTTAGTAACCATATTAAAGGGAACACAAATTTGTTAAAGTCATTTGCACAATATAGTCATCCTAGTGCCTACAACATTATAATATCAGCATATAATCAAGATCAGTTATTAGTGAAATATTTTGCATTCTTATTGTGTTCTTAGTCTCTTATGCTTGTTTTATGCTTATTGAACATTTCCATTTCTGCTAGCCAGATTTCGGGTGCTTAATATTTACATGTAGTTAATGGCTACTATTTTACAGAGCAGAGATCTCATCTATACACATTGTGAATTGTTCTGGGAAATTGTATCTATTGCGTCTTTTAGGAATTTTAGAATTTTGTTTTTTTAGGAAGTTTGTTTTTTAGATGACTCCAAAGATGAACCTTTCCTGAGATGTCAGTTTCAGTTTCTTATTTCAGTTGGATAATGTCTATTGATTTGATCCCAATAAGGGCTCCTTACAAAGAAATAGTATTGTCTCTCTTAGGATCACTCCAACCCTAAAAGGTCCTTCTTTTAAATGACTGTTTTCATGCCCCAATGCACACACCTTTATTGTAGTATCGATAAAGCTTCAGGGCATTTATTGAGTAAATATTTCTCCCTGATTGTGATAAAATATCACAAGGTTTTCAGTCACACCAACCTGCGTTCTAATTCCAAATCTGATCCTTCTGAAATTCCTTAACTTTTGTCAACCCTTCTCATATTTAAAATGAAGAAATATATGGCATGATATTTATAAATTAATGTAAAACTCACTACATTAGCTCATATTAGCAAGCATTCCCTAAATAGTGTTTTAGATATTGTTAATAATATTTCTAATAAGAAATGACATTTGGTGTTCTTTTTGTCTAGAATAGATTTCATTATATTTTATTGAATCGATCAGTAAAGGCTTACCAGATTGTACCAAGTGAGGACATGACTACTCCAAGGTATGGTTGAGGGGAAAGTTTTTATTGTAGATATGAGGGAGAGTACAGTTAGAGGTATCTGTAGGAGTCTAGAGCAGAGAGAGAAGATAATACACTGAACATAACCAGTAAAATGGACCTAGCCAAGAGAGGAGTGAGCAAGAGAGAAGGACCAACCTGGGAAGACAAAAGAGGATCAAGAGAGCACATGGCCCAATTGGCAGCACTATAATAGGATGAGGTTGGAGAGGGAAGCTATCAAGCTGAAGAAGTTTAGGGTAGGGAATGGAGTGAGAAGAGGTAGGATACAAGCTTGGACTCTGTAACAGGTACTTGCGATACTGAGTGAGCCTGGAGGCAAGCATGTGGTTTGTTATGCTAATAGGCACCACAGATAGCCATTTGTCCTTTTGTTTCCTTTGGACCTGACACAGATCAGATAACAGAAAGTGCTCCTGATCTACCTTTCACAAAATAGAAACCTAAGAATTAGGTAAGCAAACAAAGTGACTTGGGCATAAAATTTAGCAAATTTGTGTTAGGTTTGATTTTTTTCTATACAACTATTGGAAAAAAGCCCAAATTACTTATTCAGAAAAAGCTAATAAAAAAACCCAAATTCTGGAGGTCTGCCATGGTATTAGTATGAATCCAATAGCATTCAGGATTCTTCATCATTTCTGTTGTTTAATAGAAATAATAATTTAAAAATTGCTGCAGAATCTTCCAGAAAACACCTGACCAACACAAAAAGGCTCCGAGTTAAAGAACAATCTCATTTATAAAAATAAATAAAGTCTTGTTGGGAAGATAGGGTTTAGAATCAAAGATGCCAAGATCTTGTTAGAAGAAACAAGTATACAATGACATATGGATACAAAAATAATCACCTATACACTCACACAAACAGCCAAGCTTAAACTCCTGTTTGACTTCTTTAGTATTTTGAGCAATTATTAAGCCATCTTCCAGATGCATAGAATGTTTCAATGTTTTAGAAGACTGAAGTTCCAGTTAGTCACTGATAAGTTTTTTCTTTCTTTCTTTCTTTCTTTCTTTCTTTCTTTCTTTCTTTCTTTCTTTCTTTCTTTCTTTCTTTCTTTCTTTCTTTCTTTCTTTCTTTCTTT
>LZPO01087142.1:347917-370662 GCA_001675575.1 Neotoma lepida
CTTTGCCTGTCTCCCCAGTGATCTCCTGTGCAGTAGAGGAATCAGAACGGCTATTCACTCAGGAAATGGCATGGTCTTTGGTGGATAACTGCCACTCTTTAAGAATTGCTCATTCAATGAACGCTAGTGTGGGAATAGACAAATGAAAATTAAAAAAAGGCTCACAAAACACTGCATGTTCTCAGATGGAAATATGTGAAGGTTTAAATTTTGCAGATTAAAAGAGCTATTATCCTTGTGGACAAAACACTGGAATTTTCTTCAACCAGAGATTCATTCTTTTAAATTATACTTTTTAATTTTGAGATAATTGTCAGAGCTGCACTTTTGTTTCTAGTTCCCATATTAGATTCTATAGCCATTAAGAATATGGAAAAAATTCCCCATTGAGGATCAAATGCTGAGGAAAATGAGTTAATTCATCCAAAATGAATTGATATGGAGCCATTCTTAATAATGGTTGTGAGTACTAGTTAAAGATCATAATTTTTTTAAATCAGAATCCTGGATATGGCACTTTCTTTGTTCTGTTACTTCAATTTACTCACTTATAACTTGACAATGATAATAATAATAAAATTACCATCCAAGATAACAATACCATTATTGAATGATGTTTCCAATGGAGGCTAGCATGATAAAACAAACAGTTGATGATAATTGATAACTCTGATAAAGACTATGTGGTGAGTTTTTGAACTCTTTGCTCAATTTTTATGATTTTCTGTAATTTATTTAACTTCTCAAAAGTTGAAAAGATCTTTAATGTATAACATCTTTAAATTCTTATACTGTGTTTTTTCTAGACAATGACAGAGAAATCATAATAATTCTGAGAGTTCCTGACCAATTTTCCTACAAGTACAGCACCTACTTCAGGTTTTACACTTGTTCATATATCTATCTTCTTCTAATAGTTTCCCAAATATGGAGAGGATGGCAGATAACCCAAAAGTTTAAGATATATTCAACAAAGTTGCCAGCAGCATTTAACTTAAGATGATGACATCCAATAGGACCAGTCTATGGGTGTGATCTCTCTCAAGTCTGGACATCTTTTCTCCTCTGGAAACCATCTAGGTCTTTTTGTTTGTTTGATGTTGACTTTTTTATTTTCCCCTAGTTAAACTCAAGGTTCCTCATAAAAAGATTGACCATCTTTGGGCCTTTTTTCTCAGCCTTCCTGTCAAATAGAAAAGCATCATGGCATTTTAAATAAATTCTTTTCCATCCCAGAACTCTACCTGGGAAAGTTTATAATCTATTATAGAGTTTCAAGAGTAAATCTAAAGCAACTTTGAAAGTGCCTGTACATTGCAAAGAAAGCCTTGAGTAAACTTTCATGTGCTTCCAAATTTTCTTTCTGCACTAAATCAGGTAAGAGCTGTGAAAGTTCACAAATATGTCAAGGCAAATGATGTTGGTTTGATTTCACTTTTGAATTTAAAATAGGTTCATCCTTGGCTAGGAAGGCCAGATTCTAGACATAAGGCCCTTTGGAATGTCTCCAGAAAGGCAGTGTTGTCAGGTTGGTTAGAGGAAAAAGCACTGCCTGTTACTTCTGCCTGTCACTTTCTCAGAATGAGCTGCTAGGTTTGATCATTGCTGTCTTGGAGGAATAATCAAGATTGTCATTTGCCTATTTGGAAACTGTTTGCCAGGACAAAAGACAGGAAAATATTTTTTGTATTTGCTTTCAGAAACAATGCAATTTAAAAAGCACCTGGAGTTTTTGAAGTCTGTAGGAAGTTCATGCAAGTAAGTTGATGGAAAATGTAACTGAAGCTATCCTTACTTGAGTATGGTTCATGGAAACCTCTTGAGTTTCTATCAAATGACTTACAATTCTGGTCATTATGTGGTCTTCTTTATTGTTTACTTGGGCTACAAACAAATCTCTTGGTGTTATATGTTTGTAAAAAGGAACTTCTATTTTTGAAACACATCTTTCAATTCCCTTGGCCACACACAGTGACAGCCAGCATATATAAAGTCTAACCCTTTAGCAAGTGTTATGGGAATGAGCATTGTAAAGGCATAAAGGGTAGGGAATTACTTCCAGGGTCTGTGTTTATCATGTGATACTGATGATATGGAGCTTCACTTGAAGTTTGATTTTTAGCTTCCCAGGTCTGAACATTTTTGTTTTGTTCTTTATTGGGAAGGTAAAAATGGTACCTTGATCCTATATCAGTCTCAATGAACATAATGTACATTCTGTTTTAATAGCTTTTTATCGTCTCCATTTTTATTAATACACCCTGAATATGCTGTGATTTTTATTGTGAATAACCAATAAAGGGTGGCTGTAAAAATAGTCATAACACTATTCTATTTTTTTCCATACTTTTATCTCCCACTGTAAACTTCAATGCTGCACAGAAAGGCAATTAAAGTAAAATGAACTCACAAAGAAAAGCTCTGACAACATGCCTTCAGCTCCCCATGGCTTCTTTCACTGGACATACTCACAAGAGCCCAATGTTTACTTGGCTTCTTGATCTGTATTCTTCCTTATTATAAATATATATTATTGGTCATTAAAATTTTCATGTAGAATTTGAAGACATGCATTTCAGATGTGTCTTAACTCCTAAGTACCTGTTTTTTATTAGTTAGTTATGTCGACACTATTGGTATCCTCTGATATTAAAAAAAATGTGATACAGAAAGACTTCATACTTAAATGATGTCTGTTCAGTAAGCTACATTATCCTATCAGTTAAACATACTTTCAGGAAGTATTAATTAATTACTTATTATGTATAAGGTATGTTCACAGACACAAAGGAGTATAAAAGACAGTCC
This sequence comes from Neotoma lepida, assembly GCA_001675575.1. Lineage (NCBI taxonomy): Eukaryota > Metazoa > Chordata > Mammalia > Rodentia > Cricetidae > Neotoma > Neotoma lepida. The sequence goes on from LZPO01087142.1 coordinate 350,726, forward strand.
CAGTGATGTGGAAAGATAAGTTTAAATTTCATGAACAATGAATTCATATGTAAAGGCATCACTTGTTTCAGACTACCAAAAGGGCAAGAATATTCTTAAAATGATTTTCAAAGGAATGTTTTACTAGGAAAGTGGGATTTGAGCCAAATCTGGAAAGAATAATAGTGTTGAAGGTGATAGAGAACATAAAAACTGACCTGGAAATTCCAGAAGTAGGAAGACAGGGCTGTGTCTAAGAGGATTCCAGGTAAAAACCTATCCAATGATTTATATTTTTTAAATTTTTTTTCCAAAATAGACAAAAGAGAAGTTTGTAAAAGAAAAATTAAACTAGCTTTTAGAGATTCTTAAATGGAAGGTTGGCAAATTTGGGCTAAATTCTGTAGGTGATAGAAATCCATGGAAATCTTTTGAATAGAAATGTAACATCACTTAAGAATATTACATAGCAATGCATGGGATCTTGGACAAGAAAAAGCAGAAAAGGGAGGCTGATACCTTAGAGTAGGTAGGAAGATAGCCAGCTTGGAGCACAGCATTTTAGTGGACAAATGTTTATTAGAAGCCCAAAGGACATATACGTTATAGAATACAGGGTAGACTCCAGCACTTGAGATTCAGAACATTCTCAACCCACACTAGAGGTTAGAGCTATAGAATTGGTTAGGGAACAAAAAACATGTTTCTAATCTTTTCGCTATGGGTGCAAATGGAAATCAATATGCTAAGCTAAACAAGCCAGGCTCAGAAAGATAAATGTTGTTTCCTCTCACATGCCAAACCTACATTTAACGTTGTGTGTTTCTGTGTGTTTGTATCTATCAGTCTGTCTGTGTGTCGGCCTGTATAGCTCTCTATTCATCCATATGCACACACACACACACACACACACACACACACACATACACACACACACATGCACACATGCACATTTATCAGTTTGTACATAAGAAAATGAAAGGAGATTGCTGTGGGATGGTCTGTATGCTGTGAATATGTGTTGCTACCATTGGTTAATAAAGAAGCTGCTTTGGCCTATAGAAAGACAGGTTATAGCCAGGTGGGAAATCCAAGCAAAGAGACGGAGAGAAGGGCAGAGTCAGGGGACACTAGCCCGCCTCCCAAGGAGCCACATGCCAGCAGACTCAGACAATTAATGCCACTGCTGCGTGGCAAAACATAGATTAATAGAAATGGGCTAATTTAAAATGAAACAGCTAGCTAGCAAGAAGCCTGAGCCATAGCCCAAACAGTATATAATTAATATTGAGCCTGTGAGTGATTGCTTATAAGCTGCTGTGGGCCAGACAGGGCACAGGAAATTCTGGCTACAGGAGATTATGAGAGAGGAGGAATTCATATTAAGGAAAGTGGGAAATTGAGAACATACGTAACAGGAAAGCAAAAGCATGATACTAGGGAAAGAAATGAAATTAGCTGTATGAGGGAAGGGAATATGAGGAAGAATAGAGGGGAAGGGGGAATAAATGGGAATACGAAGTATAAAGGCATATGCATATGGCTATTTTATGACAAAGTCCAATATTTAGGCACTAATCTAAAACATAGTAGTTTTTTCTCTAAAATTATTCCTTCATTTAAATAACCTTTCAATTTGTTCAGTAATAATACTAGTACTTAAAAGTGTAACTTTAGAAGAAAATTTAACTTTAAAAATATGTATTTAAAATAATTTTACCTTGTCTTTCTGTGTTGATGAAAATGATTCAAATACTCTGAATTGTAAACTGGTAATCCACTGCTGTCAATAAAACTCAATTTATATAAAATTTGATCATAAAATAATAATTAATGATTTTGCCAAAATGAAGATAAAAGTAACTTAGTCAATAATGGACATCCATTTATGATTTTCATACAACTTTGCTCTTGTTACTCTCTATTTTGATTTAGTTGATATTTTTTATATTACCATATAAGTAAAGTGTTCTAAATATAATTGACATAAATTAAATAGTACAAATTTTAAATGTACATTTTGATGAGTTTTGTCAAATATATACCCTCCTAAAATTACATCCAACATCAATATATAAAACATATCCTTTTGTTCTCTTTCTGACAAATAATCATAAACCCCAATCCTCGTTAGGTTTTTATTCCTGTCACCATAGGTTACTCTTACTTATGAAAGTTAATATAAATGAAATTATAAAGATACAAGTTTTATGTCTGTCTTTTGTCAGTCAGTAGTGGATTTTTTAGTTTTATATATGTTGGTGCATGCATCAGTAATCCATTTTTTTTCTTAATTGTACTCTATTAAATGAATATAGTATAATTTCTTTTCCATTCAGCTGACACATGTTTATGCCTCTAGTCTGAGGCTATTATGAATAAAGCTGCCATGAACAATTTTTACATTCATAACATTCTGTGCATACAAGTTTGTATGGATACAAGTTTATCCGTGTTGTAACTCCTTAATAGTCTATGGGAACACGGTTCAAGAATGGGATAGTGTGAGGAGAATTCTGAGTGCTTGTGAGAACACTCCAAGAAAACAAGAGTCATGTCACCTCAGTTTCTTCAAAACATAGAATTATTCTTGGGATGTGTGTTCATACCCATCCCAGGTGTAGTGGATAGGAGTGAGTGATCATTCATTTCAACTGTCTATTGTTTGTTTATATGCCTCTAGGGAAAAATATGTTTTTTTGCCTCGTTTAGCTAGTCCACTATGTGTGACTTACCCTCGTGTTTGTACACTTTACCCCAATGACTCTTCTCAACCCTCAGAATATACATTGCCTGATCCTCTGAATAAAGTTGGCTATTGCTTGAGACTTTAGTCTCAATCATTTATTGGCTGCATTCTCCCAAGTCCTACCACCTTTAGAACAGTGAATTTTAATACTGAGGTGACTTCAAATGTTTTATATGTAGGTACACTATTTGACAGTCACATTAGGAATATATGGGAGTCTCTTAATCCATGCTAGCATTTAGATTCTCATTATTTTTATTTATACACCATGTAGCAGTTATGAAATAATATCATATTATAGGTTTAGTTTACATTTCCCTGTTGTATAATGATTTCAAGTTCCTTTTCACATACTTATTGGTTACGAGTATTTCTTTTGTGGAATGCACTTCAAGTGTTTAAGACAATTTTTTTATGCTGTTTGTATTACATTTAGGATATACATACATATATATATACACATATATATACATATATATTGAATCCAATACAGACTAATAAATACATATTAGTCTATTTATATATCTTTATAAATATGTATAGATACATGCTTGTATATATGTACATATCTGTGTATGTATATATATATGTGCAAATATTAGGATATATATGCATGTATTTATATAAGTTTGGATGTCTTTTGTCAATGAAACATATTACAAATATTTATGTCCAATATGTGACCTGTCTTTATCTAGTAACTAACAGAAGTTTTGATAAACAGTATTGAAGATTTTTAGTTAACATATGTTCACTGTTCTTATATTTTAAAGTAGTTCTAGAAAAATTAAGAGAACTGTGTAGAGATTTCTCATGTAGCTCCACCTACAAACATGCATAGTCACCTCTTTGTGGTACAATTGTTATAATTGATGAACCTATAGTGGCACTCCATTTTCACCTAAAGTCCATAGTATACATTAGTGTTTGCTCTTGATGGTATAAATTCTATATGGCTTTGGGCAAATATATAAAGAAACATATTCACCATTACAGCATACTTTCACTGCTTGAGAAATGTGGCATCAGTAGCTTCCCCTCAGTTTTTCTTTGAACCTACAACTGATCTAAAATGTAAGTCTACTTAGTCTGTGCTCTATGGAGAAGACGATAGAGAAAAGCCAGGTGCCTTTGTTAGTTTCAACAGAATAACTTAAAGTCAGGAGTCCCAAATATAGACTACTTGAATTTCCTGCTGCACCCTCTAATCTCAGTTTTAGTACTTCTTTTGTGGAGGGATCACAATTACTCTGTGGCCTGAAGACACAGTCAGCCCCTCAAAAAATGATGCTGAATGTAAGGATTTAGAAATAATATCTCGATTTTTATCTGCAGACATGAAAATATGCCTCAAGTCTGGGTTTTGCAACAGTTTCAAAAGGCAACAGACTGTAAATAGATCTCTAAGAAAGCTTTTATGTATAATAGCTGCTGGGTTTCCACATCTTTAACTTTGCACATCTTCTCTGACCTTTATTCCTTTACATCTTGCTTTTTAAACTTCATTTCCTGCTCATTTTTGCTTTATCTATTTATAGTCTAACACCTGACAAGCACTGACTTCTGTAGTTTGCCTTATCTAGATTGTCATATACTCGAAATCATGCCCTGTGTAGATTATGCCTATTCTTTGCTTAATAAGATGCATTTTAAATTCTCCATTAAAGTCTCTCTTTTTAATGTCATGTTAGTTCATTTCTTTTTTAGTGTTGAATAATATTCCATTATCTACATAAACCACAGTTCATTTACATATATTGTAGGACATCTTGGTTAATTCCAAATTTTTCAGCTCCTTTGGGTAAATTGCTGGCTTATAGTATATGCATATGTTTGTTTTGTATGACATTTTCAACCTGTCTTCCAAAGTGGCTATACCATTTTATATCCACATTATAATGAATGAGAGTTAGAGTTTCTTCAGATCCTGGCCAGAATTTATGGCTGTCATATTTTTCAATTTTCATCATTTTAATATAATTTTAACTTGTATTTCCTTGATGATTTAGGCATAGAGCATAATTCAGTACAATAATTTCACCTATTTAAAATATATGATTTAATAGTTTAATCATACTCACACAATTGAATAAATACCACTAAAATCTAACTTTAGAATTTTTTTATCCCCCACAAAGAAACTCCATTCTCATTTGTACACATGTCCCTTTGTCCCAACTTCTGGAAACTTCTAACCTAATTTTGTTTTATGGATTTGTTTATTTTGGACATTTATGTAGTCATGTAGCATGTCATCAGTTATGCCTAATTTCTATAACTTAGCATCTATTTCTGAGGCTCATTCATTCTGTGGCATGTAGCAGCCCTTCCTAATTGCAATAATAATATTCCATTGTGTGTTCATGGAAATTTTATACTGTCATCATGGGCTAGCAATAATTTTATCAATTAATTATGTAAATATAGTGATAGACATGTGGGCTAATTATACATTAAGGCCTTTATAAATAATCGTGCTGATTATTTATCTTAAGTTTTTATATAAATACATTTTTAACATAGTATTTTTATTGATTATTTGGAAACTTCACATAATGCACCTCGATCACATTCACTTGCTAGTCCTCCCAGGTCCACCCCCTACCCTTTTGACCTCCCCCAAAACAAAAGAAGAAAAAAAGAAAAAAAATACTAAGTCCAATTTGTGTTGCCCATATACTCACTGAAGCATGGTCAAACTCCCAATGGGCAGCCCCTTAAAGAAAACTGAGACCTTCCCCCTACTCCTGCCAGAAGCCATCAACTGTGAAGAGCTATACTTAAGCATCCCTATCACAGTTTTTAAGAGTTCTCCTCAATGGCTTCCTATCTAGACCTTCTTTTTTGGGGGTTGGGGAGAGGCTTGTCACAGAAGCCTTCTATGTCTCTCATTCTCAACTGAATCTGTAGTCATAGAAACCACTGCAAAAGAAGCTACCTTGCCCTTTGTATTCAGTAGCAGTACGGATCATGGACTTCCACGTGGTTTCTTGCTACAGCTGGGGCCACAGATTTCAATATGGCTTCAGGTAGCAGCACAGACCATTGACATCCCCATGGCTTTCAGTGGTAACATGGACCCCAGACATCAAGATGGCTCCCGGCCTCAGCAAGCCACAGACAACAATATGGCCCTTGGTGGCTACATGGACCGACCGTGAACATCAGTATGGCCTTCTAATTCTTTTAACTACATATCTAAGTAGTAAAATTAAGATTTGGAGAAACCGAATTGATGCAGGGGGAGGGGCTTGGACCTGCTTCTACTTAATATACCAGTCTCTGCTGACTCCCCATGGGAGGTCTTATCTTTTCAGAGGAGGGAATGAGGGTTGGTTTATGGGGGGGAAGCCTCGGGGGGCCGGATGATGGAAGAGAGGGGGATCTGTGGCTGGTATGTAAAATGAATAAAAAATTTCTTAATTAAAAAAAAAGAAATGGAAAAAAATATTTAAGGGAATTCAATTGTCAGTCTGTTTCCAATGTGGTTACATCATTTTATATAGCCACGAGTCATATATAAAAGTGATAATTTCACCACACCTTACTAACACTTGCTATTTTCTGTTTGTTTTAATTACAGTCACCCTAGTGTGTGCGAAATGGTATCTCGCCTGTGTTTGATTTGCATTATCCCTTTAATGTCTAACTATTTTAAATATCTTTACACTCACTTGTTGGCCACTTGTGAATTTTTTTTTCATATCAAGGATGAAAGTGAGATAAGAGTTGGTAGGGAGTGTGACAAAAGATACATAATATGAAATCATCAAAGAAAAACTTTGATCAATAAATTATAAAATATTTTCAGATCCCATATCTACTTTTATTGAGCTTTCTTTTATTATTGAATTATAAGAATATGTTATATGTTCTGTCTAGTCTCTTAAATTTTTTTATTTGAAAGTAGGTTCTTGTAGTACACAATTTGACTTCCTTGATGGTGTCTTTTGTCATACATTCAGAATGTTGCTTTTCATGGTCCACTTTAGCTATTTTTCATGTTTTTTACTTTTGGTATTAGATCCTTATATAGTCACAAAAACATATCCTTACAATGTCTTTTTCTAAAAATTTTGTTGTTTTAGCCCATACTTAGTTTACAGTTCATTATAGTTTATGTTCATTATTTTTAGTTGCACAATTTTTTTACATTGTCACATTCGTACTCATGGAGAATAGTGGAAATTTTTGTTTATCCACAGCAACATTTTTGATAAATTTTGGTGTTTCACCAAATATTATCACTATCTTTAAACTTTTTTTGTTTCCCTTACAATAGTTGGACTAACATTGCACCAGCTTCTTTCATTTATTTTCCAAGCCCATTTAATTGGAAAACATTCTTCCAGAATTTTCTATCATTTATTTTCTGAGATCAACCATACTGCATGCTTTCCCTGTGATTTCATTGTATTTTTATATCATGCTCCTTCATTCTTCTGTTCTATATTGGTATTTACCATATCCATTTTTCCCAAGCCTTCAGCAATTTTCATAAACAGGACTTATATAGAGTTAGGACCTTAGGGGTGAACATATTACTTTTACAAGGTTACACACACGCGCGCACACACACACACTATAAACATGTGTACATATATATAAATATGTGGGTGTATATGCACCATTTGTGTGAATGTTTTCAAAGTTATTATGCTATTGGACCTCTATTCACTTAGTATAGGAATTTTTTTGCTCCCTCTACCCAGGCTCTCTGCACCTGTCTCAGTTATGTTTTGAGTTAAAGTTTATAGCTCTGACCTAGGATGAATGGCAAAAAAATTTGTCTGATTTTTTTTTTCATTTCATTTTTTAATTTTTTTTCATTTTACATACTATCCTCAGTTCCCCCTCCTTCCCCTTCTCTTGCTCCTCCCTCCTCTCACCACCCCATCTTCATCCCCTCCTCATAGAGGGTAAGGCCTCCCTTGGGTAGTCAAAAAATTCCAGCATACCAAGTTGAAACAGGGCCTAGCCCTTCCCCTCTGCATCAAGCCTGAGCAAGGTATCCAGAAAATTGGGAATCATCCTAACTCAATACCCAGCAATACCACTTTGGGGCATATATCCAAAGGATGCTCAATCATACCACAAGGACACTTGTTCAACTATGTTCATAGCAGCATTATTTGTGTGATTCTTTTACATTTGTCTTCTTGCATTTATATTACTTCAAGAGGCAAAGAGGAAGCTTGCTGTATCACTCTGCCATAAGTACACTAAATGACAATCTTCCTCTCTGATTCTTCCCCATCACAACAACAACTTTCTCCCACCCACATCTTACTCTTCCTTTATAGGGTAAAATCACTTTTGTTTTTAGCAGGTAACCAAGAATGATGGAACTCATAAATCTTATCAGTGACTTATTGTTTTTCTACAATTTATCTGTAGTCGTGAACAACAGCTTGTATACTAAGTGTCAGTGCCCAAGCAGAAATTTAGAAATAATGATGTAAGACTTGTCAAATAGCCAAGAGTGTAAAACACTGTCTTGAACTTATGCTATAGTTACAATGTTTAACTTAATGTATAAGTGAAATGCTTGAACAGCTGCCTACATGGACTTAGTTTCTATTAAAATGATTTCTGTTGTAGAATGTTATTTTAAGATGTATTACATTTGTTTATGCTGTGAAACATTTGCTTTAATGATGCAAAGATGTGTTGCATTCTTTTAAGTTGCATCTGTTTAACTCTGTGAAGCTGTGTTACTTTCCTGTCTAAAACACATGATTGGTCTAATAAAGAGCTGAATGGCCAATAGCAAGGCATGAGAAAGGATAGGTGGAGCTGACAGGCAGAGAGAATAAATAGGAAGAGAAATCTGGGGAAAAAAGAGATCAAGAAGCAAAAAAAAGAAAGAGCACATCAGGGGCCAGCCACCCAGCCACACAGCAAGCCACAGAGTAAGAAGTAAAGAAAGGTATACAGAAATAGAGAAAGGTAAAAGCCCAGAGACAAAAGGTAGATGGGATAATTTATGTTAAGAAAAGCTGGTTAGAAACAAGCCAAGTTAAGACCAGGCATTCATAAGAAAGAATAAGCCACAGTGTATTTATTTGGGAGCTGGGTGGTGGGCCCCCAAAGAGCAAAGAGCCCAAAGAATAAACAATAAAAACAACCAACAACAGATTTCTCCTTATGATCTATGAAAATATCTTAAATTATACTACCAAGATTTTTACCACTTGATTAGCCATTGCCTTTTGTTATAATACATAAATCTATGTTTGCAGATTTGAATGTCTCCTCTTCAAATGTCATTCACTGGAAACATGATTCATAGTGCTGTTGCACTAGAAGATGTGGCTTTTGGGGGTGTTTATTTTATGAGGAATTTGGTCTAGTGAAGTGACTGATGCTACCATAAAATGGGTTTCTGTGTACAAGTTCTCTTATTTTCTTTCTTTTGCCATGTGAAAACCTGTTTATCCTCTCTTATCTTTCTGTCTTCTACCATGTGAAAACACAACTAGATGAGCCCAATCAAATTCCAACACCTTGGTCTTGGTCTCCCCAGCTTAAGAGCTATGAAGTAATAAATTTCTGGTCTTTAAAACTTAATCTCAAACTACTATAGCAACACAAATCAGAACAAAACAGCAAACAATATAACAAGCTCACATTTCTCAAAGTGTGTTCTCTGGGATAATATAAATTGTTATTCTGTGACAAATAATGAATAAGTTTGACAAAATCAAATTTCTTTCTTGGCGACTTTTTATAGCCTATAGTAATATAATGTGCATTCTGAAACATGGGAATTTCTGAAGGCTACTTCATCATGATCCTTTTCTGACAAAACTCATCTGTTATACTTCTGTTGTTTTCAATATAGTTTTAGAAAATCTTTATAATGTAAGATAGTTTATCACCATAGAATCCTCAGAAAAGACTGATCGAGTGAATTCAAAACCTTTAAATTTCAGTGGGTCAGAAACTAGAAGAGAGGTTGAGAGCTTTATAATAAGATCCTATTGTTCTATATAGCCCAGCTTGGCTTTGTCACATTATCCTGAATTGTATAGTAATTAAATGTGGGCACTGGAAAACACATGGGGATATATCAGTTATACCACTTTGGAAATTTTATTTTCATGCTATTGCACAGCTAGTATAGTTGAGGGAATAACATCTTTTAATTTATGTAAATCTATGTAGCTTTTCAACCTAAAAGTCATTGAGAAATATTTCTATTGAAGTGACATTTACTATGTTCTTTGTAATTGGTATAGAAAAAAATTCATACTTGGGAATAAAAATCCTATTTTTCATCAATGTAATAACCAATTCCCCAGTAACTTAGATTTATAAATTCAAAATCATGTACAACATTTATATATCCTTTTCCTCCACATTAAATCTATCACTTCATTTATTTGCATTATTTCCCTGATTCTTGATCAGAGATGTTCAGAAACCATGCTTCATGTTATGAAAAACTTTTCTTTGTGCTTCCTTTATAACTATCCCTTGCTCAGATACTTTCATGGATACAACATCCAAAGGTTTTCAGGCATTGTTCAAGGACTTCTATTGGTAGCTCATGTAGATGTTTCCATTCCTGTGTTTCTCCATGTCCTAGTAAGATATCTTTGCTCTAGTCAGAGATTTCTACTACCAACTGACTAGACACACTCGATTTTTACCAGATATTTCTCTGTACCTTTTTATCTATATAAAATCAGTTCATTCTTCAACACTTGGTGTAAGTTTAATTGCTAGGAAGTCTTAGCAAAATCAACCCCGTGTTGTCTAACTCTTCTGAACTTTTCCTCTGACTTGGGACTGAGTTTCATTATGTCTTGTATTGATATGCCTTTTTCTTAAAGTCTGCATTGTAAATCTTAACAATTGTGCTTCATGCTTATTTGAATAACCTAAAGAATAAGTTTTTGAAGAATTCTAGTAAAATAAATACAACATCAATGTCAATCCCTCCCTTCGTCCTTCTCTCACTCTTGCTCTTTTGCTTCTCTCTCTGCAGTTCCAGGCTGACCTTCAACTTGCCATGTAGATCTTAGTGGACTCCAACTTGCAGTTCTCTGCCTACACCTCTCAAATGTGGATTACAGGTTAGCAATTGGCCATCTCTTGGTTTATGTATTCATACTTGAGTTCTATTCTTTCATTTCTCAAGAATGAATTTTTATCTACATTCTGATTTCATAAAATTACATTTATTTTCTCCTCAATCTAGTATCTGGATGTATTACATTGTGTCTATGATAAAGCTTCTAATGTATAATTAATATAAATCCTACTACCAGATATTTTGTTCTAAAAATAGTAAAAATATCTCTATTTATATTGAATTTTGAAAGAGATTCTGTGATACATTCATACTGTACAATCTCCCAAACCTAGCAGTTCTCTGTCTCAGAGAATTTCGTATTTTCCTAACTGCCAAATGAATAATTCATATTTGTAATAAGCAGAGATGTTATTCTTTTTTCGGAGAGGGAGGAACTCATTTTCGATGATCCCAAGTTGTTTATCAAAACCACCTTGAAAGTGTTGCCTTGATTTCCTTATTGACTAATTATAATTTGAACATGTTTTGGCACCGTCTTATGGTACAAGATCTGATTGCAGATGTCTAGTGTAGCAAACTTGTCCTTTTTTATTTTTTTTTAAAATAAACCCCTTTGAAAATGTCAGCATTTGAAGTGTTTCTATGAAATATGTATCTCTTAACAAACTTAAAAAAATTAACAGGCATGTGTTGTGTGTGTGGTAGGGGAGTTTGTATATTCGGAGTAGGTAGGGTAAAGTAATTGGGAAGAAAGAAAGCTGCAGAGTAATATAGAAGACGAATGTAGAAAGATAGAGTGCCGTAGAATTTCTTTTAAAAGGTGCAGAAACAGTTCGTCATTAATATGCATATGAGACAACATCATGGTAGTTGCCTGGAAACAAGTAAGAGAGAGTCAAATAATGAAGGGATTCTGATGCCCCAGTGAACCAACTTCAACTTTAAAACTACTAGAAAACGGGATAGTGACAAAATTAGCACACAGAATTCAGTGCCACAAAACCTGCTTTAAAAAAATAAACTTACATTTAATTTTCCTGTCACCTTAACAGTTTTTTTCAATGAGATACTGAGAGTAGTATTAATTACCACTCCAAACAGTTTTGGAAAATAGAATGGTAAAAGCAGAGAAATAAATGCTTTTTAGGGCCATTTGACATCATGTAAATGATAAGGTACCTCTTAGGACAAGCCTTTTTATGACACACTGTAATATCACTCTGAAATATTCTTCCTATTGAGAGAGATGGCTGTTAACTTGACAGTTTAAAGCAATGCTTAAAAAGTCCCTGTAATGGCAACATGAAACAGAAATGACTTCAGAAAGTTCAGTGTGAATGATACAATTCTGCCATGTGGTTTCAATGGAAGATAGAAGAATATCATACAGTGAGATGAGAGGGTCCCACTGGCTAAATGCCCTTCCTGGTAAGCACAAAAGATACTCCATGTAGCAAACTTGACAGGAGTAAGAAAGACAAATGCATATGCATTTATAGAAGCAGTCTATCATTTAAGTGTGATAGAAAAAAAAAACAGAAAAAAAGAAACTAGTCCAGAAATTCTAAAATTTTATTGCTAAAAAATAAAACTTTTAGATAATATTTTAATTTAATGGTGTTAAATAACTGTTTTTAAGTACTAGGAACTTTTGTATTAAGACTAATGTATTTTGGGCTTACTACTCTATGATCTGATGGATATAAATTCATTTATTTAACAAACATTTATCAGTTGTATAATGAGAATATATTGAGTCCAGGGTACACACAGGGTACTTTCGTACAAAGGTATGAAAATGATAAAGCTTCAGTGCATAAAATTTGGTACTCATGGCCTAGTCAAGGACAAAGTATATGAGTTGTATGAGTCCATAACTGTCATTGTGCAATGAACTGCTATAGCACAATGTTGCACAGTAGTTGCCAGAAATGTAGAAGAAATAATACATTATTATCTCTAAGAGAACTGGGAAAAACTTCAAGAAAATTGAATTGGGTTTTAAATGATGAATAAGACATTTCGCCTGGAGAAAAAAATAAGGGAGGTCTGCTTGGCAAAATAATTCCTTGTAAAAAAAGCACGGAAGCATGCAAAAAATGAGCTAAGAAGGCATGAAAAGATGTGACTGAAATATTGGGAATCTAAGGCAGCAACCGTTAACTGGGGACTCATAAACCTCACAGATCATCAAAAACATCCCAAGAGCTTTGTAAAAATATAGATTACTTGATCCCACACCTGGAAATTTGTATGTAGGAGATTTTGGACAGAAAAAAATCTTTTTAAAAGTGGCCCCCAGGTTTATCAGAGATATTATCCAGCTTTGGGAGCTATGCTTTAAGGTTCTACTTAAATTTTAATGCACAGAAATTACCTGAAGACTTTGTAAAAATGTAGGTTCAGATTCAGTTTGTCTAGGATGGATTCTGATATTCTGTGCTTCTAACAAGCTCCCAAGTGATGACACTGTTCTGGTTAATGTATAATGTGTGACAATATTGTAGACTACATTAAAGAGAAAAGGGAGATACTGAGCCATAGTGATTTTTTTAAGCATAGAGGTAACAGCTATGTACGTACTTCAGAGATTCCATTAAAAACATTATTATGGCAAATGATTTTGTATGGTGGACAAGAATAGATTAAAAGCTTATTTTAAATTTATTTCCGTAGTTTCAGTGGATGTAATGAATTGAGTGTTAGCATGAAAAAGAGAACATATTTGAAACCATTTTTATTTAGTCACAGAGAGTTGTAACTGGTTATATATGGTATATATGGTGGTAAGGAGAAGGGAGAAATTTCTCAGCGTAATTGTTACACTTATTTGGGTGAGGCTATGGAGAAAAATATTTTTTGAAAGGTAACTATATGGAACATACTATGTATTAGTTATTGTTTTCTGGGGAATCTACATCACCAGAGGCTGGAAAGACTGCCTGGCAGTTAAGAACAGAGGCTGCTCTTGCAGAGGACAGGGGCTCAACTCCCAGTATCTACATGGTGGATCACAATTTTCTGTAAGTAGAGTACCAGAGGAATCTGACGCCGTCTTTTGGTCTGCTCATGCACTCTATACACATGGTGCACAGACATACATGCAATCAAAACACCCATACACACAAAATGAATTATTCATTAATCAATTTTTAAAATCGAACACACATCAGTGGTATATGTGTATGTGTACACATAGAAAGATTTAATGATTGACTCACATGGTGATGTAGGCTTAATGAGTCCAACATCTCATACAGGTCAGTTGGCAGGAGATTCAAAGAACTACATGTCAAGTTCAATGGCAATCTGCTGATAAAATTTTTCCTCATTTGGGGAAAGTCAGTCTTTTTTTTTAAAGTGTCTTAATTCAAATGAGAATCTCATAAAATAAACCTCACAGAACCATCCTACCATTTGACTAGAGAATAAGTATTTGAAAATTTTTAGACAGCAATCAAAAGTATGGGTACATAGTTCAAAAGACAGGTGTATACTATGAATCCATTTGAAGAATTAATATCACATTACTGTCATGCAAACACAGAAGTATTGAGATCAGACGTGTAGAGCATGTATAGAAAAAAGAGGAGCAAGAACAAGAACCCAGATTTCTTAAATATTTAAGAAATAAATGAAGCAAGAACAACCTATAAACGGTCCTGAAGTTGACTGGATGTATAACAATTTTGAAATAAACTTTTGAGTCATCCTTAACAATTCTTTTATCTTCAATACCATCATTACTCATATATGAATCTATAATTTATTTCTTTCTGCTTAACTTTTTAACACTATATTTTATTTCCTTTAAAAATATCACATATACACACAATGTATTTTGATCATATATACCCCTGTCCTTCCCTTAATACCAAAGAATCAGCCTCCCTCCCAACTCCCTCCAAATTTGGGTTCTTGTTTTGTTTTGGTTATTGTTGTTGTTGTTGCTGGTAGTGGTGGTGGTGGGGGTGTGCGTGTGTGTAGGAAACAAGGTCTATTTTGTAGCCCTGACTGGCCTGAAATTCACTGTATAGACCAAACTAACATTGATCTCACAGATATCTGCCAGCTTTTGCCTCTGATGTATTGTGATCAATGGTATGTGCTACCACACACAGATACTGTTTTGTTTTATAAACCAGTAATTCCAATATGTGCTGCTCAAGAATTCATGGGTGTGGAGTCATTCAATGGAGTATGGTTAATCTACCAGAGACCACACCCCTAACAGACCACACTCCTAAAGCAAACAGACTCTCCCTCGCCTAGAAGCCATCAGCTTTTGATAGTTCCTCAGCTAGGCGTAAGGACTTATGAGTTCCTGCCCCCTCCATGCTGAATATTGATTGGCTTAATTTTGTTCAGGTCTTGTGCAGACAACCATAGCAACTACGAATTCATTAGTGCAGCAGTTCTGTCATGCCCAAATACTGTTTCACTTGGGTCCTCTCTGAAATCTGGGTCTGGAAACAATGTTTCTTTGTGGTGATATATTGTGTACCCCAATATATTGTGTACTCTAATAAATTTATCAGGGGATCAGAGGACAGAGCCAGCCACTAGATTAGACATAGAGGCCAGACAGTGGTAGTACACACCCTTAATCCTGTCACTTGGGAGGCAGAGATTCATCTGGATCTCTGTGAGTTCAAAGTCACACTGGGAACAGAGCCAGGTATGGTGGCACATGCCTTTAATCCCAGCACTAGTTAACCATAGAGGTCTATAGGTCTATACAGATAGACAAGAAGTGATAGAGCTGGGCAGAAAGAGGAAGTGATGTAGCTGGGCAGAGAGAAGAATTAAGACCGTAGGGCACAGAAAGGTATATAAGGCGTGAGTGTACAGGAAATAGGTCTCTTGGGCTTAGGATTTCCTAGGGGTAAGAATTTGTGGCTGGCTTGTTCTATTCCTCTTATCTTTCAGCTTTCACCCTAATATCTGGTTCCGGATTTTTTATTAATAAGACCATTTAGCAATTCGTGTTACATTTCTTCTCCCTCTTCTAGTGTTTTCCCTAAGAATTTAGGGAAGGAGGTATGACTAAGATGCTCCATTTCTGGCTGAGCTTACCAGTTACTTATTCTCTGTACTGTAGCCACTGGGAGTTTCTGAGTTCACCATTCTCTACTACATAAAAAAAAAACTTTTATAATATCTGAAAGCTGCACTGATCTATGAATTAGAGATAATAACTTAGAGGGCAGTTTGGTACTATGTCCATTTATCAAAATACTAGTAGATTTACCCATGGGGGTCTATGAGCTCCCTAACCATGGATTCTTCGTCAGATTTACTGTACCAGGCACATGTTTCCTCCTGTGGAGTGAGCCATGAAGCCTATTAGAGAGTGATTGGATTTCCTCATAGTACCCATACCACAATTACACCCATGGTCATATATTACCATGCCAGTTGTTAATATATCCCATAGGCTTCATAGCTTGCTAGAACTGCTGATGACTTCCCCCACAATTACCTGCATATTACCTTCTCGTACTCTGAAAGCTAGGCATCAGAGTGGAAATTTTTTGATGACTACCAATTTGATTTTCCAAATCCTGTGACAACCCTTTGCAATATCTTCATCAATAGGACCTTATCATTAAGTTCTTGTAGAAAACAAAGAGCAGTCTCTCGAACATTTTGACCAATCACCATCCTCTTTATTTGAGATCATCTAATTCTAAGTTACATGTTTAGCAGATAATACTTGTAACTTTTTGAGTTTGATTACATTTAGATAAGATTTTGAATTTGAAGTTGATGTGGAAATGGATTAAATTTTTAGAGAATATTTTCATGAAGTAAAACACATTTTGTACATGAATGGCATATGAATTTTGAGAGACAACAAAGTAGACTGGGTTGAATTGTATCTGTTAAGTTATGATGAAGTCAGCTCGGCAGTGGAGGCACATGCCTCTAATCCCATTACTCAGGAGGCAGAAGCAGGTAGACCTCTGTGAGTTTGAGTCCAGCCTGGTTACAGAGTGAGTTCCAGGACAGCCAAGGCTACACAAAGAAACCCTGTCTTGAGACAACAACAGCAACAAGAAAAACCAAAATAAAATAAAATAAATATTATAAAGTCCTAACTCCCAGTACCTGAGATTGGGAACTTATTTAGAATTAGAATTTTTGCAAATGTAATTAAGTAGATTTAAAAGTAGGTCTTAACCCAGTTATCAAAAATTTTACTTAGAAAAAGAGAATAATTTGAACAAAGAAAATAGATATGGGAAGCCAAAAGCAATGACTGATGTTAAGATGGAATAATTCAAGTCATCCAAAAATTGTGAATAACTACCAGAAGTCAGAGCAAATATATTTAATAATATCATAATTTTCAATAGAAACCTTGTCTACTTATCCTCAGCTCTACACCTCTCTCCTTCCCTATCCATCTATCAGTTACTTGAATTTTCTTTCATACAGTCTGATAAATCATGTCTGTCTCAGTGACTATGTCAGAGCTTGTTTCTCACTGTACTTTGTCCAGATAGGAATTTGCATTTATTTGTATGAACCTAGGATTAACCATTCCTTTTTCACTAGAGTAAACCCCCTAAGGGTAGGATCTGTTTTGATTTTTGCACAATATGCATTATTATTTGTGAATCTTTAATCAGATACTTAAATTTCTCATTCCTTTGGTTTTGTGGAATCACTTACTGTCCATATAAAACTAGTGGGGGGGGGAAACATGAGAAGAGTTTCAGGTCAAGAATAACAAGCATATTAAACATTTTAAGATATTGAAGAGAAAATAGGTAGACCATAATTTTGACTTGGGAATTGCACAGGACTCTTCTCTCAGAAAGACATTAATTTAGGCACCAAGAAGTTGAAGGGAGAGGTGCTGTTAAGAAATGTTACATTGAAGGAAATAAGGAGGCATAAAAAAAATCTGAGAATTTCCTCAGACAAAATAGCTAAATAATTAGATAACAGTTTCTCTAATTACCATACTGCTACCACTACTTATAAATAAAAAAATCAAGCTATTTATTATAGATTTTTTTCTATCACATTGAAAGTATATGTCACTGTTGAGTTAGAATTCTTAATGAGCAATGCCAATCACTCAACACTGTCCATGAAAGTACTATATAAAATCAATGTATTGGTCACTTCTCAAAATTTTATAGCATTCATTTGGTGTGGGGGATGTGGGAGAGGGGAGGAATGTTTGCACAGCAGTTGAGATTGGAGAGCAATCAGTGTGAGTTGGTTTTCTCCTTCCACCATATAGGTCTTGAGGATTGAACTCAGGCTGTCATGCTTGGTGGCAAGCACCTATACTCACTGTGACACCTCACCAGCCCCCCAAATCAGTTATTTTCATGAAGATCTACTATAAGTACAAACCAGAAAGTAAGCCAAAACATTTCAAGTCCCAACCCTGACACTCTGCTTCTCACCAGCGGTAATAAATGACTGCAAAAGAGGTGTTATTTTCTTTAAGATGGCTTAAAGGTTTTCCAGTGGCATGGGTAAAGACAAGTAGTCAGGTCCCTTGAATACCTTTACAACAGTTCTGAATACTACTCCCATTTTTATGTTTTACAGAGGTTTCCAAAGTCTACTTTTCTCTGTATGTAATAAAACAGTCATACTTTATGTCATAGATTTTCTCTTCATGATATATCAGTAAAATATTTGATATACAGCAATTGTATATTGTTATCTGTGAGACTTAAATCAGACACTTTTATCCCTCAGTCCTTGTTCTTTGCATTTATATATAGGCTTAATAATAGTACTTACGTCTTAGCATTATTTTGAAGATTAAATTATCTAATTAATGGCTGGGACTTAATACGTGCTCTATAATAGAAAAATGCTCAATGGAAAAAGTAATATTTTAGGTTATGACTTCTCCCATTGGCATATCTCAAAGTTATCATTTTTGCACAATGAACATGTTATTTCTAGTCAACAATAATATAATAGATATTTGTTGAAAAGGAAAAAGATATCTCAGTGAACAAGCAGTCTCCCGACATTGCACACTGATAGTGACTGAATTTCTGTGGCTTTTCAGTAACTGAAGCTCTTTCTTTACATGGGAAGCCCTGAAATACCAGTTACCTCTTGTGACTGAAATAAGCACAAAAGGCCAGTTTGTTGTAGTTTATGGTCATGGTTTTGTAGTTAGATCACTTTGTTAGGATTTTTTTTTCAGGCTATGCAATGCATTGGCAGTTACTTAACTTCTGTGGCACTCAGTTTCTATGTGAAATATTGTAATAGCCTTATTTCTAAGCTGGCTAGGCTGAAGGATCTTGCCATTGTTATTGAAGTAGATTACACAGTTATGTAAAATCAAAGTGTCCCTCTTCTGATGAAATTAATATTTTTAATGTCAGTTTCCTTTTAAAAACACTTTAATTATCTTTTCTTTCCCATTAGTATGTTAAGCTTAGGTTATACACTCTAGGGTCTCTTGAACATATCTCCGATGAAAAGCCAAAGTAAGTTAAATAGACTATAATGCTTCCTTAAAAGTTTTTTTAAATTACATTTATTGTTTGTTTGTTTATTAGCTTGTGTGTGTGTGTGTGTGTGTGTGTGTGTTTGTGTATGAGATAGGGTATGTGTATAGCACAATGCATGTATTGAGGTCAGAAGACAACTTGCAGGTGTTGATTCCCTCATTCTTTCATGTGGGTTCCAGAACAAACTTAGGTCCTCAGTCTTAAGAGCAGACAGTTTTGCCCTCTGAGCCATTTTCATCCGTCAAGCTTATATTTTATCTGCTATTCATTTGTGACAAAGCTTTAACATGCAAAATATGTATTACATGAGCATAACCAAGACTACTTTATAAATGCAACAAATATCACCAGAGTTTCATATGCAGTTTTTGTGTAATCAGGATCTATGCTGCTCTTGTCATTTCAGGCTTTTGTGACCTAGAAATTTGTGACTACCTAGAAATTTATGACTGTCAAGGGGCTCATCCATTTGTTGTTGTTGTTGTTGTTGTTTGTGTGTGTGTGTGATTTTGAATTTAGTTTCATTATGACTAAAGAACATAGTGTGATGTGAATTTGTCTGTTTTATACCCCATTATATGATTGATTTTTGATAAATTATATATATATGTACATACATACATACTATATATATATACTATATATATATACTATATATATATAT
>LZPO01087142.1:370667-387347 GCA_001675575.1 Neotoma lepida
TACTGGTATGGATTAGAATAGTGTATAAATGTCTGTTAGCTCAAATTAGTTGATAGTGTTATTTAAACTCAACATATTTTTGCTGGTCATCTTACCATTTAGGCTATCTGATAGAAAATATTTAAATCTCTGAATGCATTTTTCATTAATTCATTTCTCCTTGTAATTATGTCAGGTTTTTGTTTTCCCCAACATGAAGCTCTGTTTGAAGGTATACAAACATTTAGGATTTTTCTAACTTGATGTTATCCTCTTGACAATTTCCTGATCTCTTTAAAAATATGAAACTAATTCTTTAATCCTTTTCTTTGAAATATGTTTCATTAAATATTAATACAGTCTCTCCTACTTGCCTTTGACTAAGATTAGCATAGCATATCTTCTCCCATCCTCTCCTTTTAAGTCACTTGTGGGTTTAAGTGTAATTTTCTTGTAGGCATGGTACAGTTGGATGGTACTTTTTTGCCTAATCTGTCAAATTCTACCTTTTCAGTTTTGACCTTTGTTGTTGGTGGTAGTGTTTCAATAGATTTGTCTAACACCTTAATATGTTTTGCTAACATGATTCTTACTAGCTTGTTAGAAATAAATATTTGGCAACTTTAGTTCTTATTTTAGTGTACACTATACATATTAAATGTTTTAGCCTTCCTTGAACATAGTTTTTCATATATTGTATATGAATATTATGATGGTTGTGATGGTTTAAGTGAGAAATGTCTTCCATAATCTTGGGCATTTGAATACCTGGTCCCCAGTTGATGGAGCTGTTTGGGTAAATTTAGGAGGTATGGTCTTGCTGGAGAAAGTTACTAAGGGCTGGCTTTCAAGACCATGTGCTATTCCCAATTTACTCTCTGTTTAGTGCTTGAGGTTCAAGATGTATGCTTTCAGTTTTTTTGCACCTGTCATCATGCCTTCACTCCACCATTGTGATTTCTTTCTCTCTGGAACCATAAGCCCAAATAAACTCTTCTGTAAGTTGCCTTGATCATGGTGATTTAACACAGCATTAGAAAAGTATGCAGAAGTACACTTTGACGTCATCTATCCTAATGTTATGAGATTATTTTGTATATACATTCTACAATAAATTATTTATTTTCCTTACACAATTTCTTTTTTTAAGATAATTAATGGGATAGTTTGAATGGAATTGCCCCCATAAGCTTATAGAGAGTGGCAGTATTAGGAGGTTTGACTTTGTAGAAATAGGCATGGCCTTTCTGAAGGAAGTGTGTCCCTGTGGAGGCAGGCTTTGAGGTCTCATATATGCTCAAGCCAGACCCACTGTCACAGTTCACTTCCTGTTGCCTGAGGATCAAGATGATCAAGCTCCTTCTCCAGTATTATGTCTGTCTGCACTATTGCTAACTGGAGGGCCAGCCTCCAGAAGCCCAGGGTATTCAAAAAATCCACGAATGCAGCAAGGGCTAGATTTTTCTATCTGAGGGATAAATAAGGAAAGACACACTTTCTGATAGTAACTTTCTCTTTTACTTCTTAAAAAAATCTCTTTCTGAAAATATCTCTGTCTCCACACATACAGCTACATATCTCTCTTTACATACATACATCTCTCTGTAGCCACAAGTTTCTTGGGTCCTGCCTGCCCCCCACCCCACAGTCCAGACAAATCTCTCTTACCCTCGGTCCCACAGCTGCTTGAACCCAAGTAAATACACAGAGGCTTAATACTATTTACAAACTGTGTGGTCTATGGCAGACCTCTTGCTAGCTAGCTCTTATATCTTAAATTAATGCATTTCTGTTAATCTATGTTTTGCCATGTGTTCCATGGCTTTTCTGGTCTGCTGGCATCTTGCTGTTCCTTGGGTAGCAGGCTGACATCTCCCCTAGACCTCACTTTTCTCTTTCCTGTCTCTCTTCTTGGATTTTCTGTCTGCCTCTAAGCTGCCTTGCCATAGGCCAAAGCAGCTTATTTATTAACCAATGGGAACAACATATATTCATAGCATATAGAAAGACATCCCCTAGCACTTCCCCTTTTCTATCTAATCAAAAGGAAGGTTTTAGCTTTAATATAGTAAAATTATATATAACGAATAGTTATCAAGTAAGAATTACAGTTACAATATCTAGTCTTTGTATTTGGCAAAATTAAAGAAAATATTTTTATCATCTATCCTATATTTGTGAGTCTAAAGTTTCATATCTAATTTGTTTTATCATAACCAAGGAAAGTTATAATTATAACTATCTAGTCTTCAACTACATCAAAGACACCAGAAGGATACAGTGTTACCTAAGTAAACAGGAAGAGCATTGTAAGCAACTTCCAAAAATCTAGAATGACAGAGACAGCTGGCTGCCTGGACAGTCATCCAAAGTTTCTCTGCAACATTGGAGCATACATCCTTGGTCCACAGGCCTAGCATATCTAACAGACTCATCTGTGAAGCAGGATTTTCTAAAGATCTTTCCTACCTTGTCTTGGCAAGGATCAGCCGTCCTTTTATTTGGGTCTTGCTTGTCCATTTTGGACAGCATACTGTCAGCAGTCAATGCGAGGGTACTTTCTTGCCCAGTGGCTAATTTTTGCCACAAAGAAAGTAAACTCCATATGGAGTTTCTTTAATGCCCATCATCTTCTTTGAAGTAGATTGGTGCTGCCAGGAGCAGACATGTCTCATTGTCATTAAAAATGAAGAAATCTATGCTATTAAAACATCTGAAATGCCATATTCTGTAGATTTCTGAAGTGTTTGAAGATGACCTGTCTATCTAAAATATATTTATGCTTGACCTTGAAAACATACCTAACATGATTACAAGTTTGATTGTAATGACTAACTACTAACTTACATTTCTTTATTATCCTAAACAATTGGTAATAATTTTCAAGGACTAGAAAATTGCATTATAAAAGGGCCATGTTCCAGCCCCAGTAAGTAGCAGAACATGGCAGCTTCAGCCATGTGGTTCTGGCTTTAAGGATAGAAGAAAGGGGTTATGGAATATTCCTCCATGACTAAGAAAAGCCATGCATATGTCAGGAGTATCCTTGAATGGAGGCTTAGAGATGCCATTGTGTGAAGCTGTGAAGGTGAAGGCTAGATTGCCTTGGAGACCCCAAGATATTAGAGATGCCAGATATTAGGGATACCTGCTGAAGAAAGATGCTAACAAGGAGTAGAACTAGCCCAAGAGAAAGAAATATGCTGCAGTCAACAAAGCTGAAAGGAATTGGAGATCTGAAGAACATTTTGACATCAGGCATGGCATGCAGAGTTTAGAGTTTGCACAAATAATTTTTGGCCTTGCTTCTGTCTAGTGTTTCCCCATTATGCTCCCTTCCCTATGTTTTGGAATGGTAATGTATATACTGTGCCATTACATGGTGGAAGTATGTGATCTTTTTTTCAATTTTGACTTTATAGGGGATTACAGTTAAGAGATTGCATGAATCTCAGAAGAGACTTTGAACTTCAGACTTTTAAACATTGTTGAGACTGTGATGACTATGTGGACTTTTGAAGTTTGACTAAATGCATTTTACATTATGTTATTATTACGAGCTTTGGGGGGCTAGGGAGTGGAAAGTGATAGTTTGAATGTAATTGCCCTCATAGGCTCAGAGCAAGTGGCTGTATTAGGAGGTGTGGCTTTGTTCAAGTAAATGTGGCCTTGTTGAAGGAACTGTGTCATGGTGGAGGTAGTCTTTGAGGTTTCATGTATTCTCAAGCCACATCCAGTGTCTCAGTTCACTGCAGATCAAGACATAGGACTTTCAGGTCCTTCTCCAGCATCATGTCTGCCTGCATTCTGCCATGTGCTGCCATGATGATAATGGACTAAACCTCTGAACTTAAGCCTAAGAAAATTAATTATTTTAAACATTACATTTATCCATATAGTTATCATTTGTTTTGCTTTTTATTCATTTGCATAGATCATATTGTCATTCTGGTATTTTCTTTTTATAGGAAAGATTTAACATTTTTTGTAGTGCAGCTGTACTACTACTTAATTCTTACAGCTATTGTATGAAGTTTTTTTCACCTGTATGTTGTTTTCAGAGATTTTTCTTTATATTTAGACAATTCTGTATGTATATACAGTGTACTGTGCACATATTCACCCCATTATCCTCTTTTTATTCCCTTTCTGATAATGATGATCCCCTTCTTTTTACTAACTAGTCCCCTTCCTATTGTCATGCCCTTTCTTGTGTGACTTGTTTATTTTAATTAAGCATGTTTATATGAGAATGGGTAGGGGCTATTTACTGGAGCATGAAAAAATTACAAGCAGCTACACTGTTGAAAAAAATTGACTCCCTTTTCACTAACAACTATTAACTGCCAATAGTTCCTCAGAGAGTGGTAGGGGCTCACGAGTCCCTCCCAATTCATGATGGAATGCTGATGAGCCCAGTTTTTAACAGGTCTTGTGCAGGCAGTCACCACTGTTGTGTTCATGACTGCAATAGCCATGGCACATCCTGAAAATAGAAAGTAGCATTTCAGAGCTCTCATCTCCATCTTCCCATTCTTTCCTACCCTTCTTCTGCAATGTTCCCTGGGCCATTGAGAAAGTGATATAGATATCTATTTAGGGATGAGCACTAAACAGTTAATCATTCTCTGAGATGACACTGAGAAGCACTGATTCTTTGGAGCTATGACCATTTGCTATAAAGAGAAGCTTCTCTGATCAGGGATTAGGATAGGTTTTGTCTGTGGGTATAAACTTAAATATCTACAAGGCAGTTTAACTGTATGTTCATTTAGCAAATCATCAGTAGTGGATTTCTCCTCTAAAGCCTGTGATTTCCCTAGCCATAGTCTTGACTAACTTCATAGTACTAGTCCTTTATTCTATTACATATAGTGAACCTGGAATAGAATCAGAAAGTAGTTGGTTACCTCCAAAATAACCATGTCATTATTGCACCATTGGGACTTTCTTGTCTAGGATGTCAGTATTCTAGCTCAAATGTCCATAGACATGTAAGACTATTAATGCCTTTTCGCCCCAGAAGCCTACATAACACCTTGAAGTACTATAAACATTAGACAGCAGGGAGGAATCTTCCAGCCCAATTATAACTTGGTTTCTCTATGTCTGTCTCTTATACACATCTAGATGTGTATAAGAGACAGAATCAATGTATCTTTCACTTGTTTTTCTGGAATTGAGCATGGACTGTTATTGCTGAAGATTTCCCATACTTAGGACAAAGAACTCAGATGGTTTAACCTGGATCTGACTTGGAAGTCTCTTTCCTGTGGAATATCTTCCTTGGTTCCAGAAAATGTTATGTAAGCTGCCAGGAAAAGAAAGCAACTAGACAGTCCCACTCAGTTTTAACAACTATGAACCACAACAATTACCAGTATTGCAAGATATGCATAAAGGTGCAATAAGTGGGTGCCATTCATGTTTCAAACATAAAGCGTAGCAAAATCATGTTAAGAATTTTAGTTATAATTCTAAGGTAGGAAACTTGGAGGTGTTTTAAGCAGTAAAGCAAAACTACCTGAATTGGGATATTTGGTGGAATTACTATGACTGCTCTGTGAAGGAAAAACAAAGTTTATGTAGGTAGTGAAAATGAAAGCAGGAAACCTATAAGAAGGCTATTGTAGAAACTCAAGTGTTTGATGTTAATTGCCTGATCCCTAGTGTTGGCATTGTAAATAATGAAAAGTAGCCAGATTCTGAATACATTTTGATGGTAGAACAAATAGAATTTGCTGATGGGTTACCTATGACATCTGAAAAAAAACACAACAGGATATGGGAATGAATATGAAATTTCTATCATCTCAATTTCTCAGCATATAGAATATGACTTACAGTGATGTGGAAGAGAAAAAGGCAGTTTTGAGATAGGGTTATATTAAGATGCATACAAGACATTCATGTGAAAATACATAATAGAAATCTGAACATCAGAAGAACAAAACAGGAAAATGTAACAAAACAGAAAGAGAACTGACAGATGGACTCTTAGAAGACACATGACAAAATGAAACTGTCTAAAAAGTGATGTCAATTTAGACTGCTAGGCCAATAGTTTTTCATATGTAACAATTTTTATCACAAGACAGAAAATACTGCAAATATCAAACTGCAAAGGGAAAACAGTGACATTATGTACATCAGAAGCATTTTAGATATCGTGTTAACTGAGAGTAGTTGTCCCATCAGAGTGTATAATATAGGTTTATTCATAAGGAATAACAAGAAAACCCAAAATAAAACAAATGCTCATAATACTTATTTTCTTCAAATATTTAAAGCTGAGTAAAATTGATTGAAAAACTGTTCAAAGTTTAAGGGATAGTAATATAATGAGTAACTGTAATATCTGATCTAAGCTCATCTCAGAATGTGTAAAACATGTTAGTGAGCCAACTCGTGAAATTTAAATACGGAAATTGTATTTCAATGTGATCATTTTATATTGTTGAGTTTACTTATCCTAATTATTATACTGTATCTACATAAAATAATATATTTGTTTTTAGGAAATACATGTCAAAGCATTTAGAATTAAAGGGCATAATGCCAAGCTATGCTTAGGAAGTGTTTTAAACACACACACACACACATATATGTATGTATGTATGTATATATGTGTGTGTGTATGTGTTATAAAGTTTACAAAAAAATGATAGTGAATTTGACAAAATATACACAATTGCTGATTGTAGGTGAAGGAAAGAAGTGACAAGAAAGTTCTCAGTATTACTACAAAGTTTTAGAAAGTTAAATGACATCATCATGAAAAGTTTAAAATAGGAGGAGAGGAAGACAGCCAAGTCCAAATACTCAATCTGAAAAACTTGTTGTGAAGAGGAACCAAAAGGAAGCAATGTATGAAAAAGTAATATTAATGAGATAATATAATCCTACATCATTTATTAAACTAGTAAAGTTCCAAGTGCTTGGTGTATGCATATTGACTTAATACATTCACATGCACTCACATGCATACAGGATACAGACACTAGAATTTCCTTCATTAACACCTTTAGAAAGTAAGACTCACTGCAATGAATAATGCACTCATGGCCAAAGTGCAGTGGGTGTCAGAAAGGGACATATTGAAACATTGTGTGCACATGAGAATAAACTGAAGAAAGCAAAATAAGAGACAAAATCATCATGTGTAATTAAGGACAGGAAAAGAAGTATTTAAAGTGTATAAAGAAAGTGAAAGTTATGATGATTTTCAGTGAAAGTAGATATCTATGCAATGTAGTAATATTGAAAAATAGCATATGGTCCACTTGAGGCTTCTATCATGAATTGAGAGTATAATGAATGTTCCTGATTGTTTTTCTCCAGGCATGTCCAGTTGCCTAGGGTAGCACAGAGGAGGTGCTGAGTTATGGTTGTTTCTGTTACTATAGTAGAAAGAGAAAAGAACATGAGATTTGAGAGTATGTGTAAACAGGCTATTGGTATTCAAACCCAAGGTCTGAAAAGTCTGGAATCAGTGTTTTGAGATGCCCAAGATGGAACTGGGAATGTGGTAAGTACGTTACTTCATTCCTGTGCTCTCAATGTCATGTAGCTAAGGAGAGTTTGGACATTGTATTGCTATTGTAATCCTTGGTGACCGCCAGCCAGGAAGTGATGGCCTCTACAGTGCCCATTAGAAGCATTATCTATACATATACTAAAGCCAAACAACTCAAGGCTGTTTTAGCTAACTTCTGATGGGGACATTCTGCTTGTCTATCTGATCTTATTCTGCCTTCTTTGTCAAACCTCTCTTTAAAGGAAGCAAATGGCCAGTGATCCACTCTCATGTAAATATATGTACCCTTACAATTTGCAGAACACCTGACAAAGATGGTCACTGTGACCTAAGACACTGACACTACAACTAGGCCCCAATCCCCATCTTTCTCTTTTACTGTGACATTAACTTCTTAAGTATAATAACATTTCTAGCACCATTTTCTTGGGTTTTTACCATTATGTCTTGATTTCCCTACTTACTCAGTTTAAATTCTATTTTGATTTCTGATTTGGGAGATGAAAGATCATTTCCATTAAAGACATATTTTAATATATTTTTAACTTTATTGTATTAAAGGAAGACAATGCTGGGTGAGGAAACTAGTTGAAAAAGAAAGGTTGTGATGAAAAGGGAGAAGCTGCAAGTAAAGGTGTAATGGGGTTCTTGGACAGGGACACAGGACATGTAGGCTTTTTGCTGGGAAGCAGCTTTATTGGTGCCAGAATAGGCTCAGGAAATTCATACCCACAGGCCAAGCCCTAAGCAAAGTGGTGCTTTGACTTATATACATTTTTAGTCCCTTTGTCCCCCTAATATGGGAACATACATTTTCATTGGATATTTTATGGCTAGAAGGCTATGACATTAAGGTTACATGAATGTGATAGGGTTGCTATGACACTGCGACATTGAGGCTGCAGGCATGCGATAAGGTTACCATGACACTGAGGGCACAGGAATGCAGTAAAAGCTGCATGTAGGCACACTGGCACTTATTAAATCATGTTGTTTCTTTTTTGCTCTAAGGCCCTTACTGCAAAGGAATTACTGTTTGTTTAAGAGAAAACAAAATAGATTTTATGGGTTGTTTTTTAGTTATAGGAAGTTACAGCACCAGAGATTGAGAAGGGCTTATGTTTCAGCAGACAGAAGACAGGTTTTTTTTCCCACTTCCCCTCTCTCCCTTCCCCTTCCCTTCACTCATCTTCCCTTCTCTCTATCTATATTCTCTTTATCTCTCTAACTCTGTTTTGGTTTATTACAATTTACATTGTAGCCACAGGCTGCCCTCAAATACCTGGCAACTCTCCTACTTCCCAAGTGCTGGGATTACAGGGCAATGATGCCACCCCAGAAAAATGGTATTGCTGAAATGTAGCAGCAAAAGTATGGCAATTTATTTATAGATTGCATATCTCTTCAGTATGACTTTGAGTGGTTTTTAGCTTTCATATCTCTTAATTGACACATATGCTTTATATCATGGTGATATTTTCATACTCTATTTGGCCCATAAAATACAATATTGAAAGTACTAAGTACTGCAAAGAGAAAAAATTTTAAGCTACAGAAGTTAAAATGAGGTCTATGTCCCATAGGGACCTTATAATTTAAAATATGCAGACTGTCTCAAGAAAGTCCATTGATATGGACTAGAAATACTTATGAAGACAAGATACCTAGTAATGTGATCAACAAATAATTACCCTGAACCATGCAATCAAGAACTCCAGCACTTTAAGGCTATGCTGATTTAGTCATACAGTGATTCATATTTTTAGACTGCAGACTATGCATTTCAGTTGCTTACAAAAAGAAACACCATATTTTTAAGAATTATATTTATTTAATTTTTTTTTTACTTTGTGAATAACTTAGAAAAGTAACCTCTTAAATTAGGTATCCATTTACAGCTGCCAGCTGCTTCATTGAATAGGAGTGCACTGCATAAAACTCTGTAAAGAAAATCTGTGGAACACCTATGAGAATTGATAAAGATTGCAGTTTATATATTTCTCTATACTGTAGTTCAAAGTTTATTTGCTTATATTATGCTATCAGCTTGAGACAGTCAATTAAGGAAGAGGAACTATCCAGATACAGGCTTGAAAAGTTACAGGGTCTAGTTCAAATGTGGTTGTGGAAAAAGTTCATCAAAAAATGTTATTTATACTTTGCTCTTAATTTCGTATAAGAAATTACTGAGAGGGGAAAAAAAGAGATTTCACAATAAGGACAGAAAGTATAATTAAGCATGGTTGAAGTAGAATTTAATAACGTGTTGGGTGACTTAAAGAAAGTTACTTACTATGCCAGATCTCATCTTGACCATCAATAATATGAAAAGGCTTAACAAGATGGTATCTAAGGAAATCCATGATATTTTCTTGTTTCTAAGTTACCTGTAAAACTCTGTGTCACAACCCTTTGTATCTATTCACTTTGAAAGGGCATAACCATAACAGTTATCCATTTTAAAGGCAAAAGAAATGGAATGTAGGATAAAAACAAGATTTAAGGGCGACTATCACAGCCAAAAATGTAACAGAAATGAAAAATTAATATATTAATAAATGAAAGTGTAGCCGGGCGGTGGTGGTGCATGCCTTTAATCCCAGCACTCGGGAGGCAGAGGCAGGCGGATCTCTGTGAGTTCGAGGCCAGTCTGGGCTACCAAGTGAGTTCCAGGAAAGGGCAAAGCTACACAGAGAAACCTTGTCTCGAAAAAAAAAAAAAATGAAAGTGTAAGTCATGATTCACTGATTTGAAAAGACTCAATTTGAGGCTGTCTTTCCTTTTCATCTTCATTCATGGGATGATTTGCTACATCTTGATACCCTGAATTATAGATTTACCATTTCTCCCTT
The DNA here is from genome assembly GCA_001675575.1 of Neotoma lepida. NCBI lineage: Eukaryota > Metazoa > Chordata > Mammalia > Rodentia > Cricetidae > Neotoma > Neotoma lepida. The sequence continues at coordinate 381,036 of LZPO01087142.1, forward strand.
AAATAAATTTCATTAAATTGCTTTTGACAGGCACTCACTAATGAAGAAAAACATGGTGAGCTATAATCTTCCCTATCTAGATAGAAAAGTAGTGATAAAAGCCATGCATTGTTGTTTAATTGCTTAATTGCCAGGCATCACCCAAGCTGAAACAATAACAGAGCAAATCTCTATTGACTTATCACTGAGTGTTGACCAAATCTCATGTCATTTCCCTGAATGAGTTTGAGTTAAGACAGTGAAAAGGGGAATTGTGCTAATCCATTGAATCATCTATGGAATACAGAAACAAATAAACACACAAACCAGGTATAGCCCATCTTTTTGACATGAACAGAAAATGACCAGAATATCTTACAGTATTATGTACCTTCCCATGTGCTGCTTGACTGATTTTATTTTCTTTGTTATATCTTTCTCATTTTAATTTTCAGTTAAGAATGAATGAAGTCAATAAAGTCTTTTTTCTTTTCTTTCTTCTTTTTCTCCTTTTCTTTTTTTGTCTTTTGAAAACTGATGAAGGAGAGAATGTGTTACATCCTGGTTAACTCCTGGGAATTTTAGTGTTTATCTAATCAAGCACAAAGCATCCATGTATTCATTTAAGTTTGAAAGTCAACTTTTTCCTTCAGTCCAAACTTTTATCCAAGGCTTATCCTAAAAACCTGTTATATGACACATGTTTATAATCCCAGAACTAAGTTTTTTGATTTGTGAGCAGTTATCAACTGAAGATAGATTCTGGGTTAGAAATGAGGACTTACATCCACTTCCCCTGTCAGCACTGGGACCCCTTCTGGTTTAGACCTGTGCAGGCCCTGTGCCTGCTGCCAAGCCTCTGTGAGTTCATATGTTCATCCATACTGCTGTGTTTAGAAGACCCTGTTCTCCTGGCATCCTTTATCCCCTCTGTCTCTTAAACTCCTTCCTCCTCTTCTTCTGAAGAGTTCCCTGAGCACTGAGGGAAGGGATTTGATGGAGACATCCCATTTAGGGCTGAGAGTTCCAAAGTCTCCCACTCTCTGCATATTGCCTGGCTATGGGTATCTGTATTTGTTGCTATCTGCTTCAGGAAGAAGCATCTCTGATTATGGCTGAGCAAGGCACTGATCTATGAATATACACAGTTGTTTTTTAAAACATATATGCACATGTGTGTATATGTGCATAAATATATATTTGAGATATTTGCAAAAGGATGGATTAGGAAACTCCAGATCTATTTTTACCTACTGAAACATTAAAAGCAACAATAATAGAAACCGGCAAAATACTTTATAGGAATGCTGAAAACTGGACATCTTGAACAACTACATTGACCACAACTACGTAAACCACATCAAAGCCTAATACTGTAGGTATCTGTAATCTCAGTGCTCCTGTACCATCAACTGAAAAAGCAAGAGACAAAGGAACAAACAACTCTTAAGACAGCACAAGTTTTGTTCAGGAAAACCCTGTGGAGCGTTGATCTCTAGTTTAAGAAACCAGAGATTGCTGTGCACTTACAAACAGGGGGTGGTTATAGGACAGGAAAAGGTAAGGGAGAAAGGGATTGAGGGATTTTTTTTTTTTTGACTTGNTTTTGTTGTTGCTTTGTTTTGTGTTTTGCCTGTAATTGGCACTTGCTAGCAGTAAGCAGGGAGTAGAGAGTTAAAGAATGTCAGATAATCAATAAACATTTCTCAATCAGCATTACTATGGGGAGGAGGACAAGAATGTGGAGAAACAAGTTGCTTTAGTTTGGAGCATTGTCATTGTTCAACCAAAATGAAGGAGCTAGGCACTATGGTAAAACTGTGGCTAACATCTCCAACAGCAAGATGGCAGGCAAAGAGAAGAGTATTACTGGAAGTCAGTGGGCCTGGTAGCCTGGCATGGCATATACAGCTGTAAGCCACAGACTCCATCTCAAACAAAGTGTGAAGTGAGGATTGACATCTGAGGTTGTCTTTAACATCTGAGGTTGTCTTATGTTTATGGTAGAACACAATCACCCATATATACACACAGACGTACACATAACACACACACACACACACACACACACACTATATAACTAGTTAAAAAGAATAAACCATAGGAAATAAAGGGCAGAAATTTTCATAACAAGTTTGCTTCTCTTTGTTCTCTTTCCCTGTGGTATATATGGCCTTGGTACAGAGGAAGCACTTTTGTTTTCAACTTGCTCCCATGAACCGGGGTAACAGTATATACCAAATAACAATAAAGTAATCTATCTAGCCAAAATCACTGATTTCTATTTCACATAACTCAGAGGTTGGGTCTGTAAAAATAGTATATCTGAGCTCACACATGGAAAAAGCAGCCTAAAGCAGCTGATAATGTTTATAAAAGCTATGGAAAAAAGAGCCACAGACACAGCTAAGACAAGAAATTGTGTAGGGAAATATAAAATAAGCCATCTAAGACACCAAGGTTCATATGCTGGTATGCACAATTTTGGGATATGAAATCATTCAAGATCGGTCATGTATTCTAAAGAACTGAGAAAGACATAAAGAACTGAGAAAGACATGGACTGTATCACTTTTATGTTGCTGTGGTAAAATACCTATGTAACATAAGGAAGAATTTATCTGACTTACAATTCCAGAAAGTTAAGAGTCCATCATGATAGGGAAGCATAGTAGCAAATGGTAGGCATGGCAGCAGGAGCAGAAAACTGAGCTCACATCTTGAACTGGAGAGAAAGGGGAGTATGAATCTTTAAATGCTCAAAGTTTACCTACAATGATGTCCTTCCTCCAACAAGGCACCACCCAAGCCTCCCTAAAACAACTGGTGACCAAGCGTTTAAATAACTGAGCCTATGGGGGACATTTTTATTCAAACCACTACACATACCTGTGACCATTAATCTTGATTGTTAACTTGATTGGCTATGGAATCATCTAGGAAACATGGCTATTAGGTGGGTCTGTAAAGATATTTCTGGAAAACATTAACTGGCTAGGGAAGATCCTCCCCCAGGGTAGTGACATTGAAGAACTTTCTCTTACTAAAAAAATATGGCACTGAAAACTGGAAAATATTTTGAGAATAATAGAAACTAAAACATAACTAATGAAAGAGAACTTCAACAGTGTTAAGAGAGAAATGTATACCTATTAATACTTAACCTAAAATGTGAAGAAAAATCTCAAAAAAACCACTTATTTTTCTAACTTAAAGAACTAGAAGGAACAAACTAGACTCCAAGTTTAGAAAAAAGTACTATAGCTGAGCGGTGGTGGCGCACGCCTTTAATCCCAGCACTCAGGAGGTAGAGGCAGGCGGATCTCTGTGAGTTCAAGGCCAGCCTGGGCTACCTCAGTGTCATAATAAATTACAGATGTCATTATAATCATAAATTCATGGGGAGTATTCTTACTGATTTTACAGCATTTTTAAGGTGTATGATAACAAATTGGAATAGATGGATATAATGAATAATTCCCCAGAGACCCAAAATATACCAAGACAATATTACACAGAATTGGGACATCTGGCTAGATATATAGCTAAAATTGATAGATAAAATTATCCCAACAAAAGGATACAGGAACTAGGTAGCTCCATCAGAAAATTCTACTTAACATTTCAAGAATTCATACCAATCTTTTCTTAGATCATCCTTTAAGTTTAAAGAAGGTCAACACTTTGTGAGGATTCTATGACATTAATGTAGCCCTCATAACAAGGCAAGACAAAAACTTCAAAAAGGAAAAACAACAGCTATAATCAATATTTCTTATGAATATTAATGAATAAAGTTCAAGATAAGATCTTAGCAAATTAAATACAGCATAATATTAAGAGGATTATATAACATGCCCAAATGAATTTTCTAAGTATAAAACAAGTGTTGCAACATATGAAAAGTAATCCAGCAATGCATTATATAATTGAACAAAAAAAAATATACAATCATCTTAATTGATGTAGAAACATTAGCAAATTCTGTCACCCTTTCAGGGTAAAATAATCAGCAACCTAGGAAGAGAAAAAAAACTATCTCAAGATAATGATGATTATGTATGAGAAACCCACAGATAACATCATAATCAGTAGTGAATGTTTGAAAGCTAGTCTAAGATCAAGAACAAATCAGGAATGCCTCAATTTGTTACTTTTCTTCAATATATTATTGGAAATACAGTCCAAATCAACCCAGCAAAAAGAAGAAAAATTTCAGAATTCAAAATCAATTTACAAAATTTGCATTTATATGTACTAAAAATGAATAATCTGAAAATGAAACTTAGAAAATAAAACAATTTATGATAATACCAAGAAATACTTTGAGAGAAATTTAATAAAAAATTGAAAAACTTATACACCAAATACGTTAAAATGTTCCTAGATATTAAATATAAATAGAAATCCTGTCTTTATGTACTGAAATATTTAATATTACTAAAATGTCATTACAACCCAGAGCAATCTACAATTTAAACACAAACTTTATCAAAATATCAGTGACATTTTTATTTGAAACAGAAAAAAAATATTCTTGATATGTATGTGGAACTTCAAGGACTTACCAGTCTTTAAAAACAAGGTTGGATAACTCACATATCTGAATTTCAAAAGTCACCACAAATCTACAGTATCCTGAACAATATGGTACTGGCATAAAGGCATTCCAATGCAATGATTTAGTAACATACAGAGCCCAGAAATTAATCTTCAAACAGACGGTTAAATAATTTTCATTAAGCTCTTCAACTGAGAAATGAGAGTGCTTTCAACAAATCTGGAAAACATGAGTATCTATATGCAAAAGAACGAAGTAGAATTCTTACTCTATTAGTCCTTTTTTCATTGTTAGAACAAAATATCTGAAGCTGGCTAGTCAAGAAAAGGAGGTTAATTAAGCTCACAGTTTTGGAGGCCGAACATTGAAAGTTGTGTCTCTTCCTAGCTTTGGCTTTTGGCAAGGGCCTATCGACATATGGGATGATGGCAGGAGTAGTTTGAGAAAGTGAGATCACACTGAGAGACAGAAATCCAAAGAAAAGGGAGAGGGGCCAGTCCTGACTTCTATGGAAATCTCTCATGAGGATTTGCCAGGATCCCAGAGGAGTTATACCAATTGCTTTTGAGGCATGCATTCTGAAAAACATCAATCACATCCCATCAGATCTCTTTAGGGCAGATTTTTAAGGTTTCAACAAGTCTGACATTGCCCTACTTAGAGACAAGTTTCCAAAATGCAACACTTTGGAGAGAGAAAGAGTTTGTACTTTAGAACATGTACAAAATAAAAACAAGTCAACAACATAAAAATAAAGCTATAAAGTACCCAGGTCAAAACAAGGAAAATCTTCCTATGATTGATTTTTGCACTTTCTTTGAGATAACACCAAAAACACAAGCAACAAGATAAAAAGTTAATTATATTTCATGGAAATTAAAAACTTTTGTTCCTCAAAAAGTCTTTCAATAGAAAGAAAGTGCAATCTACTGAATGGGAGAAAATGCTGATAAATCACATAACTCATGAGGGATTAATACATAGACTATACAAGGTGTCAAATGGATGTACATAGTTGCACACATATAAATTGTATATGAGAGAGAGCAAGATAATACAATGTGTTCACTGGAATGTGAATGTTCTGAGTGTTCTGTTTTGGGGCTTGTAGTATTATTTATTTCATTAATAAGCTCCAGGAGGAAATTACTCAAAGACAAATGGAAGACCGACTGTAAGCAATACATTTAAATAATGACTTAGGAGACTAATGACAAGTTGAAATGCAATATTTATTATTTATTACATTTAATAGCTTTTATCAGAAAGGACACAACTCTAAATAGTGTAAAAGTCAATTTCAGAGCCAGGTGTGGTAATACAACCCTGTAATCCCAGTAATCACAAGGCTTAGCCAAGAGGAATGAGTCTGAGTCCACAGTGGAACTCCGTCTCTCCCCTGACAAAATAAAATGCCAACTTTACATTTATTAAGTAAAGTTAGCAGATGTTTTCAAATTTGTGCTGTTTGATTTTTTCACATGAATTCTTATTCAGTGTTTAAATCTTATATAAATTTAAAACGTTAAAAACGGAGCTGGAGAGATGGCCCAGTAATTAAGAGCACTGTCTGCTTTTCCAGAGAACCCAGATTTAATTCCCAGCATTCACATGGAAGCTCACAACTGTCTGTAACTCCAGTCCCAGGGAATCTAATACCCTCTTCTGGCCTCTATGGGGACCAGGCACACACATGGTATACAGATATCAAAACACTCATACATATAAAACTAGGCCCTCTGCATAGGTGAGACAGTTGCTTAGCTTGGCCC